>OX453090.1:28485919-28888419 GCA_949708635.1 Hirtodrosophila cameraria | reverse complement strand
GCATTTTGCGTTTGACGTTTTAAAAATAAATTTAATTAGTTTTTGTTTTCTTTTAGCTTTGGTGTTTTATGCCATTTACAGTGAGTTCATTTATTTTAGATATACTTATTGGCTGTCTCTTGGTGCTCCCTGATTTGTTTTCTATGTCGTTTTTGTTGGTAGCACATTTTGCGTGGCCAAATGTTTAATCAATATGCAACCAAATATATATCCGCTAAAGCCAAACCCAAACCCAAGCCCAGGCAGAGTTACTACGATTTCGACTTCGACATTCCGCATCATTTGACATATAGAGAACATGACTTGGGCCCAAAACTTTTCGTCTCTACCACTTTCCCTACGAAATCCAAAAAAAAAACAAGTAAGAATACTCTAGTCGAGTGTGCCCGACTACGAGACTCCCTGCTCCCAACTTGCATTTCAAGCAGTTCAGCGGCAACACAAGCAAGCAGTGCACTTAACTCGAAAACTGCTTGTCCAACTGTTGTTGCTGCCTGCTGAGACGGGGGAAATAGAGTCTTCCATAACTTTGGTGCTATTTATCCGATCGTGAAAGACATTGATTAAACATACATGTGTACCAAAAATCAAAGCTTTTCCTTTAAAATTGTGGCCGTGGGAGTCTTTTGCGATTTGCGGGGGTGCGGGGGGGTGCATCCGAAATTTGAAATAAACTTGATCTGCGTATGGTATACAGGAACCTGCATGCCAAATTTGGTGTCTCTAGCTCTTATAGTCTCTGAGATCGACGCGTTCATACAGACAGACATACGGACAGTAAGACGGACATGGCTAGTTCGTCTCGGCTGTTAATCCTGATCAAGAATATATATTTTTTTATAGGTCGGAAATGCCTCCTTCTGTCTGTTACACACATTTGCAGTACTTTATAACTCCCTTTTTCCCATTTTTAATGGGAACAGGGAGTAAAAAGAAAGAACAAAAAGATTGTTTTATATACAGCAAATTTATAAAGTTTTTGTTATATGCTAACAACTCGATTTTGGAGGTTAGTTAGTGCATGCATGCTTTATAACAGAGAGAGAGAGAGAGATATTGAGAGAATAAGCAAAGAATACTGACACATGTTAATACTTCATTGATTGATTTTAAATTAAAAAATGAAGGTAAAGAGAGAAAGAATTAATTGATTAATGTACAAAACAATCGATTAATCGAAAACATTTAAATAGGGTTGTACAAAACAATCGATTAATCGAAATGAGTGCTCGAAGTCGATCCTTTTTGGATTGCTTTATTATTATTATGAATTGTCGAAATTAATTTGATTAATTTGTAAATGTAAATTCTAATCAAGGAAATACTCTTATGTTTTTAATAAAATTATATAAAAAACTTTTTGTTTATTTAAACTGATCGCCTTTAAAAGTCTTTATAATACAAATAATAAACAAAAGATTTTTGTGTCACATTTTCCACACTTTGATTAAGTGATTCGTTAGATAAAATTAATCGAAAAACCTTCGATAGACTATTTCATGATTGTGTAGATCTTTACATACAAAATTAAAAGGAAAGGTTCAGAAAGTTAAATTAGTTTTTGAAAGAGGAAACGGATAGGAAAAAATGAGGACTTCAAAACAAAGTCGATAAATCTAACATAATTTGATTAATTGCAAAACAGTCAATTGTGCTTTTGAAAAAATATAAAATTGCTTAAATTGCACAGAAAAATTAAAATTTCAAAGAATGGGAAACATTTTTTAAATATTATAACGTGAATGCCATGTTATAACTATTATTCCAATGATATTAATATGATATCGGAGAAAGTGTTAAATGCGTTATAGAACTAGATCTAAATAAAAAAGAAAATTAAAGAAACAAATGAGATTTTTTAAAAATAATGTGTCAAGGCCAATCATAGAACTTGTCTGCTGTCAGTCTCTCAGAAACTAAAAATTGGCAAGCAACACCACCACCCATAACATCATCCATACCACCACAAACAGGTGTCCATATTACAGTAGCATTTAAATATGGATATGTACACAGTAAAAAATAATAGTATCAATTTAAAACCATTTTGGAATGTATATATTACAACGCCAAAAAGAACAAGTAAGAACGTTGCAGTCGGATGTACCCGACTTCGATATACTCTTTTTTTTTTTCGCCTCTTTGCGGAGTCAGTGGGCGTGGCACTTGAATTACTGCTCAAATTTCAAGTTTTGCCATCAATTAAAATTTGGTTGGGCCTGTTCTACAGGTTTGGGAGAAACAAACATTGCTTGATTGCAAGGGCGGGGGTGGGCGTGGCAAAAATATTTTTATTTAATCTATTAAATAGGGCAACAAAATTCAACCTGCAAAATTTGGTGATTCCAGCTAAAAGGGTGGGGGAGATACAGACTTTGCTTATTTGTGGGGGTCGGGGGTGGGCATGGCCGATTTTTTTTTTCAGATCAATGAAGGATGTGGTAAGCAGCCCTTGTGCCAAATTTGGTTACTCTAGCTATAAAACTGTGGAAGATATAGGTTTTTGCGGTTTAAGGGGGATGGGGTGGGGGTGGGGGGAGATCTTGACACTTTGTCTGCCTATGGTATATACCAACATGTATACCAAGTTTGGTTGCTCTAGCTTCAAAACTGTGGAAAAAACCTGCGTTCATACGGACAGACGGACAGACAGACATTTCACAAACCCAATATACTCTTTTTTCCTTTTTTAAAAAAAAAAAAAATTAAAAAAAGAGTATAAAAAGAATTAAAATTAAACCAGTCAAGGAATAAACAAGTAAGAATACTCTAGTCTAGTTTGCCCGACTACGAGACTCCCTGCTCCCAACTTGCATTTCAAGCAGTTCAGCGGCAACACAAGCAAGCAGCGCACTTAACGTTCCTGTCAAACTGTTGTTTCTGCCTGCTGAGACGGGGGTTATAGATTATTCCATAACTTTGGTGTTATTTATCCGATCTTGTTGAAATTTACACAGCTGATCAACATAGATACAACATATATGTGTACCAAAAATCGAAGCTAAATCTAAATTGTGGCTGTGGGAGTCTTTTGCGATTTGCTGGGGTGCGGGGGGTGCATCCGAAATTTGAAATGAACTTGAACTGCGTATCGTATACAGGAACCTGCATGCCAAGTTTGGTGTCTCTAGCTCTTATAATCTCTGAGATCGACGCGTTCATACAGACAGACGGATAGACGGACAGACAGACAGACGGACAGACAGACAGACGGACATGGCTAAATTGACTCGGCTGTTGATGCTGATCAAGAATATATATAGTTTATATAGTCGGAAATGACTCCTTCTGCCTGTTACACCCATTTGCAGGACTTTATAACTCCCTTTTTCCCATTTTTAATGGAAACAGGGAGTAAAAATGAGAGAGGGACCAAAACAGAGAAAGCCGAAAATATTTACAAAACCAGGAAGGTTTTATTTGTACACTTTATTATACTCTGTTTTCCAAAATGGAAAAAAATTTATTTTTTGTATGAACAACTTTTTTGTTTTTTAAAATAACTCAAGTTTAAGAACAGTATATAAGTATGTAATTAGTCTTTTCAAAAATTTAATTAATTAAACGTACAGAAAACAGTGTATATCGCAGTCGGGAAAACCCGACTGCAACGTTCTTACTTGTTTTTTACTGTGTATGTAGTACACACTTACATATATACATAGTATGTTTTATTACATGTGTGGATATCTTTGAGGGGCACAAACGAACAACAACAATCACGTAAAGCACAAAAAATCGGCGCATATGTCGATTGTGTTGCAAGCGGCAACCATCTTCATTCTTCCCCCCTCCGTATCTTGCTGCCCCTGCTCTACCGCACAAGTTGTGTGTCAAAATGTTCAATTTTTCGTCGTTGCCAAAACAAATGTTTTTGACATCGCATCGTTGCTTGGGCAGCTTGACTTGACTGTTGTTCACCTGCACAACCTGCTACAAACTAAATTGAATATATAAAACAATCAACGTAATATGGTCGTCTGACATGACACAAAACCACAACAACAGCAAACAGTAACAACAAGACTTAAGTATGACTTAGTAGCGTTCAAATCTTGGATGGCAGCGGGGAGTCCCCACAAAAAAACAAAAAACAAAAAAAAAAATGCGAATTGTAACAGTCGCCACTGTCGCCGCTCTCTTGAATTGTTTTTGTTTTGTTCTCTAGGTTTAGTTTTTAAGGTTACTGGGTTAAGTTTATGGCTTAGCCAGGTAGTCGCAAAAACCAACTTGAAATCTAAACTATTGTAGGAAAAAACTTTGGTATGTTTACCTTAAGTTTTTTCAGTGCGTTTTCACATCGATTATGTTGTTGTCGTCGTTATTGGCGCGACTGTCAACTTGTAAAGTTGAATATTATTATACAAAAACCAAATATCTAAGTTGAAAGGCAATTGAAAACTATTCAAATGAATCTACTTATATATGGAAAGTAATTTTTGGTATTGAAGGGCCAAAACCTGAAATTTGTTCTTCATCATTAAATTTAATATTTTTTTCAACATTTTTTTAATTTTTCGCTATTATTTTCGAGTGGCAACCTTGCTTGCAACTTTGTAATAGAATATTACTTAAGATCATTTATCATTGTATATAGAAATACATGTTTAACCCTTTCGGGACGGAGTTTTATTTTCAAATCCAAGATAGCAATAGAAAATATTTAAACATATTCTGAATGGTGATACAAAAAAAATGTACTTGAAAATCCTGAAATCTTATTTTTTCTGGGATATATAATCCCAATAAGTATTTCTAGTGGGACATTTTATCCCAATGAGTGTAAAAGGCGAAGTTTGAAAACCTGCTGGGACATATTGTCCCAGTAGTCCCGAAAGGGTTAAGCATAATTGATCTAAATTAAATTTCCATTTCTATGCAAATGACAATATATAATTGGAGGAAAACCATGTTTGTTTTCTTTATATCATACGCAGATCAAGATTATTTATAATTTCGGATACTCCCCCCACGGATACTCCCCCCACGGATACTCCCCCGCAATTTGAAAAAAAGCTACACAGACGCAAAGTACAACTGGGTTAATCAATCGAATAACAAACACCAAAGTTATTGAAGTTTTCAGAATCATGAGTTTACTGCTTGCTTGTGTTGCCGCTGAACTGATTGAATTTCATTTAATGCACTGCTTGTTTAATGCAGAGTTGGTTACAGCTGGGCAATTGCGATTAGGGCATTATATCTTTTTTGCTTAATAATTAAAAAGTTGTGTAATGAAGAAAAAAAGGAAAAATGTTTCATTCCACTGTGCTTATGGTTATGCATAGTTTTCAACAAATAGAATGATTTTAATTTTATAAATATATTGTTTTTTTGTGTTAATATACAAGTTTTACGATTATAATTGAAACAAAGTAAAAAGTTTGCTGCATTTATTAAATTAAGCTGCTTATTAGCTGTTCAATTCCACTGTGCTTCTGGCTTTGTAATGTTTTTGTGCGCTTTTTCGCAATGCAGTTGAAAAAGCTACTTATGTTGTATTTAATGAATTTTCGCTGCAGCTGTTTTAAATGTTGCATTTGTTTTTTGTTTGTGTGCAACTGTGTGCGTGTGGGTGTGTGAGTGTGGGTGTGAGTGTGTGTGTGTGTGTGAGTGTGGGTGTGAGTGTGTGTGTGTGTGTTTCTATTTTGCCTTGTCTGCCTTATGGCTGTGTGCGTGTGTCTCTTTGCGTAACCCTGGCTTTGGCCATCAAAACGTCTGGTAATGACCTTTGACATTTAGCAGTTGCCGCTATATTTGAAATTATGCAAGTTTGGCTTGTGTGTGTGTGTGTGTGTGTGTGTGTGTGTGTGTGTGTGTGTGACACAGTGCTGCTCAATCTGCGCTTTACTAAGTATGCCTCCACGAACAAAGCAAAAGCAACAACAACAACAATCATAACTAACTCATTAACATAGAAAACTTTCGAACATTTCACTCACAGCAAACATTGTCGTTTGGCTTTGCCTATCGAGCGCCCTCCTTCTGCTCCAACCACAACACCCCCCCCCCCCATATTGGTTTTTGAGGTCACATATTTAGGGTTACCCTAGTTACAAAATGTTTGTTGCAAATTGTGCGATAATTTGGAGTTTAAGCATTTGGGTTTTGGGTTTTGGTTTTGGTATTTTATGGAATTGATTTGTGGCTGCTAATTTCAAAAGGATTTAACAGCCACTTTGACATTTGGTATGCGGTGTTTTTGTATTGCAACAATTATAATTATGCATGTTATTAACAATCAATTTAATTGAATATTTTCTTTCTTTTTTTTTTGTATCTGTTTGCAGGATATTGCCGCTTATATCAAGAAGGAGTTTGACAAGAAATACAATCCCACATGGCATTGCATTGTGGGCCGCAATTTTGGCTCCTATGTGACACATGAGACACGCCATTTCATCTACTTCTACTTGGGCCAGGTGGCCATATTATTGTTTAAGAGTGGTTAAAGTATTGTCGAGTCGGATGGAGTGGTGGCCCATACGCTGGCGGAGCAACAACAGCAGCTGCACTTTGGTGAAGCTACTGCAGTTGCTTCAACAGCGCACAGTGAGGATCAGCAACAACAGGCGGGCGATGATGAGGAGATTATAGTGGATGTGGAGAATATTGAGGATGATGACGAGCGGCCATCAACATCGGCCAGATGTAGAAACGCGGAGGTATTGCAGCAGCTACAACATCAGCTGCAGCAAGAGCAAATACAACAACAACAACAGCAACAGCAAAATCAACAACAACAGCTTCAGCAACAGCAACAGCAGCAACAACAGCTTCAGCAACATCAACAACAACAATCGCAACAGCTAACGGCACAACAAATGCAAGAACAACGTGCGCGACGCCAACTTCTAGAATCATCATCAGATGACGAGGATTTGCCAGAAGCTAGCCATGCTTTTTCGCTTGGTATGAATCCCTTTGATGATGGTGATTATGATTATGATGCCGATGATGATGAAGATGATGATGCAACCATTGTGGAAGACAGCGATGCAACTAGTTGCAGCAGCTGCTTGCGCGCCGATATTGAGGAGGCTGCGTTCCAGCAACAACAACTGGCAATCGCCACGTCAACAACGCCAGCATCACAACCAACGTTGTCGCCGTCACCACCACCGCCGTCGCCAACAGCATCGCCAGCAGCATCGCCAACAGCATCGCCAGCAGCATCGCCAACAACAACAACATCGCGTACACCATCGTCAACAGACTCTCCAATGGCGTCACCAACAGCATCGCCAATGGTGTCCCCAACAGCATCGCCGATGGCGTCGCCAACAGCATCGCCAACAGCGTCGTCAACGGATTCGCCAATGGAGTCGTCAATGGCGTCGCCATCAGCATCGCCAGACGACGCTTAGATCGCTAATTGGAGATGTTTGCTTGTTGTCACAGTTGCCATTTTGCAGTTTCTATATAAGAACAGCTTTTCCTTCGATCGCGTGGCCGCCCAAAGTCGTAGGAATTAAAGATCCTAATGCAATAGTGAGAGATACATAGATACACCTTTACAATTACACGGAAACACACGCTCACACGTACATACGTACACATGTTCACACACACACACACATACACACACAAATACATATTTACAACTGCTAGGCATAACCATTGTATGAATCAATTTTAGCGTGTTTGCTCAACGCTCTTTTCCTTTAGTTTCCATCAGTTTGTTCCGTTTTTTATATACGACCAAATTTCTGCGCTAATTTGAAAAATGTTGTATTTAATATTGCTTGTTTGTCTAGTGGATTGAGTCAAAATTACAAATGTGAATTCAAACCCTAGATCAAACAAAAATACAAAATTTTATTCAAAGTCAAAAATGTGAAATGATTATCTCAAAAACTTAGCCGTATGTGTAAAACAGAACATGCCTCTATATCTTTTCAGTTCTCATTAAGCCCTCCTATTTCTAATCCTTTTCTCGTGTGAGAGACGAGAAATATCTTTTAAGTCATTTTCATTATTTTTATATAATACATATGTATATCTCCCGGATTGAACACTTTATAATTGCTTAATTGTATACTTGTAGCATTGTTTAGCATTGAGAATATTATAATTATTATTAAAAACAACAATAACAACAACAACCAATTGTAACACATGCTTACATATATAAACTACAGCAAAAACACATATTCGAGCCTGTTCCGAATTCCACTTTCGGATTAATTCCACATAAATAAGTAAAGCATACTTTTGGGATTGACGAAAAAAAAAAAAAGATATGTACACACTGGAAAACAACGATTTTTTTATTCTGTCTTGCGCCGAAAAGCATGCTAGACTCATTTTTCTGTTGAATTGATACAGAAGTGGAATTGGGAACAGACCAGATTATAATGCATTTTGATTTGTTTTTTTTTGACACTTTTGTGAGCCCTATTTATATTTGGCCAAATGGTTTTGTCACCTTGGTTGGCGTCTTGGCTTAGCAAGTACAACAACCATATAAGAAAAGCAGCACATACACACATACACTTACAAATATATACTAGCATACATAGCACAGGCAACAACCACCACTGCAACCGAACGATATACGGACAACCAACTAAAAAAAAACAAAATATAAAAGAAAAACAAAATAAATTTTTTTTTTTTGTTGGGGCTTAACATTCGTTTTATGTAACCCAGCTTAAAAGACACAGAAAATGTGCAATAACGATGAGGAAATGTATAGATATGCATGAACGTATATATGTATATTTGTGTGATTTACCAACATTTGTGTGTTGAGAAATATTAATGCAGCAGTTTAAGAAGCACTGGACATACAGTGCCATTTGTATCTGTATTTTGCACGCCCAAATTGTAAATTCAATTGAGCAAATAATAAGAAAATAAATACAAGAATTTTCCATCCAAAACAAACTGAAGACAATTATGAAAACGACAGAAAACTGGAAAACCAATTTAAGAACGATCAATAAAAGCAAAACGTAAACAATATAGCAAATTATGATTGAAACAAAAAGGAAAACCAAGAATAAGCATTACAATAGTCACATCTTGTCGTTAAATATATATATGTGTGTGAATATGTATGTTATTAAAACTAATTTATTCATCAAAAAAAATACGCAAAGTAACGTAAAACAAAAACCAAAAATAAAAAATAAAAAAAAAGTTGAATATATTCAAGCAAATTAAATTGGTGTAATTTATGCAAGCAAAAAGCAGCGAAAATAAAAAGCAAATAATGCAACAAAAAAAGAGTAAAGAAAAATAAACAGAGAAAAGTAAAGAAAACTACTAAAATGCATGAGCAAAAAAAAACATACATACGTAATTTTCTAACTACATAAACAGAAACAGCAACAGGATGCTTACATACATACATATGCCGGCACACAAACACACAGGACATGATACACATTTGCCGTTAATTTTCTGCACACTGTGCACCTCTCTTTGCTATACTCTATTTACGTTTCTAGATTTTCGCGCACGTTTTCACACATTACTACTTCTTATGCTAATAACGGTAAGAACACCTAATCACACACTCATACACACACACAAACACACACACACACACACACACACACACATAAACACACAAGTACGTACACCTCTGCAAAGCGTGAAAAAAATAACCAAGCAACAAGTAAAACAACAAGAATAAATATTGATGTTTTATTTAAATGACTATATACATATACATACATATTCAGGTCTGTTCCGGTTTCAACTTTCGGCAAGATGTTACGGAAGTGTATAATCCCTTGAAATGTTAAAATTTTTATTAACGAACATATAATCATAGCTCAAAGGAAAGATAATTATATCCTTGATCAAAGATAAGTGATTTTAAACCGCAAAGTTCTGAAAGAGTGAAAATGTCAACAATTAATGGAATTTCAATTCCGCAAAATCTTTCCGAATGTAAAAACCGGAGCAGTTCAGATTAAAACCCACTCCAAAACAAGATAAATGATGATTTCAAATAAGTGTTTATATATATTATTATACATACAATACATTTAAAAGAAAAACAAAGAGATAAAGCATAATTTTTTGTCATAATGCAAACATATTTGTGTGCTACCAAAAGCATTAGATAACAATTTTTGATGTAAAACGGTAAAAACAGGAAAAAAAAACAATAACCAAAATGAAATTGATTTGAGTGGTAAAATATTTGATAATGATTTGACTTGTAAAGCAAAGCAAGGCGACTTTTGTGCGTCCAACTTAAAAGAGTGAACATTATTTTCTTAAATATTATTATTTGTATAAACTTTTGCGTTACACAGCACTACAAACAAAGCATATGTTTTCTTTCGACCAACACTAAAAAAAAAACTCAAAGCTTATAGCTGCCATTTCTTTTTGAACAACAACAAAAACTAGCTTAAAACTTAGTTTGTAACTATAATTTCATAAAACTGCTTAACAATTAATATACATATATAATTTATCCGACCTGTACCGGTTTCCACTTTCTACAAAATATTGCGCAAGTGAAAATTTCTTAAATGTTCTGATTTTCAATATTCCTGTTAAGCTAGTAAATACTAGTGAATACTATCTCAATGGCAGGGGATCTTAGTCCCAGGTCAAAGACAGGTAATTTCAATTCGCAAAATCTGATCAATAGTTAAAAATGGGAATAATTAAGGAAAATTCACTTTCGCAAAGTCTTGTCGAAATTGAAAACCGGAACAGGGCGTTATGTACTATTTCTATTATTACTACCACATGTGTACTTTACTGGCTTTATTAATTCTTTATTAAGCATGGAATGAACATTACATAAGTTTTTGTAAGAATAAGTAAATTATATGAGGACACGAGAAGAGATGGAATATTTAAAAAAGTAAGAACGGAGAAAAAAAATAAAGATCTTAAATGTGAAATAAAAGTACTTCCTGTAAAAATTTGGATAATATTTAATAATGGCGAGTGGATCGACGGTTATAATTATTTTTGAACACATATTTTATCTTGCCTGGTGCTTGAAATCCTGTATATGCATATGTGCAATACATACTATGCTTGTAGTAGATCTAGTATGTTGAACTTGCGGCTAAGCCAAGTGATACAAAAAGGTAAGTCGTCAATCTTAAGTGCGTATATAGCCATACATATGTCTATATCCCAAAAAATGTAATTTTTTTATTTTTGAAGCATAGGAGACCATTTTTGTTTGGTGCTTGAGGTTTGATTGTGAATTTCGGTATACGGTATATCCACACATAGAACACCAATTACGGTTTCTGAAAACTACGTACAGTTTTTGAAATAATCGCGTTTTTTACGTTTTTGAGTTATGTTTATGTACATATATATCTGCAGTTCCAGCCACCCAATCAAATGAAATAAGATTTTCATAAATAGGAAATTTAACATTCTTAACATTTTTTGGGTATATCTTATAGTTTACGCGTAATATTTTTTTAACTTCGAAATGTTGTTTCGGCGGGTTCATATAAAAATTTATAAATAACTACACGAAAGATTTCATTAAAAATTTAGCATACGATACTTTTGCAGAAATATATCGATATTTTTATTTCAGTTGAATATTCGATTTTAATCGATATTTTGTTGAAAAGAACGATAAGATTCGACACTGCAAAGTACGGTTATTGCCAACCAAGCAAAGGCAGTATCGATAGCTGTCGATAAATTTGGTATTATTTGTGGTATATTTGGCATTGTGGCAAAATTTAGTAACAGTTGTCTTTGAAATTAGGTATTTTTTGTGGCCCATTGACCAGCAGCTGTTACGCGAACGAGAGAGAACAGTCCAAACCGAAAGCCTTAAAAATGTTGCGTACATTGTCACGCGTTAGCGAATTGCCAATTGTTGCAAGGCAATTGCAAAAAGTACGTAACTGTAATGCAGCGATTGCTGTTACTAACAACAATTTTGTCACTGTCACTAATACAAAGCAACAGCAACATAAGAAGCAAACCAACAGCCGCAGCAGCAGCAGCTGCTGCCGCAGTAGCAACAACAATGCGTACAACAGCAACATTCATAGCAGCAGCAGCAGCAGCAACCACTGGACAACGCGGCAGCAACATTTGCAACAGCAACAGCAAAAGCAACAACTAAGATTTGACACCAGACGCAGTTATTCATCGTCCTTTTTCGGTTTATTCCAGAATGCAGCACAGGCTGGTGTCGCTAAGACCAACAACTATGCCACGGAAGCCACCGTGCAGGTGAATCGAGTGAGTATATATTAGGTATATACCACCCTCTCTCTCGCAGTGATTACATAATGTGTGCCTGTATGTGTGTGTATCTGTGTGCGTGTGCGCGCGTTTGTATGACCTGATTGCACAGAGTTGCATTTTTATTCATTCTGTCGTTCTGTCTGTCGGTCAAATCAGATTTTATGCCGGCCCCCAAGGTCACACTCTGACACTCTGTCCCGCCACCCAGCGCGTGACCGACGTCGACTGCGGATGCAACAGCAACACGCACTTTCTTATCACCCGTCGACAGCAGCAGCAACAGCAGCCAGCTTGCTGTTGGGTTAAGTGATCGACAGGTTATGCAAAAAGATCGCAACTTGCTCACGACACCTCTCTCTCTTCCTCCCTCTCCCTGTCTATCTCTTTCAAACTCTCTGTCTCTCTCTCTCTCTCTTACTTTCTGCTTGTGCATGACATCACAGTTTCTAACTTTTAAAATGTAAATAATGAAATACTGAACTTGAAATTTATGATTAAAGATAAGGTTAGATTCGAATAATTGTGCACAGTTACACGATGACTGATTGTTTTTAGTGATGTAAACACTAAGGAACATCGATTTTAAACATCAGATTTAAATCGATATCAGAATATTTGACAGCGAGCAAAATCGAAAAAAAATAGCTTAGCTGAAAATCGATATTTAGATATTTTTACAGCTCCAGTTTTGAACATCGATTTCAAAATATGGAATACAAAAATCGCACCAAAAAAAAAATTAGAAAATAACAATGAGTTGCAAATTGATACTTGGGATTGGATAAAAAATTAAGTATAGTAACAGTTACATTCGAAAATTGTTGGATCAGTTATAGTTAAACAAAAAACTTGAACTTAAAATTAATTATTCCAAACAAAATTGAAAACAGTTTTGGCTTTAGAATGTATGTATTACGATGAATATGCACTCTATGAACTTCAAATTATTTATAAAAAACGTTAAATTTGATCAAATTAAAGCATTTTGACAGTAATTTTACGTTAAATGGTATAGTTACTACAGTCTTTAAATGCGATTTTTGCAATGCTTATTTTTACTTTAATCTATTTAGGGTTGTGTTTTTTCAATGTATGGTTTGATAAATAATGGCATGCAAAAGAACAGTTTAGAGAAACTTATTCTTAACTGAACTAAAGTGTTACTGACTTATTGGCAAACATTTGACTTGACATTTATCCTTAACTCAAAAAAAAAGAAGAAAAAAACCGTGTAAAAACCCTAGTATTTTAATAATTTACTTTTACTTTTATGATAAACTTAGCCACAAAATGTCAAAAAATTACAGTTTAGCTATAAATCATTAGATTTGCTGAACAGCTTTCTGTACAAAGTCGGTTGTTATTTATTTGTCGCTGTAGTTTTGTTTCTTAAACTAAAAGTGAAATATTAGTTCTCCCTGTACACATTAATAACCATAATTTATAATTTTGTAATATTCGAACGAGATCTGTCTCATTCAATTGTTATACTTAACAAAAACTATTTTCAACAAAATAAAAACTGTCAAAAAACTCAAATAAACTTTTATAAACCTGAATAATTAGGTAAAAAAAGCAGAAAAACTAGCGTATTTGTATTATTATTTATGCACGTCTTCAATTCTCATGAATAATTAGAAAAGAAAAAAAAACAATATTTTTTTTTTTAATTAATGAAACGTAATTATATTCATAATGAAAGACTACGTGGAATACATTGATTTAAAATTTCAATAAAAAAACAAGTAAGAATGCTCTACTGTACTAGTATTTCAAGCAGTTCAGCGACAACACAAACAAGCAGCTTAACTTGACCAGTGCCTATCAAACTGTTCTTTCTGCCTGCTGAACCGGGGGTAATACATTCTTCCATAACTTTGGTGCTATTTATTATTTGGTGCAACTGATCAATATTGATTAAACATATATGTGTACCAAAAATCAAAGCTTTATCTTTAAAATTGTGGCTGTGGGAGATTTTTTCGACATGCGGGGGTGCGGGGAGTGGTGGGGGTGCATCTGAAATTTGAAATAAACTTGACCTGCGTTTGGTATACAGGAACCTGCTTGCCAAGTTTGGTGTCTCTAGCTCTTATAGTCGCCGAGTTCTGTGTGTTCGTACGGACAGACAGACAGACAGACATGGATAGTTCGTCTCGGCTGTTGATGCTGATCAAGTCGGCAATGCCTCCTTCTGCCTGTTACATACATTTACAGTACCTTATAACTCCCTGTTCCCATTTAAAATGGGAAAAAGGGAGTAATTAAACTTAAATTACATTACAGACTATAGGATAAGTCTACGCGAGGTTAAAGTCTAGTGGTGATGTATATTCAAGTCAAAAAACTTCTGATGTACAATTTTTAGAATATTTTTATACGCTTGATGGATAATTTTATAATTTTGTGCCCATAAATTTCAAAACTATCTTGATGAAACTTGGCGCAGATGCTTCTTTTTGCTGTTAGCAGTACACATGCCAGAATCGGCTGAATCGGATTACTATAACATATGGTTGTCATAGAAACAATTGGTCTACAAATATGATTTTGTATGAAAAACATGAAAAATACGACCAAATTGAATCAAAATCTAGCGACTAAATCTAATGGCTGTCATAGGAACAAATGGTCGTTTCTGCAAGGGTGTACTACATATATCTTTCGAAAGCTGGTTTTTTATTTCATAAAGAAATATTGCGTATCAAATGCAATTTACAATCTTTTACTGCATTATCCCAGTGCAACTGTCTCTCTCCCACGCAAAACGCATTCACTTGTATTAATTGTTCTATCTCTATTACCTTTGTGTACAGCCCTTTAAACTGCATCGTCTGGATGCAGGTCCCGAGACTACAGTGAAGCTTACCAAGGATGAGGCGCTTAAATACTACACACAAATGCAAACGATACGGCGCATCGAGACGTCCGCTGGTAATCTATATAAGGAGAAGATAATCCGAGGCTTCTGTCATCTGTATTCCGGGCAGGAGGCTTGTGCCGTTGGCATGAAGGCGGCAATGCGTGATGTTGATAACATTATATCGGCATATCGTGTGCATGGCTGGACTTATTTGATGGGTGTGCCACCTGTGGGCGTTCTATCGGAGCTAACTGGCGTACAGGGTGGCTGTGCGCGCGGCAAGGGTGGCTCCATGCACATGTATACCAAAAACTTTTATGGCGGCAATGGCATTGTTGGCGCCCAGGTGCCACTTGGCACTGGTGTTGGCTTGGCGTGCAAGTATAAGGGCAATGGTGGCATGTGCCTGGCACTTTATGGTGATGGTGCTGCCAATCAGGGCCAGATCTTTGAGGCCTACAACATGGCCTACCTGTGGAAGCTGCCGGTCATCTTTGTGTGCGAGAACAACAATTATGGTATGTACTTAGTTAGTTAATCAAGTTATACATATATAACTTATCAAAACCAATTGTATTTGATAGGCATGGGCACCAGCTCGGAGCGCGCATCATGCAACACTGATTTCTACACCCGTGGCGATGCTCTACCCGGCATTTGGGTGGATGGCATGGATGTGCTGGCTGTTCGCAGCGCAACAGAGTTTGCCATTAATTATGTGACGACAGTTGGTCCGTTGGTTATGGAGACGAACACGTATAGGTATTCGGGACATTCCATGTCTGATCCGGGCACCTCGTATCGTACGCGTGAGGAAATCCAGGAGGTGCGCCAGAAGCGTGATCCGATTACCTCATTCAAAGAGTTGGCCATTGATCTGGGACTCATTACCGCCGATGAAACTAAGGTATGCTGCTGCAATTCATTTCAATTGAACAGCAATTCAACATTTTACATTTACACTTGCAGGCTATTGATTTGAAGGTTCGCAAGGAAATTGATGAAGCAACTGCAGTTGCCAAGGGAGATGCGGAGCTGACTCTTCCACATTTGTGGACTGATGTTTACTCAAATTGCTTAGAACCCAAGCTGCGCAATACTATTGCCTACGATTTGGACCACGTTCAGGATCGAAAGGGTGTCAATCATTAGAAAATGACTATATATATATATATATATATATATATATATATAAACATATATACAACGATTCGATAACATGGCATATATATACACACTCACACATGCACACACACACTCACATACATAGCAAGCGAAATCTCTAGATCTTAAGCCCAAAGTTGATGTTCGAAACTTTTGTTCTCAAGTAGATAATCAAACTGCGTTTATACGACCTGATTAAGTGTTCAAATGACGTGCATATATTGTGAATTACGGTTAATTATGTAATATTGGCAATATTAAAGTTATTTAAATGATGGATTTACTGCCATATACGCGAATAGCACAATCACAAACTATAAACAAAAACTACTGAACAGAATAGTGCAATTATCTAAATCGTATAATCGCAGTAATACACTCAGACAAACACGCTAAAAGACACAACGTAGCTACTGCATACCCTTCCCTTTTACATACACACACTCAACATGGGCCAGTGGGAACAGCAATGGATATTATATGAACGTGTTCAATATGGTTAAAGCGAGGTGTAAATTGTTGAAATATAAACTCCATACATACATATTTCATTGTGTTTTTAATCTATTATTCCAAAACGTAAGATGCTATGAATATGGCAATTTGCTTTTGTGATATAATGGGCAATCTAAGAAGTTAATAAACAAAACATGAATACAAAAGATAAAACATGGATTGTATATTCTTACAATAACAAGAAGCATGACTTGCCGTTAGTAAAAGTTTCTTAAACTTATCCATATATATATGTATATTTATAAGCTAAACTCCAAAATTACCTATGAAAAGTGCATAAATTAAGGTTCAATCCCGACTGAAGCTTTGTGCAGATAATGAAAGATAAAATTTGAAAAGAGAGTAAATAACAAGCTATTCGTAATTGAAACAAACAAATTTATAAGCAATCGGAGTGGAAAATATATGTACGGAAATCTCTAGAGATTTTCACATGGTTTGCATTGTCATGCGCTTATAAAAATAGTTGCTTCTCAATTTTCAAAATAAAAGAAAAACATTTTTTCCGCATTACATTTTATAATTATTTATAAATTTTGAAATTTTACAATATCTCAAACATGGATAATGCCAACTTGCTCCATAAAAGCCATGGACTTGTCCACTTGCTTGAAAATTTAAAAGCTGCCATACAATTTTTTAAGTTTGACGTTCAAAAAACTTAAAAAGTTTTTTGTTTATCAGTTCAAAAGAAGAACTGCAAAAATAAATTATATTACTTAAAATGTAATAAAAAATAAACTCATCAAATTAGTTCACCAAAAAGAATAATAAAAGTGAGCATTAAAATATATTAAAATTATTTTTGTAAGCTGGCAGCCCTATGCCAAATCTCTAGAGATTTCCGAGACATTCCCGACAGAAATGCTTTTAATACAAAATCTTGTTTTTCGACTGACGGTTCGATTGATAACTATAAGATATAGAATGGTCCGATTCTGATAAAATTTAACAAAACTAGCACGCAAGTTCAGAGTAAATAATAATAAAAGAGCACTATTGAATTTGGTTGATATATATGCAGAGTAGAGATGGGGTTGGAATACAAATTCGATCCCGATTCCGTTTCATAAGCATGAATCACTACAACAATTGACAGACAGACAGAGAATACACTCTTTCTATTAATTTCTGAACAACAGAGTATAATATATGTATTTTACTATATAAACATATATGTATATGTATTGATACGTATTTTAATAAGCCTTAAATTTTGGTGACAAAATGTTATGGTAACCAAGAATAATATCAATCAATATGCATTTAATCGTGGTCAAGCTTATAAGAAGAATATAAACTTAGAACACATTGAAAGATCATTTCTAAAATCATAACTATTTTGACTTAACTTTTTCGGCATTCGTTTTTTTTAGTTAGAATTTCTGTTAATTTTTGTCTCTATGCGGTATTTTAAAAATTAAAGTCAAGTTCATTAACTGTTAAACCTTTCGACGATACACAACCAACATTAAATTTTTTAGCTGTCCCAACTAAACGCGATTTAGGTATAAGGAGCTGCTAACTTTGGCTAAGAGCGATATAAATACAACAAAGTTATCTTCAATATGCTGACTACGGTTAAAGGTACAGTTCGAGGACAACAATCATTAATGCACTTCCGGTTGCTATACAATTTATGCAAGGGTAGCAAGTGTTTGACAAGAGATACTATATGGCGATCGCCAATACGTTTTAATTCTGGCTGCTCATCGCTAACGCTGGAAAATGTAAATTGAAATGGATTAATGTTAATATATAGTAAATACATATATATATATATGTATATATATATATGTATATATATATATATATATATATTTGTATATATATATTTTGTTTTATATCAACAGACCTTCAAGTGCTATGAGCTGGAGAAGGGACCGCCAATGGATGTGGAATTGTCGCGTGATGATGCACTGAGCTTGTATAAGAAAATGGTCGAATGTCGTCGTCTGGAGATTGTCTGCGGCAATCTTTATAAAACCAAGCATATACGTGGCTTTTGTCATCTATATATTGGTCAGGAGGCGGTTGCTGTGGGCATGTGTGCCATGCTGCGTAAAATTGATAGCGTTATAACGGCATATCGCGCCCACGCCTGGACCTATCTAAAGGGTGTTACGGCATTTGCATTAATTGCCGAATTGGTCGGTGTCAAAAGCGGATGTAGTCGCGGCAAGGGCGGCTCCATGCACACATATGGTGATAATTTTTATGGCGGCAATGGCATTGTGGGCGCCCAGGTGCCACTTGGCGCTGGTGTTGCATTGGCACATCGCTATCGTGGCGATGGTGGCGTTTGTGTGGCCCTTTATGGCGACGGTGCTGCTAATCAGGGACAGGTCTTTGAGGCATATAACATTGCAAAATTGTTATGCCTGCCGTGTATATTTGTGTGCGAAAATAATAACTATGGCATGGGCACACATGTGTCCCGGCATGCGGCCTTAACAGATTTCTATATGCGTGGTCAATATATTCCCGGACTTTGGGTTGATGGTAATCAGGTGCTGGCTGTTCGTAGCGCCACACAGTTTGCGGTTGAATATGCACAGAATCATGGTCCGATTGTGCTGGAAATGTACACATATCGTTATGAGGGACATTCAATGTCCGATCCAGGTACGGCATATCGTACGCGCAAGGAGGTGCAGAAAATGCGTGCCGAACGTGATCCCATTGACAGTTTCCGGAAACAGATTATATCGCTGTGCTTGGCTGATGAGGAAGAGCTGAAGAAAATCGATGCTGCTGTTCGAAAGGAAATGGACGAGGTTGCCAAAAAGGTCATTAAAGATAAGGAAGTGGGCTTGGATGAGCTTGCTGCGGATATCTATTCGAAAAATGTTGAGCCCATGATACGTGGCGTCTCTGGGTTTAATCTCGACCATAAGCGAATCACGGAGGTATGCTTTGGCAAGGCCAAGCCGACTCCACCAAGTGAGATGAAGAATGTGCCCGTTGGGGATGCGGTTATGATAGCCGCAGCTGCGGCAGCAAAGAAAAAGTCGGACGAAAAGAAAGCTGCTCAGCTGCTCGCGGGTAAGAAAGATGCTAAGCCAGCTGATGGCACCGAAGCACCGGCACTGGAACCGGCTGGTTCATCAGATGCAGCTCCACCGACATCGCCGCCGGCAGACGCCAACAAGCCAAAATCTTAAGGACACTAAAGACTTGATCGCCAAATTTAAAAGCAAAGAAAAAAAACAAATCTTTCAACATTGTGACAATGATTTATATTAGATAGTAATAAATATTACATATGGAAATAGGCATTTGCTTTGCAAGCTTATGAGCTTTCCAGTGCATAAGCTTTGACAGCAACCCTGAACTTTGCCTCATTCACTCAACTGTCTCTTAAAGCTTAAAGCTTCCTCCAATACACTTACAAAAAAAACTTTATATTTCTCAAATACAATACATAAAATTTAATAAATAGTTTTCTAAATAGTAAAAGCGATTGCCTTAAATCTGCAAATTATACAACAGGTATAAGGAGGCATATCTGAACATATAAACCATACATTATACTTACATATATCGGGCTAAAAATTTGTTTCCAATCTCGCCCATTCGCAAACTGTGTTATTTTTCCCAAGCCCGACCCTACCGGAATTTTAAAAAAGGGTCCCGTTTCCCGCCCGAAATCCCTAGACCATGTACAATTTGATAAATTCTTTTTTATTCTTACTGTCATTTATTCTTGGTATTATGGGCTCCATAATAAAACAAACAACTCTATATTAACATGTAAATAAATTAGGATACGAAAAACTACATCAAATTTGGTGGGACCAAATAGAGGTTGCTTGGATCCCATGCGATTCCGATGTACTATGTTTTTGCAACGAATTTCCGGCCAGGTCCCATCTCAAAAAATTACCATATTCGCCCATCTAATAAATTAGTATTATTTAAAGAAGAAGAAAGCACTTACCGTAAATCTCGTATAAATTTTCAGCTACAGCTTTGGAAATGAATTTTAACCTGATCGGACTCAAGTTACACTTTCCACCATACAATCTCCACCCCCCTCACTTTTTACACAAGTGAGGTGAATTTTCCGATATTTCAGCCAAGCGAAAGCTTCACGCAAACCAAACATACAGTTTTGATATCTACAGTGTGTATGTATGGCATGCATTACCAGTGTTCCGAACGGTTAAAAAAGCTCGGGTTGAGTTTAGGCTCTATTTCGGCTCTAGTAATAAATTAATATTACTTTCTAGACGTATAAAGGGCTGCTATAGCATCTCAAACTTTTTTGAGCTCAAGCCCTCGAGCCAATTTTCGACTCTTTATTGTTCTCTTTGCGAACCATGTTCTCACTATGTACTTCGAGAGGTACCGGACTACCAGGCAAACAGAAGGTCGCAGAAGTTCTCTAGCATAATGATTGCGTCTGCGCAGAAAATGCTTTTGCTATTTATTTGATATTTGTGAGCTCAAATTTTGCGCCTTATCGGTGAATTGTATAATATACGATACTACTTTGAGAATGTATTTGGGCTAATCCTGCGTTGCGAACATTACATTGGTACGCAAATTTGCTTGTTAATATTGACACACTAGCGTTCACATTGGTATAATTTAATGAAATGTTTTGCAAGAGGCAATTCTTTGGGGGTACCTTTAAAACAATTTTAAAATAACTGTTTTTTTTTTTTTTAAAAAAAGGTATGCTTGTTGCGTTGCGGACGTTACAAAAAATGGAAGTCGACTTCGAGGCTTGTGTGCAATTGAACATTTTTAAGAGACTTTTGCATAATAAACAAAAAAAATACACATACAAAAAATTAACTGGAATATATGACCATATATAAAGCATGATAAGTAGTCCCGTTAAAAATATCTTAATTTTTTGCAAGGCTGCAAACCGGTTTCGAACCGAACCCCGCAGAACCGGTTCGGTTCGGGTTTTTAGGGTCCTCAGAACCGAACCATGAACCGAACCCTACACATATTTGTGCCCCTGAGCCCGAACCGGAACATTTTTTCAACAGAAAAGGTTCGGTTCAATAAAGATATTTTTTCACAAACACTTAATTTTATTGGACGTTTTTTTGTGAATTTTCTGTTGTGCAAAAAACAAATGAATTTAAAATTGTTCATCAAATGATGATTCCTATAAAGAAAAGGTTATGAAATCAATTATTTACTTGTAAGCAAACCAGCAAAAATTAAAATTTAAGAATGCTCGTAAAAGAAAAGTCGGAAGAAATCTTGTTTTAACCATTTCTGAAATACAAGTTTCATTAGAACTTGCTTTTTCCATGATCACATTTGTTCGTTTCCTAGTGCGAAAGACTTAAATCTATAAGTGCAAAGCTTTCTCATTACAAATACTAAGGTTAAACATTGTATTGAATACTAAGAATTGGGTACATTTCATTTGAGAAAACTTGGTTTTTCATATTTAGTCGGTTCGCTCATGATAATTATCCTTTTTCTGGAAATGCCCATTTAGTTTATGGTGTAGGAGACTACGCGAGCTAGTGTCGATGCATAAGTATTGTTCTTGTGTGGAATGCTTAATAAGTTATATTATTTAGAATAGTTCATATATTAAGTTAAATGTACTTCGTCAGAAAATTTGAATTTGCTTACACTACTAAAACAATTATTAGGCACCTGTTTCAGGCTAGGCTATGTCTTTGTTTCGTAGTTTTTATTTTCCATTCGTTTTTGAGATCGAGCTATATACTGATTTTACTTTAAATAATTTTAAAGTACTGCAATTACACCAAAGTTCCAATGAAAAGTGGCAAGCTAAGGTGAACAATCCGTTTGCATTCCGTCCCAATTTAAAAGGTCGCAATAGATAGCTAATGCTAAAAAGCCCTATGGCTTTTTTGGCACCAAATTGTGGAGAGTATATAACTCGATCTGATCGGACTGTCTTAACAAGTCATCCATTTTTTCTGTATATGTGGATAGTCGTCTTCGTCATGCTTCGTCACTAGCGTGGACTGCCGTACATTGTTCAATGTTGATATTCCTTCTTCGAAATACTGCAAGCTACCAAGCGATCAGAAATCATAAGGAGGCAACAGGCATACTGCGTCCGCGTAGAACCAGAGTTGCTACCGATATTTATTCGATAAATGTTTTATATTTAGAGATAGCTTGTGCGCTGAAAATTGCGCAACTATCGATATCTTGATAATACATACGATAGTACCTTGTGCGTCAGCTTTGTTGGTAGTCCCGAATACGTAGTCCATTCCAGAATTGCTTTTCATTCAAAAACCTTTCAACCGACTGTGATAATAAAACTAACTTGGCATTTTTTTTGGGTACAAAGAAGGTAAAGCCTTTTGCAAATCTTTCATTCTTACTGTATATAATTCACATTTCGTACCAAAGATGATGCTTCGTCACTAGCGTCGACTACCACCCACAGTGATACAATTTCTTGAGTGTTAATTTAGCTCTTACGAATTCCGTTAAATTTCAAAAATTTAACGTATAGGTGGTTGAAATTTAGTTTTTTTTTTATACTCTTTTTTTAATTTTATTGAAAAAAAAATGAAAAAAAAGAGTATATTGGGTCTGTGAAATGTCCGTCTGTCCGTCCGTCTGTCCGTATGAATTTTTTCCACAACATTGAAGCTAGAGCAACCAAACTTGGTATGCATGTTGGTATATACCATAGGCAGACAAAGTGTTAAGGTCTCCCCCCACACCCACCCCTTCCCCCACAAACCGCAAAAACTTATATCTCCCAAAATTTTATCGCTAGAGTAACCAAGTTTGGCACAAGGGCTACTTATCACATCCTTGATTGATCTGACTAAAAAAAATTTGGCCACGCTCACCACGCCCCCAAAAACAAGCAAAGTCTGTATCTCCCACACCCCTTTAGCTAGAGTCCCCAAATTTTGCAGGTTGAATTCTATTGCCCTATTAAATAGATTGGATAAAAATAATATTGCCACGCCCCCCCCGCCCTTGCAATCGAGCAATGTTTGTTTCTGCCAAACCTGTAATTGATGGCAAAACTTGAAAGATTTAAGCAAAAATACAATTGCCACGCCCACTTCAGACTCTGCAAAGAGGCGCAAACCGAGTATATCGCAGTCGGGTGTATCCGACTGCAACGTTCTCACTTGTTTTAATTTATATTCATGTACACGAGAGTTAACAATCACTTTTTAAAAGTATAAACTTTATTTTCATCGATGGAGCTGGAATTTGAATCTTTTCTGTCACCATTGGTATGCAAGTAGACCTTCGAATTTAAAGAGTCCAGATCAGTGAACAACATAACGCTCTTTTCTATTCAATTGTCTCAGATCTGGAAATCGAAATGCTCGGCATTGAAATCAACGACTTCCATCAAGTTGCAAACTTTTCTTACTTGGCTAATTTAGTAATTTTTCTTCAGATATATTTAATGCCATTTTGGAAAATTAATTAATTAAAATACAAAATATGCTACCCAGTAAAATTTTTAGAAAGTAATGAAATTTGTAGGTAAAAAAAACTTACAACAGTAGCTAAGACTTTTGTGAAAAATTCCGTTTTCTGCAACTTATGGTTTGGGATATTCGTTCTCTAAGACATTCAGTATGGGTCTATAAATCGATCTGATAGGACTGTTGTAACAAATCTTCCAAATCAAAATCGAATCGCTTATCGCACCATCCGTCTTGCTTCGTCACTAGCTGATAATTCCTTACTTATACTCTTTACGTCAAAAACTTCGAAATACTGTAAACTACCAGGCGCACAGAAATCATCAGAAGGCAGCAGGCATACTGCGTCCGCGCAGAACCAGAGTTGCTACCGATATTTATGCGATAACTATTTGATATTTGGCGACAGCTTGTGTGCTGAAAATTTCTCAGCTATCGATAGTTTGTATTATGCACGATAGTCAATCAGAGTTGACAATTTTTATATTGATTTGCCAACTGATTGTTTCTATGACTATTATGTGATTTAACAGAAAGTTACGATGTGTAGATGTTTTGAATAGCAAAACCATTTTGAATGCAATTTTTATAGCAGGTATATGTTATAGCTATCCGATTCAGTTAGTTGTGACATACATATGTTCTACCTGTAGTAAAAAATTAAAATTGCTTTAATATAAATGGTCAAATGGATGTTTTCTTAACAAAAAACTAAAATAATGAAAACAAAAAAATAATGCAGTACAAATTATAGCTAAAATCGGTGGGTTGAAATAACTGTCGCTGCTTTTGAGGCTGGAGCTGTGATTGTATCCCAAAATGTTTTGAGCTTAAGTTTGTGGCACAGTTTTCCACTCTTTGTCTTTCTTATACTAAGCCAATTATAAGAGCTTTTGGAACCTGTGAGCTTTCCGACATAAGCTTTGCCAGCTACCCTTGACTTAGCTTTGTAACCTTTATTCCATAAATCAAAACTTCTAAAGCTATAAGTTGCCTGAACTTTATGCTATTATGAAGTAAGCTAAAAGCTTCTGACTGCTCTCATTAATTGAAATTGAAAACTTGTTAAGGTTTTGAGACCTGTCGAAGGCTTTCGGCCCATGTTTGTAACGCTTTGCCAGATACCCTTAACAGACACCTGTCATCTTCAAAGTTGTGAAGCTTTTTAGCTGCATCGCGTGCTTTGCTAAAGCACCCTTTACTATAGGTTTGCGCAAAACACCTGAGCGCAGCTAAAAGTTTCGGACTGCTGCTCGCTCTCTCTTCCCCACTCTCTTCAATTGCCGCTAAATCGACTGCGTCGCGTTTCAATCATTTATCAAGCCGCTAAATGGCTGCTGCCCACGCGCGCAATGTCTCCCCAGTCTCCTTGGACCCCCTACCCCTACCCCCTACCATAAACCCCAAGCAGAGAACCGCACCTGTAAACTACAACCCCGCAGCTGGCCCCCAGTCAATCAAAGTGTCCATTGCCTGCTTGTTGCGAGGCGGCACTCGATCTTCTGGTTAGTTATTCAGTCTCATCGCGATGCTCTCGCGTTGATCTTCACGTGCGCTGCTACGGTTTTGGTTGAGCTATCTCCGCTCCTCTTTTTGTGTTAGGCGTGGTGCGTGATTGTCGTCGTATTGTCGTATTATAGTATTGTGAATGTTTTGAATATGTTTTGAAAAAATGAGCAAACGTTTTATATTTGATTGTTGGCAATGTCTACTTTGAAATGCATGCCAACAAATAAAATAATTTATATATTTTAATTGGCAAGCTTAGCTGCATATTTGTAAATTGTTGCACACATGAAAACACTCAATGGTATACATTTCTTAATTTATCACCAAATTAATTTCAATATTTTTGTATTTTCTTTTTCTTTTGTTAGTGTATAATATTATTTTAAATATTTTGTTAATTAATTGAAATTTGTTTTAAATAAAAGATCATTTAATTTCAATACACTTAATACAATTCATCATCAAATAAATTATTACTATGTTGATGCCCTTGCAGTGGCTATTAGAAATGTGTAACGCATTAAAGCAGACGTCTCTCCGACCCAATAAAGTATATATATTCTTTATCAGCATCATGTCCGTCTTCCTGTCCTTCCGTCTGTTTCTATGCGAACTAGTCTAACTAACTAATTTTGAGTTTAATCATTATCTTAACATGTTAACAAATATTTTTCCAAAATCTGACTTCTATATCTTACAGCTGTCATAGAAACAATCTGTTTACATAAGAAATTTGCTATCTTTTAGCTGTTTTTAGAAACTATCGGTCGAAAATTTAATTTTTGTTAGTTCTGCAAGGGTATATATCAAGGGTATATATCAAGGGTATATAACTTTTTTGTTTTTTTATGCTATTGATTTGTTGCACGTTTCAGTTTTGAAATTAAAAAGCACTCAATCATAAATCATCCATAATTTTTCATCATTAAATCAACATTTTTTCTATCGTATATTTACTATTTGGATTTTAATTTCTGTTATTAATGAATAATATTTTCATTCCATTTACATATTTTGTTTATTGATATTGATATGCATATTGCATCAAACATTTCATTTGAATACTCTTAATTTGTTCTACTTAAAACAAAAATAGTTCGATATATTTAACATGCTTAGTAGTTTTCTTTGGAAAAAAAGCTGAATTTATGTTTGGTTTATTTTATCTATTATCGTAATTGATCACTTTTTTCTAAAAACTTTTCTAATTTCAAATAACTAATAATTTGGAATTTTTATATTTCCTTTTTGTATCATAATTATTATATTTGTATCATAATTATATGAGTTTAGTTTTTTTGTAGTTCTTCTTATATATTTCTTTTATGCGATTAGGCCCACATTATTTTTCATATGTGTATGTTGAAAATTGTTATGCTCATTTATTGTGTGTGTTTTTCACATATTAAGTAGTTTGTGTGTTTGGGTTTCATTTTCACGCTGTCGGAAGTGGAAAGCGCCAGCGAAGGCGACTGCCAAACATTTTCATAATCATTTCAATTAATTTTTCATTTTATTTTTACACTCATTTTTGCGCATTTTTGATTTTTATTTATTTTATTTGATTTCATTTTATGCTGGCGCATACTTAGCACACATATTAACGCCTCGTGTGAACATTTTCATTATTTTTATTTTTTTTATTTTCCATTTCTTTTTTTCTTTTTCGGTTGTACAAAAATAGTGGCAAATATTTGTGAAATTTTTTGTATAATTTTTTTAGTTCTGTGTGTACAGTGCTTATCTGTAGGTATTTTTTTTTATCAAGCATAAATTTAAAAAAGTGCGCGAAGTCGTTAAAGTTGAATTTGTATCTTAAATTTTGAAAACAAATATAGTTCGATGTGTTGTGCTAAATATATGAAAATATTATTAAAAATAATAAATAATATTTGAAAAAAGAAGGTTAAGTCTTTGGAAACAACGCAAAACTTTCAAGGTAATAACATTGTCTTTGCATAATTCAATTTAGTTTATTTATAGTTCTCAATGCTCAAATTGAAGTTGAAGTCAAGTGTTTATACAAATATCTAAAGGGTACAAATAATTGTGCCCGTCTGTATATATAAATATGTATATAGACGAATATATATAGATGTTTTGTCTTTCAAGTGACACACATGAGTGGCATCTAAGAGCAATGGCAATCAGCTTGTGAAAAACCAAAAGTATATAGCTAGATATAGACTATACGATATATATACATATTTATATATATATATATAGCATATATATATATATATATATATATATATATATATATATATATATATATATATGTTTGTATTTGCGAGTACTCCAAGACTTATTCACCGCAGTTGAGCGGCATTTTTTGGTATTTCCGCTACATTTGCATAGCCGAATTTAAAGGCGCGAAAGATCTGAAGAGATATACGAGTCTTTCTAGAAACAATGTGTAAGAGTTGCGTTTTGTGTTTTGCTATTAAAATAATGCTAAGAAACAGAGCGTGTTTCATTTCAATTGAAATTGTAATTTACATGATTCTTTTTTTGGACACAGGTTTCCAAAATGTAACTATTTACTTTTCGTATAGACACATTCAGACTATCTGATATTCAGGCGCAATATTTGTACTATCTTGATTTTCGAGCAACTGTCAAAATATGAATTTTACTTAGTTACAAATCTGACACAATATAGAAACGAAACTCTTTGCAAATATGAAGTGCCACATTGCTGGCGCCGAATATTTCAAAGTCATTATATCTTAATTATGTGCTTTAATCGATGTAAATTGTAAGAAATTGATAAAAAAAACTAACAATTTACAATCCAGTTCAATAACTTTCTTGAGCAAATCGACTGGAATCTACGAAAATGACTTTTTGCACCTACTTTGTTCATTTGTAGACTGTTTTCTCTTTAATATTTACGTTTTCAAATGAGTTGATACTTGATGAAAGCCATTTCATAAATATTCAATAACATCAAGCACTAACTAAAAAATATGACGAGCGACCAATTTAACCTAGTTTAAGTGTTAATATTCAATTGGAAAGTCAATGGAAATCTTGTAATGTTCGCGATGCAATGTTCGCCATGATTGCAAATTTTCTTTTTAAAAAAACCATCCGAATTATTTAAAAATGTTACATAAATATTGAAAACTACATTATTTCTTAATAGCTTAAAATTATTTTCTATTAAATATTTCATTTATGTTCGCAGACTTTTTCACATTTCCAGATACTGTCAAACGAGACTCCTATATTTTGTAACGTTCGCGATCGCCTTTTTTTCTTAAGTATTCTGAAAACGTTAAAGCTATGGAATTTGACTAATGCATTGAAAAACAGTGCTAGACAAATGCAAGTAAACCACAAAAAAACATTTTTTTTTAAAATATGTAAATATGTTTTTGTTATTTTTTTCCATGTATGTAACGAATGTAACATTCGCGAACCTGGAAATGCCTATATTCAACAATTCATATGTTCTTGCTTTGATATTGTTTCCAAATTTTTGACACTTTGTTAAATTCTTTCTTATCTTCTGAAAATTGTTTGAAATCTTCTAAATAAGTTTTGTTTTAGTTGCCAAGCGTAGACAGCAAAATAGAAAAAAGAGTATATTGAGCTTCTGAAATGTACGTCTGTCCGTCTGTCTGTATGAAAGCAGTTTTTTTGCTTTGAAGTTAGAGCAACCAAACTTGGTGTTAATGTTGATATATATATATATCCATAGGCAGACAAATAGTTAAGATCTCTTGAATGATTTGAGCAAAAACACAATTGCCACGCCCACTTCTGACTCCGCAAAGAGGCTAAAAAAAGAGTATATCGCAGTTGGTTGTAACGACTGCATCGTTCTTACTTGTTTTGGTTTGTGTTTTCATATATAATAAGTTCATCATGTTTTATAGAAATTTGGAATATTCCTAACTTCAACAAAAACACTAATTTTCAAACTTAAATGTAAGTGCACTTTGTTTGGATTCTTGTTTGAAATATCAAAGCAATTGAGTTATTTAGTAGCTTTTGTTACTTATTATAGTTGACTTTGGTATTTTGCAATTGTAGAAACATTGCGTATACGCAACGCATGATATGTAGATGAGCCCTTAAATACAGACACCCTTGTACACACACACATTTATATAAGTACTTGTATGTATCTCAATTACCATAATGCTATTCAGTTTACTCGTATCAACTTAAAGCCTAACATACTTGAATGTTGCACTCAAATTACACAAATGCTTTCAATTTCTCCAACCACATACAACAGAGAATTGTAGATGCGGGAGTTGTGAGACTGAGCGGTTAAGATTGGGTGAGCCAAGGAAACATATAGATAATCCCGCATCTAATAAATATATATGTATGTGTACATTGTCATATCTACTTGAAACTCATTGTGCAATTGAATAATTGAACAATAATGTGGCGTTTGTCGTCTTTTGTGCAACATCTCAAAATGATGTCGCTCTACTTGTTTTGTTTGTTGTAACAAGTAAGTAGAGCACAATACACATTTTATGTTTACCAAATACGTTCATATATCTGATCTTATCTGATCTTATTTCATACTTTCAACATGATTTTCCTGAAGTGGTTTTTCCGATGTATATATTCTTGATCCAAGGTTATCTAGCTAGGTTCGTTTGTCATGGTGAAACTCGAAACAGGTACTTCATTTTACTTCAAATCATACATATTGTATGCATGCCGGAACCGTTGTAAATGAATCACTTCAATATGTAGCTGATATAGGAACAATCGGTCAAAAATATTTTTTTTTAAGATATCGAGTATTCTTAGCTGAGTCTTCTGAGTCTTAAAAGTAGATTTTATAGTTGCCATTAGAACAATTGGTAAAAAAAATTATGAGGTATTTGAAAAGGTATTTAAGGTGGAATTGGATTAAAAGCGGATCACTATATATATACCATAGCCATAGTAAAAATCTGTTGAATAATAAGCTGTTGCAGGAGTAACTCTTTTGTCTTAGCAGATATCTCAATCAAACTCAGCAATTACCAGTTTAATTGTCCTTTTTTAACTTGCTCCAATTCGATTAGAATCGGATTACAATATCCTTTATATGTATTTGGAAAATCGGTTAAAAATTGAGAGTTTGGTGCTGAAAATTTTAAATTGTTGACATTCTCAAAATAGTTTTTATACTCTATTTTAAAAAATTTTAACTAGTACATTGGGTCTTTCTGTTCGTCCGTCCGTCCGTCCGTCCGTTCGTATGAAAACAAACAGACATTGATAAATTCTCTAACAAAAAGAGTACATATCAGTCGAGAGCATCCGACTGCAACTTGTTCTTTCTTGTTTTTGTTGAGCTCGCTCAATTTATCTACAACTATAACATAAACTGATGACGCGACCTTGAATCAAAATAGATTTTTATGCGCAACGCTCGCCAATCACCGCACGTCACCTAAATGCCATTCAAAGCAAATAAATATTTTTTGGCCCGTATTTGTATGAGAATATTTATTTTGATTTGTTTTTCTTTTTGGATTTTAATCTTTCAAGAATGCTCGTTAGTAAAGAATGCAATTGGTATAATTTTGAAATGCCTTTTGTACTAGAGATTCGAACTCAAGTGGTTTGGAGAAAAGAAATTGAATTATATTCACCGTAAATGGAATTGGCATGGTCCACGAAATTGAAGTACATACATTACAAGTAAATTGCTACAGCAATTGAAAAACTAAGAGTTGAGAGTAGCCGACGTTACAAAAATGTTAAAGAACTTTATGATTTCAAAACTAAGTTCCGCGAAATACTATATCATCCATATATATGCAACTCTTGGCTTGGGTTAGTTAAGAGTTAAGCTCGGATTTTGCAAAATTCGGATGGGAAATGTGAAAAATTTGCGGAAAACCGTTTTATGCAACTTTTACGTGTATCATACGATCAGCTTCAATCTCATTTTCAAAGATTTATATGAAACTTCATTAAAAACTGCATACAAATTTTCCAGAAAATTCATCACCCTGGATGGAAAGTCTGTGGCAAACAGGGTGAAAGTAGAGTTTTTGTGCAATTTGCTACAAATTAATTTTCAAAGATCTTAGTGAACAATGACTACATACCAATTTTCCGGAAAATTCAGACCACTGGGTGGATAATGGGTGATCAAGGTTGTAGGGCGAAAGTTGAGTTTTCGTGCGATTTGCCTCAAGCTCTCTTTAAAAGCCACACTTCTGCTTTACACCAAATCAGGCTCAAAATCATTTTCAAAGATCTATGCGAAAAAGCATTTGACTAACCATTTACTGATTTTGGACATTTTCCTCATGCCCCCCTCTGCACGGAAAATGGGAGGAAATCGGGCGCAATAAACTGACTGCCGGGTGGGACGGGAAATCATTTTAAAAAGCTCATTTCAAGCACAGATTTTAAGGTCTGTATAAAAAATCGTTTTGCTTTTGGTTTAAAATGAGGAAAATGTACGCATACGGACGGGAAATGGTGATAAAGCTTACAGATTTGGAATGGCGGGTGAAACCGCGGATATATGCTAGTTACTTATAAATGACTGCACTAGACAAATATGGTTTTGAAATCACATTTATAGAATATCCTTGGAATGTTCAATTGCAATACATATCTGAAGGAAATTTAGTTTTTATTATCGATATATAGCGCCATAACAACTCTTTTGATGGTAACAGTGTCACTTCAAAGTAGCATTTATATCAAATATGCTCATCTAGCATGATAGAAGAAAATTTGATATTATCGGGGGTGTCACGGAAATCTCTAGAGATTTTGGTTTTGGTTGGTTTGTAAATCTCTTGAAAAAACCGAGTTCGAGAGATTTCATTTTTTCGAACTTCTGTGTTCGAAAGCAACATGGCTGCCTCCATAGGGCTGTCAGCACACCAAAGTAATTTTGTTAATTTTTTCCTCGGTGTTATAATTAGTTTTATTAAATTAAATAAGAAAGTTTAAATGTTATAAAATTTGGCATTAAATAATTATATTTTTGAAACTTAAGTTTACATATTACAAAACAATTTTATTTTAAATTTGATGCCCGCCAAATTTATATAATCTGTATGACAACTCTGTTGCCTACACCAACACTTATCGATAACAAACATTTTACAAAAATAACTTAATAGAAATGCACTATAAATACGAGTTTGATTGGAAATATAAAAGTGAATACGTCGTTTAATTATTTTTTACTTTCATATTCAACGTAAATAAAACAAATATTCAATGAAACAAAAAGGCCGACCATTTTAAACTTAATTTGAAGCAAGTAGACAACTCTATGCCCAGTTTGTTTGCACTGATGAATATTTTAGTAGAGATTTTACTAGAGATTTTGTAAAATGCAAAATTAATAACTTTATCCAAAGAAATCTAAATAAAAATGAATGCAGATTACTTAGAAAAATAGTTTTCTTTTTATTAAAAAGATTGCTTTTATTTTTGAAGTTTTTGAAGTTTTTGTTGTGGATGAATTTACCCAAATCTTTTGAGAAAGCTCGGGAGCTTTGAAACCAACCCAAAGAGATTTCTGTCACACCTAAGAATTGGTATTCGTTTGGAATTCGGTTGGAAGAGCTTTCCGTGACACCCCTACATATGATATCAATATCACACACATTTAATACAGAATCAAAATCATTATCTTAAACGAGTATACTGTTATGTATTTGTAAAGATCAATTTACTATAATTGTTTAGCACTAAATCAACTTTAATGTAAAACATGTGTGTGTTTTGTTTACGCTGCAATTGCTTTAGCTGTTATGTTTGTACTATGTATATATAGTACACATTATATATGTACATACATAACTTTATTTAGTTATTGCTGTTATAATTTTCACACTGTCTTGTAAATATTGCAAGACTTTAAGCGAAGCATCGCGTGTGTTCAATCAATTTTATATTGGATTTTAATTGAGCGCCGTGTTGGTTGGTTAACTATTATTTGCTTGGGAACGGCCACAAAAAGCAGACTGAAACAAAAATCGGTGCACAATATAAAAATGAAAATTAAAAAAATCTCCAACCAATTTAGCTAAAATTGTCAGAAACAAACAAAAAATCAAATGGAAATATGACAGCAAGCTCATCTAAAAGTCAAAGCTGGGAATTGCTTTGGGTTTTCGCTTAGGTTATTTGACATAAATCAAAATGGATTTTGTTTATAAATTTCGGGGGGTGTGCACATAGTCTTATATATTGCTGTTTTAAAGTTAAATAAAAAAAAATTTGTGCTTAAACGGTTTAAAATTGGGAAAATTATGTTTGAAAACTGATGAATAATAAACTCGTTAAACCGTAAATAACACAGTTTATCAATTTTAAAAGCTGTTCAGAAATGTATATTTAGTATCAGGACTGTTCTGAACTCCGGTGCCGATCAAAACATTTGAATTTGGAACTACTAACTGTTTTGAATTCCGAATATCGAAGCACAATTCAGATTAAAAAGTTTGGTTTTGGAGACATTTAAGAACTATTCAAACTAAAATCTTTAAAAGAAAAAGAATTGTTTATTTTTCGATGCAAAATAGAAATTGATTCTGAATTAAAAGTTCTTGGAAATGGCATATCTGTATATCTTTCGATGTTCTTATGTTATTACGAAGCCGATCTTTATGAAATTTTAAAAATAATTTGAAAGTTTGGCTTATACGATTTAAGACGGCTCAAAACTGAAGTTAACTGGACTTCAGCTCGGCTTTTACCTGTTTGTATGCAGCAAATCGATTTTATGAAGTTATTTAGTAATGTCACCATATATTATGACAAATACTGATATTATTTGGAGAAGCCTTAAAATTTCAACACTATTTTGATGAAAATATCTGAATGTGCTATGATTGTAGTTAAGACTAGACTGAATTACACAAAGAGGAGCTAAGTACAATGTTTCGAGTATTTAATTGCCGTTTCGAAGAATTATAATAGGGGATAAATGCATAAATACTACCCTATTTTACGAAAATAAGAAAACAACGATTATTTCAGAATTTTGAAAAAAGTCATACATTCAGGAGTGCCAACCGAATACCAATTCTTAGGTGTCACAGAAATCTCTTTGGGTTAGTTTCAAAGCTTTCCTGTTTTCTCAAGAGATTTGGGTAAATTCACCCACAATAAAAATTTAAAATAATATACGCAATCTCTTTAATGAAAAGATAATTATTTTTCTAAGTAATCTGCATTTCATTTTATTAACATTTTATTGGATAAAGTTATTAATTTTGCATTTTACAAAATCTCTAGTAAAATATTCAATAGCGTAAGCCAACCTGGCATAGAGTTATCTACTTGGTTTAAATCAAGTTTAAAATGATCGGCCTTTTTGTTTCATTGAATATTTGATTTTTTCATGTTTTATATGAAAATTAAAAAGTAATTAAACATAGTATGCATTTTTATATTTTAAATCAAACTAGGAGTTATTGTGCATTTTTATGAAATTACTAAATTATTTTTGTAAGATGGCAGCTCAGTTTGTTATCGATAAGTGTTTGTGCAGGAAACAGAGTTGTCCTAAAGACAATTCAAATTTGGCGGGCATAAAATCTAAATAAATTGTTTTGTAACATGTAAACTAAAGTGCCAAAAATATAATTACAATATACAATTATAAGTTATAATTACATTTATTGTACAATTTTATAACATTTAATCTTTCTTATTAATTTATTAAAACTAATGATAAAACCGAGGAAAAACATTAACAAAATTACTTTGGTTTGCTGAGAACCCTATGAAGGCAGCCATGTTGCTTTCGAACACAGAAATTCGAAAAAATGAAATCTTTCGAACTCCTGTGACACCTACAGTTCTTTTCAAGAGATTTATAAGCCAACCAAAGCCAAAATCTCTAGAGATTTCCATGACATCCCCGATTATGTTACTTACAATCCAACACAAACAACCTAAGTATAAATGCACTGTTAAAAAGTTTAATTGATTGCAGAGTTAGGCTGGTTATATAAAAAAGCAAATATTGATTTTTAGAGTATTATAGTAGAAGGAAAGCGATGACTAAGAAGAGAAAGCAACTCTTGTGCGCCAGCTGCAATTAGATTTCAAATCGATTGGCTCGTGTCATGAACGACAAGCTCAAAGCGATTTCTCAAAGCAATAACAATAATAATACAAACCGAGTTCGAGCCAAAACCGAGCAGATGTCTAAAAGCGACAAAAACTAGTAAAATGTGGCCAATGCAATATTTGCGGACTACAAAATAGCCCACGTATTATTTATTTTATGTTATAAATAGAAGGCAAACGGCGTCAACGGGAAACAAAAAAAAAAAAATGCATAAATAAATAAAGAAATAGAACGATGTTGTTGAAAGCTCCCGACTTCGATTTACTTTGTTTCCTTTGTAATAATATATGTTGATTAGTTTTCGAAAATCTTTAAATTTTTTTTTAAATTAATATTAATATGTAAATTATAGTTTTGCATTTTGTAATTAAGCGACATCTTATTTTAACAATTCGAACAAATAAGAACGTTGCAGTAGGATGCTCCCGACTTCGGTTTACACTTTTTTACCCGGACGAACGGGCAGGTGGACAGGCAGACTGACATTTTACTCAATTTTAATAATTTTTTTTTTTTAAATTTGAAAACAGTTAGTATAAAAGTCATGATAATGGAGGTTACCAAAAATGAAATCAGAAAATTTCAAAAGATAAATAAAATTTCGTTTCAAGTGCTACATATTTAAGGAAATTTTTGAAATGTTCAAGGTATAAAAAAAATACAACCAACAGATGTCTGTGTTTTTATGAATTTTGTATAATTAAAAAAAAAAATCAATTATAATGCTGGTGAAATTCAAAATCAATACAAATATTCAATGCAAAAAAATAAATTCAGTACTTTTTTTCAATGCTTTTTAAAATTTTCATTTACTTCTACTATTTTCAATGCTAGTTTAACAAATTTTTACGAGCAATACTTTTTTCAATACAAATTAAAAAAATTTTCAATATCATTTTTTTTTCAATGCCGATGAAATGACAAATGCATTACAAAACAAGTAAGAACGGTGCAGTCGGATGCATCCGACTGCGATATACTCTTTTTTAGCCTCTTTGCGGAGTCAGAAGTGGGCGTGCCAATTGTATTTTTGCTCAAATCTGTCAAGTTTTGCCATCAATTTAAGTTTGGTTGGGCCCGTTGCACAGTTTTGGGAGAAACAAACATTGCTCGATTGCAAGGGCGGGGGTGGGCATGCCAAAATTGTTTTTATGCAATCTATTTAATAGGACAATAGAAGTCAACCTGCAAAATTTGGTGATTCTAGCTAAAAAGGTGTGGGAGATACAGACTTTGCTTATTTGTGGGAGCGGGGGTGGGCGTGGCCGAATTTTTTTTTGTCAGATCAATAAAGGATGTGATAAGTAGCCATTGTGCCAAATTTGGTTACTCTAGCTTTAAAACTGTGGAAGATATAGGTTTTCGCGGTTTGTGGGGGAAGTGGTGGGGTGGGGGGAGATCTTGATACTTTGTCTGCCTATGGTATATACCAACATGTATACCAAGTTTGGTTGCTCTAGCTTCAAAATTGTGGAAAAAACCTGCGTTCAGACAGACGGACAGACGGACGAACAGACGGACATTTCACAAACCCAATATAATCTTTTTTCTTTTTTTTCAAAAAAATTAAAAAAGAGTATAATTAATTGATCACAGCACAGCAATCAAATTTGACTATTCTAGCTTTTAAATTTTAAAAAATATGAAGAATTTTACTGTTTTTCTATGGGAGTAGGCGGTGATTTTTTAAAATCATAGTACCTGTTTTAATCTTAGAATATGCAAAAAGCTGCATACTAAAAATTTTGATTGGTGTAGCTTAAATCAAAAAAACTGATATGCCTCTATGCCATTTAAAAGCAGAGTAACAAAATAAAAGCAGATAAAGAAAATGAAATTGCAAGCAGCACAGGCAGACAGACAGACAGATGGACAGACAGACAAACGGACAAACAGACACAAAGGGAATGAGAGGATGATGGTAAAGTACAAAAAAGCAACTTGCAGATAAGACTAATTCAAATGAAGTGTTTTCTTTTTTTGAGAATGGTAACAAAAACAATTGAAATGCGAACGAATCCAAGCGATACGAAACGAAACGAAATGAAAACAGACATAACAAAATATCAAATCAAATGCAGATGATTCCAAGGCAGGTGAAAACAATGACAGCAGACAATGTGTGTTTTCTGTAGATCCATTAGGCAGACCTGATGGCCTGAATCAGCCAACCTAATGACGATTCTTGGACAAGTGTGAAAACTCAATTGGAAAACGAGTCCAGTCTACTATTGACAGCTCAATGTCGTTTTATTTTCAATATGATGGATGGTTTAGGGGTGAAGAATAGGGGTAGGATAGGGTAAGATGGATAGAAAAAATGTAAAAATTCTTTTAGCTAGCTGCTCGTAACTAAAAGATTGCATACAAATAAATATCATGTTTAAAATTAGAAAAATGGACCAGTTTAGAAAATGTTCTGCAAAAAAGGGCTATCTTCTGAATACCAATGTTCGAATTATCTTTGAGACATATTCAAACACGAATTTTAAAGTCGAGTTTGCCCGACATCGAAACATCCAACACTGGAAAAGAAACAAGCAGTGCATTATTTGTACGTCAAGCAGTTCAGAGGCAACGAAAGCAAGCAGTGCTTCTGCCTACTAAGCTTTTGTGTTCTCTGAGATCGAAGAGTTCATAAAGACAGACGGACGGACAGATAGAATAACGGACATGAACAAATCAACTAGGCTGTTAATGCTGATAAAGAATATATATGTATATGTACATATATGTACATTAACTGTACGTAGTCGGAGATGCCTCCCTATTACACACATATCCAATGACAAATGCCAAAGTTATGTGCTTCCTATTTTGGGAAACAGAATATTAAAAATCAATTGGTAATGTATAATGTCCGTCAATAGCCCGATACTATTAAAACTGAGTCATGATCCTAAATATATATATATATCATGTGGGTTTAAAAATGTATATTTCAAATAGTACATCGAGTTAATGGTATCGGAAATGTGACTTTCAATACGTGACAAAATTATAATAGCTTCTAAAAGGTAATCAAAAGTCATATAAGATATATATATATATATATATATATATACTCGTATGTATGCATACACTATATCAATTCATGGCACGTCAGCTGCAGTTGGCCGATATGTGCCGTAAATCGAATGCGAACATAAAAAGTATAAAATCAGAAATTGAAATGCAATAAAGCAATAAGCGTTAAATAATTGACATGTCGCACATTTGGCAAACAAAATGCATTTTACAATTTTATTTGGCATTATTTTCATCCCAAATATATTTACGATGTGTGTACGAATCATATAAATGTTCATACATATATGTACATACATATGTATGTATGTAACGTATGAAATATAGACTCATTTCAGAACTTTGCCAATGTACATACATATACATATTTGAGCATGCATGTATATGTATATGTATTTATGTATGTGCTTATATTTATTTTCAACGCGTATCGTGCATAGGCACGTCGTTGCACGTGCGCGGCTTAAAAGTTGACTAAATGAAAACTGAAACAAAATCGAAAATCAAAAGCGTGAAGATTTATGCACGTGACAATTTTGGCTGCTCCCAGCTAAAAAGGAGTTAAAAAAGGAGCTCAACTGACGACGCACGAAAACGTAGCATTAATTGATTAATTATGCAAATTTAGATGTCATGCTGCTAAAGCAAAAAAAGAAAACAAGAACAAAAATATATATATATAAACCTACATAAGTATGTGAACATCAATGAATTTGCACACAAATTCTCTGTGGTTTGAATTGTTTGCAAAATTTGAACATCTGAATACACTACAAAATATATATGTATCTATCGGAGATAGAAGCTTAGAAGCAGCTGAGCCGCAAATCTTTTAAACAATGTGAATATCTCAAGTTGCATTACAATCTTGCCACATCCTATCACTCCGCGGTCGGGCAAAAATACCACCTTGCCACCACTCCTTTGTATATGAGTAACAGCTTCACACATCGAATGTTTCTTCAATGGAGGCCCTATACAGCACATTGCTTAACCAACTCTTAAAATTTGCATAATTGGTATATTATAACATATGGTGATAAAAACAAGTAAGTATGCTCTAGTCGAGTGTGTCCGATTACGAGACTCCCTGCTCCCAACTTGCATTTCAAGCAGTTCAGCGGCAACGCAAGAGGAGGGAAATAGATTCTTCAATAACTGTGGTGTTTTTTTATCCGATCGCTATGAAATTTACACAGATGATATAACATATATGTGTACCAAAAATCAAAGCTTTGTCTTTAAAATTGTGGCTGTGGGAGCACACGGGGGTGCGGGGTGGTGCATCCGAAATTTGAAATAAACTTGATCTGCGTATGGTATCCAGGAACCTGCATGCCAAGTTTGCTGCCTCTAGCTCTTGTAGTCTCCGAGATCTGTGTGTTCATACGGCCAGACGGACAGACACAGACAGACGGACATGTCTAGTTCGTCTCGGCTGTTGATGCTGACCAAGAATATATAGTTTATATATTCGGAAATGCCTCCTTCTGCCTGTTACACACATTTGCAGTACTTTATAACTCACTTTTTCCCATTCTTAATGGAAACAGGGAGTAAAAAATGTATTGCATTCTTGAAAATCCTGAAATTGTCCTTTTTTTCTGGGAAATATAATCCCAACAAGTATTTATATATAAGATCGTTAACTAACGCGAGGTTTCTTTATATGGACTTTACGATCCATACTAAAACCGAGCAAACTTAGGCGATTCGAATATCCCAACTTTGCATGTTACAAGTTCTCAAAGTTCTCTACAAAATGATGTAGAAAATTGATTCTAAAAATATTTTTTTTAACATTTCTTAACAGATTGTTTGGCAGATATCAAAATAATTCGTCAAGTCTCGTCGAATGTTTATTAAAAGTGAATGTCAATTGAAACTACAATTTTATAGTTGACACATTAACGCTAACTGTTCCAGTTTATGCGTTCCAACTTGAGTGGTATTCTCCTACCAACTAATATATAAAAATAACTAAGTAAAACTACATGTAGGTACTATAAGATTTCTGTTTTAACTATTCCAACTACTCTTACTTAATCTTTTATTCACTTCCTTAGGTAAATGAAGATGTAACTGTTATATAATTGTTAATGACATTTCGCATGTTTAACGGTACACTTAATTCCGATATAAATCAGTAAATTGCTACAGTGCATGACCAAATTCCATGAGAAGGGCTTTATGCCCAACGGCAAGGGTATAAAATATAAGAAAACAGCAGAAAAGCCGCCAGACAATTAAACACAAACAAACAGCAGCTCACGCGTTCAGTTACGCCCATGCAACAACAACAACAAGAGCAACAGCAGCGGCAACAACTCGTCCACTCATAAGCCTACTCACACACACTTTTATACACTCACACACTCATACACTCATACATTTTTTACACACTCACAGAAACACGCACACACTAATTAAGTGGCTTTGGGGCGCTTGGGCAGCATCATTGCGTCAGTGGCAAATGTCCAGTGTATCCACCTGTGCGTATACGTAATTAATTCCATTATAATCTCTCACGCATAATATAACAGTAGAGCAAACAACGTAAAGCAACAACAACAACAACAACAACAGCAACAACAGCAGGCATCATTATACTTTTTACCTTTTCCCAGGGTCCATACAGTCCATACCGTCTGTAGTGCTTGGACCCTGGTTCAGTCGAGGACTGTTCAAATCCCCAATGTGTGCGCCCTAGCGCCTGCAATTAATTGACACTGAATTCATTTTCATTGAATTAAATTATACATGTTTATGTTTACATACTTATACATATATACACAGTAAAAAATTAATTATGTTAAATATGTTGTCATAATTTTCAATTTTTTTCAAATCAAAATTAGACCGTTATCAGTAAGACAAGTATGACATGCTCGAACATTCCACTTTGGCTTTATATTGTAATTTATAAATGCAATATCAATATTATCTTTTCAGTACCAAAATAACTTCAGTTTATTTTATTTTATATAGTTTATCTATATCTATATATATACTACAAGAGTTTGTCCTCACTGGCGATTGGCAATTGCGATTGGCAATCAACTCAGGGCCCAAACCATAAGAGCTAGATGGCTGAATTTTTCACAGTAGCTTAGGGGTATGCCGAAAGTGAGCGCTAATCCCGGATCTTAGAATATTTGGTCGGGAAATGTGGAAAATTCGCGTAAAACCGTTGCATGTAACTTTTTTGTTTATAATCCGATCGTCTTCGGATAAGTTTTATTTTCAAAGATCTATATAAAAAATAATTTATGACTGCATACCAATTTTCCGGAAAATTCACCCTCTGCATGGTAAACAGGGCGAAAGTTGGGTTTTTATGCAGCTTGCTTCAAACTCAATTTCAAAGATCAATGTAAAAATTCATTGAAAACTGCATTCCAATTTTCCGGAAAATTCACATTACCGGGTATAAAGTGGGTGGCAAAAAGGCCAAAGTTGAGTTTAAGTGCGATTTGCTTCAAATTAATTTTCAAAGTTTGTAGGCGCGATGTTAAATTATCGTGCGAATATTATTTTATACGGGGCGTAGCACCGCACGCCGGAAAATTGACTGAAGAGTTAGACAGCTGAATTTTGCACACAGGTGTTTGTTCATCATTCCATCAGGCTTTAACGCATTTTCATAGATTCATACATAAAATCATTCGATACATAGTTCACCGATTTCCGAAAATTCCATCCTCTGGTAGGAAAATGTGAGAGCCGAAGGTCAAAAGAGGAAACTTTAATTTTAGTGGAAACTGTTTCAAAGAAATTAAATCGACACGTGTCTCAACCATTTTGGAAAACTCAAACCCAAGGTCGGAAAATAAGTGGAAAAACGTTGTTTTGTACCTTTCTGTTTTTCACACGATCGATCTCTCATTATCAAAATTAAAATACATTCTCAGCCCTAGGCGAAAGGTCATATGAAGTAAATTGTAATCTTATGCCGAGCAGGTTCAAACTCATTTTCTAGATAGAAAATAATTCGATTTGGTCTTACCGTTTTTAGATAATTTCACCCCCACGTTCGAAAAAAGTGTTAAAATCTTTTGGCTATACAAAATATAATAATAATAATATAATTTTATTATCTATTTTGTTTGTCCTTGTAATAGATTGTATTTCAGCCCCAATTATTGAAAAAAATGCACAAAATATTTTTAAATTTGTTGAATTTTATATACTTTTTAATTCAATTTTAATTTTGTCTTTGCATTTGCTACTATGTTCATCAAATTGATTCAATGAAGTATACATTGGTAGTCTTCGTGCGCACTTTATGATCGATTTTATTGAACAAATTTAAATTTGAGTGTAATAATCAATGAACAGTTTTATTCTTGTCAAATTTTGAAAATCGAATTCAGGTTTATGTTATAATTTCGTATTTTATATTGATACAATTTTGTTTCATTTTGATGCTTTTTGACACATAGTATGCTTGTATATTTTGTATACACAATTTGGTTGCTGGCGCCGCACATTTAACTGCCCAGTTCTAAAAATACACGAAAAAATAAGAATTGTTAGGAGCCAAAAATGCAAAAGATTATAAATATTTGTTGTTTGGCTTTTTGCGCGATTTTTATGAGGTTCAGCGAATTTTGTTTATAAACAAAATTGATGGACACTGGCAGCAAATGATGGCTAAATAATAATAACAAAAAGCAACAACAACATCTGCTGAAACAACAATAACAAACAGACACAGCCAAAACTCAAATGTACTATAGTCAAAATCAACTGTATAAATAAACAAAAGCAGATACTGTTATGTTATGTTGCAGTATATAGAAAAGTCTGAGTATACTACAATTAGATATAAACCAGTTGTCAGTGAATTGAATTTCAATGTTTTGATGTATTGATTAAATTATAATTTAATTTTAAATATCTTTAAATATATGAAAAAGTATATTTTTGTATTGCAAATTTAATTAAATTTGAAATAATCACATTTTTATGAATACAAAATGTCAGGTTTGAAGAAATATTAAACTTGCCACTTTGAGAATTCCAAAATTTAAGTCACAGTGTAATCGATCTGGACAAAGGGATTAATTTCAAAATTCTGAAAGGCTTTGAGTACATATGGGTATACAATGTATAACTATAAAGTATAGTACTATATATGTATATGTATATGTGTACGTATATACATTCGTTTAGCTTAATGCAAAATAAGTTCGTTCTGAAAAACCAAACGGCTTAACTATTTGAATGTTGATTTTAAAAATATTGTAGCTACAGCATATTTTTTCATCTAATATTACTGTTCATATAGCCAGTTTAAATAATAATTTTGTTGTATTAGTTAAATTCTGTACATGGATTTAAATTGAAATACAAAATCACAAATGTATTTATTGGCAAATTTTTGCCAATAACGTACAATTTTTGTGGGTACTCCATATATAAGCTTTTGCATGTTTTTGGAAATAATTAAATATTTATAATTTTTCTTTAAATTGCCAGCCTTTTTCAAATAAGCCAGTTTTTCATAAATCGTTTATTTAAGTATGTAAATATATCTTTATATATATAAATAGGCAAATGAAAAAAAAATGTTGAATTTTTAAGTTGTCAGTTAAAAATCAGGTCAAACAAGAAAGAATAGGTCCATTCCGGGTGCCGCATATATATATAGTGCATAAAGTATGTAAAGACAATTTTTCATACAATAGCTAATTTTCGACCTATCATTCCCATGACAGATATATAATTTAGAGTACCAATTTTGTCTTATTATTTTTTGAAAATCAACAGTCAAAGACCGCTAGGAAACTATCTGGTCTCCCATGGTATGTTCGCAACTTCGTCATCGAACGCGACTTAAAACTTACAAAACTGGAAGACCAGATAAACAGCCACACCAGCCGATACATCGACAGTCTGCGGCGCCACCAAAATCCTCTAGCCAGAGATCTCCGATTCCCAGTAACACTTAGAAGACTGAAGAGCGTCCACCCTTTGAACCCTGTATATATACTTGTATATATTGTCTATACTCTAGTTATTAGAACGCCCATTTTAATCGTAACAATTTCTGATAAAGTCGGAAGGCTTCGACTACAGTCAAGAAATAAAATTTATATAAAAAAAAAAATCAACTTCGAGTTATCTTTTGAGCTATATAGTTTAAGTCGAGTTAAAGTATTTTGGTTTTCTCATAGAGACTTCGGCTTCCTTAATCAGGGCAAAGAGAATGGATTAATGATGGCGGCACGGCATTTCAGCGACATGAATTTTAGTTAGCTATCTTAACGAAAGCAATAAGAAAACTTGAGAAAACCATGGTTTGTTTTAAATGAGCTTAATTATGTATATAAAGAGTAATAAACTGAACAATTCCTATAAGCGTTCCGCCAGTGTCATTAAGATAGATATACCAACGAACATGATTAGATCTATGTTGATGTTAATCAAGAATATATCATGCTAGCTTATAAAGATCACTTGCACTTGTAATTCAAAGGATAACGTTGGATAAGGTAGATATTGTATAGTGAATAATTTCAAAATCAAATTGCTTCTTTTTATTGCAGCAACATTTTCAATTATTTCCAAAATATATTCATATATGTATGCAGTTAGCATGACTCTAGAACATTTTGAAGGTAAATTGGCTACTGTGACAGGCGACAGGCGACAGTGTTGTCGCATTTCAAACAGCGCACACTAAACAAGGGTGGCAACAATGTTGCTCGCTTGTTGTTTTCCGTGCGATATGAGAATAAGAATTAGATCCCTTCTGGGGCATAGGGCAAGGGTTTTGGTGGCAGAGGGTTTTTGCAGAACATGTGCAACAATGTTTTTTATTTGCCAGCACTTAGTTTTAGTTACTTTTTATATATATTTTTGTTTAGTTTTACGTTTTTTTTTGTTTAGTTTTCGGCAATGTTCGTGCCTTTGCCTGGGCGGCGTCTGGCGTGGAAATAACTTTCTAAATAAACGCATCGCAGCACAGTTAGCAACAACAGAGGCCAACCGTATGCATACATATACACATATACATATAAACACACACACACTAACACATAGACACACATCCATAGTTTTCTGTCTGCGCGTTTTCGTGACGCTTTTTGTGATGGCGCGGAGTTTTCTTGTATCATTTTCATTTTATTGCTGTGCAGATTAGAGTTGCGAAATTGTTAAATTTTCATTCCTTTGTTTTTTAACGTTTTGCTTTTAATTTGTTTTGCTGTTGCCTCTGCTGCTGCTCGGACTTCTTTGTTCAATTTGCGTCTTATTTTAGATCCCGGCATTGTTCTGCACCCTTTAGCCTAACGCTTCACTTGCCACTCCCTTAGCTGCCCCTCTCCGTATATCAACTAATTGGCAACTGCTTCATAAAATGATAAATATTCGGTTGCTTAAGATGATCATTATAGCATTTGTACAACAATTATAATAATGAATATTAATTTCAAAAGAAGAAAAATAAAAACTGTGATAACTGTTAAGTTAAAACTCAGTTCATAAAGCCATCCTTAAAGGCAAGTGCTTAACAAGGCATGCCACTTGCAGACCATGATTACAAGCTTAATGACAATTAGGTCTGCTCCGAATTCGTATTCCGTTTCAATTTTGTTCCAATAGCTGTTAAGCAAAGTATTTGCAATTACATTTTTCATTGTTTTCCGGAATTCAAAACATTTATCTGTTTTGATTCCGATTGAAAATAGAAATGGCAACAGGCCTTTTTACCTCAAATTGTAATGTGAATATATTTAAGGCCAAGGAAAACAACATATGCGAAAATAAACAATACAGTTTACGATCCTTTGGGAGGGCACATTATTCGAATCACACTTTTAGCATGCTGCACCATATATAATAATAATAATCGGAAGCGCTTATTAAATACTTAAAAGTTACACCATAAAATATAAAATAAGAATTATGAAATAAAATGATGACTCAAAACGAGTTTCTATCGGGTACTACACCCTGTGTTTCCTTGAACCGTTTGAGAATTATAAGTGACAATCTAAAAAACTTTTACTTTTGATATTCCTATTATGTTAGATTGTCTTTGATGCTAACATTTTTTTTTTGGAATTCTCTTTCGCTTTGTCAGGCACATGAAATGTGTCCTATTATGGAATTATGGAAATACAATTTTGTTATCACTCTTCTACAATTTGAATTTCTAAGAAAGTTGCGTTAGCTGAGGTAATTTTATTCGTTCGAAAGTTCAATTAAAAAGCGAACTGTACTATGAGGCCTGTTCCGAGTTCGTAATTTCGGAAACGGAATTGCTTGCTGTTCTGAAGTACTCAAAACGTCAAAAGTTAGCGTTTTTAAAAGTTTAACTTTTTTGTCTGCGGAATGAAAAGTAACTGCCTGATTACACAAGGAATTAAGAAAATCATATTCTTAGTCTCAATTTTCTAATATTCTTCATCATACTTGGAAAATAATTAGTCAATTTATTCATTAGTTTAAGGTCAAATAACATTTATAATATTAAATTGAAAAACTATCTGTTTAACAAATGCGAAAACGTGATTCAGCAATGCTTACTAGATGACAACTAAATAGACTTTTTATTATGAAAACTCGATTTCGAACTCGGTTTCGAAAAAGAGAAAACGAAATCATTCCGCTTGGAAATGAGAACAGTAATTTGTAAATCATTCGGAATTCATTCGTTTCTACTTTTCCAAAAACGGACTGAATTCTGAATAGGCCTGATATATGTATATTTGACTTCAGAATTGCTCTATAAAGTTATATAAATTAATAAACATTATAAAAAACTGAAAAAAAAAACTATAAAGTTAAAGCATAGTGTGCTCTGAATGTACTGAGTGAATAATCAATTTAACTGGTCTTAACTGTGCAATAATAATATCACTTTTAAAATTTTCGATTGTAAATGGCTCTTCAATAATGTTCTGATCTTAAATGTGTGGATTGTAGATCACAAATTGTGGAAAGTAAAGGTTTTTTTTGCAGGCTACAACTACAAAAACTTTCTTCACTTGTTACTTTCAATATGAAACCAAAATAGAATTATGGTGCTCTAGCTTAATACTCTCCGGCTTCTACTTTCAAATCGTCCAACAAGAAAGAAGAGTTATTTGAAAACTGAATTTTCGACTGACAGCAATAAGAAAAGTTATCTTCGGCGTGACGAAGATATGTATATACCCTTTCAGAAAAGATTTTCATAAGAAAACTTATTTTTCAACCGATCATTCCTATGGCAGCTATAAGATATAGTGAATCGATTTTGATGTGTAGAACGTGCCATTAGATAAAGATGTCCGATTTCGATGAAATTTTGTCATATAAACTGTCCTTAAACTTAGGATTAGTGAGTTTGGTTGAGTTATCTTAAAAAACAAAAAAGTTTTTCATACAAGAACTAATTTTCCAACCGATCGTTCTTAAGGCAGCTATATGTTATAGTGGTCCGATCTGGCCAATTCAACTATAGGTACTAAATGCAGAAAGAAGAAGCATCTGAGCCAAGTTTCATCAAGATAGCTCTAGATCAAAGTCTTGAAAAACGCATATAAACAGACAGACAGACGGACATGTCTAGATAGACTCGACTGTTCATGATGATCAAGAATATATATACTTAATGGTGTCGTAGATGTCTTCTTCAATTCGTTACACATTTCGTGACATAATTCTAATACGCTCTGCAAGGGTATAAAAAATGCTATTTGACAATTGCTCGTCTCAATTTTGATTGCCAATTTATCGATAAGCACGCAATAAGAAGGACAAACAAAAGGATAACATAAATTTGTGCTGTTATAGAATCTGGTCACATCGCTTGGCAAGGGTGCAAGAACAGAAGTTGCAAGTAGTTAAGGATGCTGCAGAGATGTCAGCAGGTAGTCGTCGCATTTTGCGACAATTCTTAAACGTTGTCGTCGTCGCCGTTGGCGGCATGCTGCAAATTATGCGATGCGCTTGCAATTTGCCGCTTGCTACGTAACGTGTTAATATTTCACACACACACACACACACACACACAAATACAGGACAACGTTATAAAATTTAATTATTGCGCATGTAGAAGCAGCAGCAGCAGCAGAGAGAAGCGACTTGGTTAGTCGAAACATAGAGTCATCCCTAAGGGCTTTGGCTGCTTATTGCATCCTAGCTGGCAGGATTCGCGTGCTCAAATAGCTGTGCTCCTGTTGGGCGCTTTGCCTGTGTAAAGTGCTTTGTTAATTAGCCAACTCGTGGAGCTCTTCTCCAGCAATAATTTTCGCCCGCAAGTATGCCACACATTTGGTGCCAACATGCGTGCCCCTCTCTCAGTGTGTGTATGTGTGTTTATGTGCCTGTGCCTGCATTGTATTTCGCACACTATTTGTCAATGTCAGGGCAGCTCATACACACACACACACACACACATATATACACACATACCAGTCAGCAACAACTTTGGCATAGCCGCAGCTGTATCGCGTTTCGCTAAATGTAAATGCAACCAGCGATCCATAGTGTATGTGTGTGTGTGTGTGTGGGCTATGTTATCCACATCTAAGCAGGTTTCCCCTATACCTCTTTACCCCTGTTTCTTTTCATTACACTCAATGACCCTGCTTTGGCTCTGACCAACACAGTTTTTGCAACGTGTTAATCAAATGCAACGTTCAAAGTGACGCTCATTTGGTTTTTGCCATGGCAGTGGCCAACATCCATGTGGCTAGATTTACAGTCTGGGCTGTTAAAAGGGTAACTCAAATGCCTTTGGCAGCAATCAATGATGCATCAATCAGGGTTAGGACAACAAATGCCAACCATACAGCAACAGAGCCTGTCAAGTGAGCCATGATTAGCCAGTCGGTCCATTCTATAAGCCATGAGCCTTAAACTGCTTTAAATTGTTGCAACTTAGCTGGCTGCACTTTTAAAGACAATATACACAGTGCAAAAATGTACAAAAATGATTAAATGTTTTTTAATCAGGAAATAGAATTCTTGAAATTAGCAACGCCTGCCCAAAACAGAAAGATATTTTCTGAGAAATAGGACAAGCAGCCCTGGGTGCTAAAAGTATCGAAATTTCTAACTTTTAAAACATTTTTTTACCCACAGAAAATCCAAAAAACATTTTTTGTCAATCTAATTAGATGATTAATACCAGATAACAATAATAATAATAATATAATAATATTAATAATTAAAACATTTTTTTACCCACAGAAAATCCAAATAACATTTTTTGTCAACCTAATTAGATGATTAATACCAGATAACAATAATAATAATAATATAATAATTTTAATCATGGAATTTTTTACCCACTTTTTACTCCCTGTTCCCACTAAAAATGGGAAAAAGGGAGTTATAAAGTACTGCAAATGTGTGTAACAGACAGAAGGAGGCATTTCCAACTATATAAACTATATATATTCTTAATCAGGATCATCAGCCGAGACGAACTAGCCATGTCCGTCTGTCTGTCTGTCTGTCCGTCTGTCCGTATGAACACACAGATTTCGGAGACTACAAAAGCTAGAGACACCAAACTTGGCATGTAGATTCCTGTATACCATACGCAGATCAAGTTTATTTCAAATTTCGGATGCACCCCCCCGCACCCCCGCAAATCGCAAAAGACTCCCACGGTCACAATTTTAAAGATAAAGCTTTAATTTTTGGTACACATGTATGTTTAATCAATGTCTTTCGGATGTGTAAATTTCAACACGATCGGATAAATAGCACCAAAGTTATGGAAGAATCTATTTCCCCTGTCTAAGCAGGCAGAAACAACAGTTTGACTGTGCAAGTTGAGTACGCTGCTTGCTTGTGTTGCCGATGAACTGCTTGAAATGCAAGTTGGGAGCAGGGAGTCTCGTAGTCGGGCACACTCGACTCGAGTATTCTTACTTGTTTTTATTGTCTTTTTTAATTTTTTTGAAAAAAAAACGAAAAAAGAGTATAATTTATTTGTGAAATGTCCGTCTGTCCGTATGAACGCAGGTTTTTCCACAGTTTTGAAAGTAGAGCAACCAAACTTGGTATACATGTTGGTATATACCATAGGCAGACAAAGTGTCAAGATCTCCCCCCCACCATAATTTTGCCTCGCCCACCCTCGCCATTGCAATCGAGCAATGTTTGTTTCTCCCAAACCTGTAGAACGGGCCCAACCAAACTTAAATTGATGGAAAAACTTGAAAGATTTGAGCAAAAATACAGTTGCACGCCCACTTCTGACTCCGCAAAAAGGCTGTGTGTCAACTATTGCTTTCCTAATGTAAACAAAATACCTGTTATATGTTCTATTCCATCTTTTCTTAACCTACCTCAAAGTACTTCTCAACAAAATTACATGCCTGGCCAGTCACAAGAATCATCACCGAATGCCTTAAGGCTTTCGGCCTGCATCCCTGTTAGCCCTGCCAGTGTCTTGACTGGTTCTGCTATCATGGCAACAAGAATTGCTGCGCCAATAAAATTCTTGGCAAAAAGATGCCACTGCTTTAGAATGCCTTTTTATGAAGCGTACAAAGTATTTGCATGATTGTCCTGGCATCAATGTCTTGACTCATCAGTTGTCGACTCACTGCTCTGATAAAGTAAATGGCCAAGAGGAATTGCATTTTTAAGGCCGTAGTTACTTTATTTTTAAAATTATATAAAAATAGTTTAATTCACTACGGCGGTTTATTTTTAAAAATTATTACTTAACTTTATTCGCAATACAATGAGCTAAAATGTTAAAAGCAAGTATAACTTGCGTTATGCTATACAGAGTTTTAAAAAAAACCAACTTAATTTTAATAGATTGTTCCTATGGTAGATAAGATATAGTGGTCCGATTTTGATGAAATGTCAACATATGTTTGTGGAAAGTGCTTTAACTCAGATAAAGTGAGTTTGGTTGAGATATTTTGTAAAACACAAAAGCTTTTCTTATAGAAACTTATTTTCAGCCGATCGTTCCTATGGTAGCTATATGTTATAGTGGTCCGATCTGGCCAATTCAACTATAGGTATTACCTGCAGGATGAAGAAGAATCTGTGCCAAGTTTCATCAAGATAGCTCTAGAACGCATATAAACAGACGGACAGGCAGTCAGACGGACGGACATGACTCGGCTGTTGATGGTGACCACGAGTATACAATTTTTTTTTTCTGAGACGTTTTCTTCAATGCCTTACACATTTCTCAATCTCTCATTTTCACAATCTCGACATATTGTCTTTGATGGCTGACTCCATAGGGTTGTGAGCACACCAAAGTAATTTTGTTAATTTTTCCTCGGTTTTGTTATTAATTTTGTTAAATAAAATAAGAAACTTTATATGTTATAAAATTTGACATTAAATAATTATGTTATTGGAACTTTAGTTTACATGTTACAAAACAATTTTTTTTAAATTTTATGCCCTCCAAATTTAAATTGTCTGTAGGTCAACTCTGTTGCCTCGCCAACACTTATCGATAACCAACTGAGTTGCCATCTTACAAAAATAATTTAGTAATTTCATAAAAATGCACAATATATCCTAGTTTGATTGGAAATATAAAAATGAATACGTCGTTTAATTATTTTTTACTTTCATATTCAACGTAAATAAAACAAATATTCAATGAAACAAAAAGGCCGATCATTTTAAACCTAATTTGAAGCAAGTAGACAGCTCTATGCCCGGTTGGTTTGCACTGTTGAATATTTTACTAGAGATTTTTTAAAATGCAAAATTAATAACTTTATCCAATAAAAGGTTTCCGTGACATCCCTTAGTATAGAGGTCTTCAAATGAATCCCTCACATTTATATAACTAATATTGGAAATATTGAAATTCACATTGCTAAAATAATTTTATCTTGCAAAAGCTTTTAGTTGGAATTAATTTGAAAAACTACAGAAAAGTCGAACAAGAATTGCCATGTAGATGGATTAGTAAGGCTTTGAAAAATGTAGCATTAGTTAAAATCTGAGAGAACTTTTAAGTAACAGGCATTTGAGAAATTTAACATTTTTCAATTTTTTTTCGTTTTCCATTTGCTTTGGGCAATAAAAGAAACAAAAAATGTATAAAAATGGGATTTTAGCCTTTGCTCATCAAGCTAAAGCCAATTGAGCTTTAAAAGAGCTGTATAAGAGTCCAACATTATTGATTGAATACTTTTTGAGTTATGATATAAGAGCCACTATTCAAAGCTGAATATATTTTTTTTTAACTGGTTTTAGTCTGTGTTTTGTGTTTCATTTAATAATGCACAAAAATTAGCTGCAGAAACTGAATGCCACACACATTAAATATACATATATACATTAAAAATGCGGTGTTATATGTTGGCTGTGCTAAACTATTTTATGAAATAATGCTGAATTCATAATCAAGTTTTGTCTTTCACATTTGGAGCGCATTTTATGAAATAATTTAAGCAAATGATGAGCATAGCATAAGCACCACAATATTTTGAGTTTTTGCCAACGTTTATATTTTGAATTATGCGTATAAAATTAGTATTTGAAGTTTTCATAATATTATTACTTAATTAATACTAGTTTTAAAGTTTTTAATTTTAAAGCACAAACAGCTCAGCTGATTTAACTCAGATAAATCTGGGAATTGTATTCGCTTGCCTACTTTTCATTTAGTTGACATTAATGTTCGAGTGCTTTTATGCTGTGATAGACATTAAAAATCTTTATACTGGCCAATAAAAAAAATGCATTAAGCGATGTTGTTGGTCAGACTAAGCTGGAATCGTACGGTTATTTAACGACACTTGAAGTCGGGTACTAAAAAAATACTATGCGAACAGCAGACCCAAAAACAACTTCAATTGCATTTCAACGCTGTAAATGTTGAATAAAAAAATCTGTCGTAAGCATTTTTTAATATATAAATTTGCTTGCTAAGTACTTCTATATATATATCAAGTTAATATGCTGAAAACAACACATACATAAATACGTATATATGTATAAGTGCAATGGAAAATGCGCCCTAAACTATGCAACACATTTCGTTTGTATGTTAGTGCAAAGTTTTTTTTATTTTTTATTTTTCATTTTTGCTCAGTTGTTTGATGCGCTGTCTGTCTGCACCTTAGCAGAGGAGAAGGATGTTGCGGCAAGCAGCGCCAGCATCAGCAGCAGAATCAGCAGCAGCACCACCGGCAGCAGCAGTAGCAGCACCACCAGCAGCAGCAGCACCAGCGTCGGCAGCATCATCAGCATCATCAGCAGCGGCAGTAGCAGCGGCAGCAGCAGCACCAGAGCAAAGCGCAGCTCACTGAAATGTATGCGAATTTGCATAGAAAATAGACTGTTTGGAAAATTGCATTCCATGTTGATAACTTAAGGCCAAACCAGGCGGCGTTGTCGACGACGAGGTCTCTGGCGTTTCTTTCGTTCTCGCTTTAGTTGTCGCTCTCGTTCTCGTTCCTGCTATGTCCTGATTGCCCTGGATACTCGTCGCCAGCTGCAAGTGAAACGACTTCAAGCACACAACGCATGTGCATAAATAACTTGTTTAAGTTTTATGGCAATGGCAATGGCTATGGACGTGGATGTGGACGTGGTCCACCCTTGTTTTGCACCTCCTGTGCTTGTCACCCAATTTATAAACGCTCGGGGAACTTTGCACTTACATACAAGTATAAACGAACCTGGTCACACCTTGAGCCAAATGCAATTTTGCACATTGAGGTTGTAGTTGATATGCTGTCAAAGACTGTACTCGCTGACCAGTATAATTCTGTGTCCTTTATCGCAAAGACCAGCCAATTCCTTATCATTCAGTTTCTATATCTCTTAAAAGGATATAATAATATTAAATTAATAAACGAGTAGTAGTATACCAAAGCATACGAAATAGAAACCGAGTTGTTCACACAATTTTCCTATTATTACAAAAGCGAGAAATGTAGGTTTACTAATTTTCTATAACTTAAGTTATGCTACAACTTTTTCTTAAATTTTAGCGTTAAATTTATTTTATTTGGTTGGACAAATAACTATTATACATAAAAGTGTTGAAACAAAATATTTTTTGAACCAAGCGATCAATCAAAAAAGTTGAAATGTATATATGATCTACGCTTCAATAGTTTTTCACTAATAAGAGTTATTTCAAAACTTTTTTTTTAAATTGAAATTTCATTATTTTTTCGTAATTACTTTTTTTGGGTCAAAAATTAAGAGTTCAAATTGAATTAAGTTAAATAAATTACAAATAACAAGTAAGAATGCTCTAGTTGAGTGTGCCCGCAACGCAAGCAAGCAGCGCACTTAACTTGTCCAATGCCTGCAAAACTGTTGCTTCTGCTTGCTGAGACGGGGAAAATAGATTCTTCAATAACTTTGGTGTTTGTTATCCGATCGTAATGAAATTTACATAGCTGATCAACATTGATAAAACATATATATGTCTAGAAAATCTAAGCTGTATCTTCAAAATTGTGGCTTTCGGTGTAATTTTCGATTCGAGTCTCTGAGATCGACGCTTTCATACGGACAGACAGACAGACGGACATGCCTAGATCGACTCGGCTGTTGATGCTGATCAAGAATATATATGGTTTATACATTCGGAAATGCCTCTTTCTGCCTGTTGCATACATGTGCAGTACTTTATAACTCCCCTTTTCCCATTTTTAATGGGAACAGGGAGTAAAAATGTATTCTTTTTTTGGATAGTGCGCTCAAAAATAAGATATGTTTATTTTTTTTCATTCATCCAGGGACTTGATTTTTATAATCCCCATAAATCTTATTTGCAGTCCTTGGTTAAGTCTGCAATTATCAAATATTTGTAATGGGTCATTACCATTCCAATTTTTATAAATATTATAATTGCATTGAATTTGCCAAAGGCAACAGATTCAAATTTGGTATGCAAGTTGGTACATAATTTTACCTGGCTTACCACACATAATTAAATCTTTTGCCACGCCCACTTGCTGTGCCCACAATATGCAAAATGTTATGAAACAAAGTGCTATACTAATACAATTTTGTAATTATTTCCAGTGTGATTCTATGGTTTTACTTGCTAAAATTGTCAAAGGCGGAGCCAAAGACCATGCTTAAGCTTCTGGTTTGGTCAACAGTTAAACTTCGCTAATCCTCTTCATGTTCACCCTTTTAGATTCTAAAGTTTAGAATGTGTTGTTATGTGGTGTGCCTTGGCCACTAATTGGTCGCTCTTGTTTTATTTTTCTACTAGTATTACTTATTTACACTTGATTATGGCGCCATTGTGGGCGATATTGCTTATATTTTGTTTTTCATGCAACTTTGTAAATTTTGAATTAAAAATAAAATGTTGTATGTTAGCATGCTTTTATTTAAAGGTACACAACAAGTAGAATCCTTATACAATATTCAAGATTGTCAGCTTTTAGTTTAAGCTTACTGCACTATGCTTAATTGTAACTTATATTATTTAAACAAGTAAGACCGTTGAAGTCGGGCTCTCCCGACAGCGAAATACTTCGTATATACTTATAAACTGTTCTTAAACTTAGGTAAAGTGAGTTTTTCATAGAAAAACTTATTTTTCAAACGATTGTTCCTATCGCAGCTATAAAATATAGTCGTCCGATTTTGATGAAATTTTGTCAGCATGTATAAACTGTTCTTAAACTTAGGTAAAGTGAGTTTTGCTGCGTTATCTTGAACAACAAAAAAGTTTTTCATACAAAAACTTATTTTTCAACCGATTTTTCCTATGGCAGCTATATGTTATAGTGGTCCGATCTGGCCGATCTTAACACTTTGTCTGCTATGGTACATACCAACATGTATAACAAGTTTGGTTGCTCTTTCTTCAAAACTGTGGAAAATACTGCGTTCATACAGACGGACAGACGGACGGACGAACATTTCACAAACCCAATATACTCTTTTTTTCCATTTTGGAAAACAGTGTATAAAAGTCAACTTGAAATTTATGTTTGAAGCTAGTTGTTTTTTCTTAAATATATACCATATTCGAACTTTAGTCTTATGTCTTTCTCGTTTTCTCACTGTCACAAAGCTCCTCAATCTCAATCTCAGTCTGAGTCTCAGCCCCAGCTAGAGTCTGCGGTAGAGGATGGAAACAAACTTTGGATGAGAAAATGGCTGTGTTTGTTTGAAAACGGCTGGATGAATGCAATGGATACCCGACTGAGTTGCTGGCTGACTAGTTGGCTGGCTGGTTGGTTGGTTGGTTGGTTGGTTGGTTGGTTGGTTGGTTGACGGGTTGACTGGCTTGGTTGGCTGGGAGACCAGTCAGGTTGCTCGACATGATACGCCTGTAACTATTTGACTTTATCTTGTTGCTGTTTGCTGGCCGTGTAAGCACAGAGACAGTCGAAAGCGGGTAAAGGGCAACTGAAAACGATAAACAAAACTACACACAAAAAGAAAACAATAAAATGAGATATGCGATAATTGTCGACTAGCAGATACCCTAGTTGATAGCCAAGTTTAAATGTATGCTTAGTATATAAACATATATTTGTAGTTGAATTTGAGTTAACTTAATTGTTTTTTTTTTTTTGTAAAAGCTCCACCAATTCAATCGAATATAATAAATCCGTTTGGATTTAGAAACTTTTAAATTTGATTACTGAATTTAATTTATAAAACTTAATTCATGTTCATGTTGGCTCACAAAACATTTGTACTTAATAAAACCAAAATACTTAACCAGTACTAATTGTCTGAAAAATATCGATTTACCGGTATATCGAAAACGCGTTAAATTGCTGATATTCGGAAAAAACCGTAGGTGTCACAAGAGTTCGAGAGAGTTCATTTTTTCGAACTTCCGTGTTCGAAAGCAACATGGCTGCCTCCATAGGGCTGTCAACACACCAGAGTAATTCTGTTAATATTTTTCTTTGGTTTTATTATTAGTTATAGATAACAAACTGAGTTGCCATCTTACAAAAATAATTTAGTAATTTCATAAAAATGCACAATAAATTCTAGTTTGATTCGAAATTTAAAAATGAATATGTCGTTTAATTTTTTTTTACTTTCATATTCAACGTAAATAAATCAAATATTCAATGAAACAAAAAGCAGATCATTTTAAACTTAATTTGAAGCAAGTTTACTAAAGATTTTACTAGAGATTTTGTAAAATGCAAAATTAATAACTTTATCCAATAAAATGTTAATAAAAATAAATGCAGATTACTTAGAAAAATAGTTTTCTTTTCATTAAAAAGATTAGTTTTATTTTTAAAAATTTTTTTGTGGGTGAATAAACCCAAATCTTTTCAGAAAACACGGAAGCTCTGAAAACACCCAATGAGATTTCTGTGACACCTAAGAATTGGCATTCGGTTGGAATTCGGTTGGAAGAGCTTTTCGTGATTGATTTGAAATTTGATTAAGAATGTCTGCTGATATTGAATTAAAGTCATTATTTCAAAATAATTAAAGAACTAACATTTTAGTTGCCAAAAGACCAACTGTTACTTAATTTAGAAATTTAAAAATAAATTAAAATATAATAAATATATAAATATTATATTGAAATGTAGGCAATATATTAAAAAAGAAAAAACATATCGGACCAGTTTTAATCAAATATACATAGTAGCGACATATTAACAGATCCCCACTTTATCAAGTTTGAAATATCATTCTGCTCTTTCACAATATTTTGTGTATAGGGTATACAAAAACATGTAAACTTAAGCAGTCCGCTACGTGGATTTCTATATGACCAGCTGCTGACTGCAGCTGACTGCCAACTCAAGACAATCTCGTGTCGAGCTGTCTCATTTTCAATTTAAAGCTGGCGCTCGAAAGCGATGTTTAAACGTTGACTTATCAGGCAAGGAAAGACCATATTTAGGCCAATTTCCAAAGCATCTGCAAAAAAAAAGAAAAAAAAAAGAAAAATTTAAAGTCTTCAAGTTGGCAGCCAATTAGACAAGACGTGCGTTGGTTTTGGCTTGAGAAAATGGCACAACCACTTGACTGGTTGTTGCTGTTGTGGCGCTCTATGTTGTGTTGCTGTTGTTGTTGCTGCTGCTGTAACCACTGAGCCACTCACTAATTATGCAAAAATTAGTTGCATCTCGGGCACAGCATGAAGAAAAATAGAAAGAAAAATGGAAAAACTAAACTGGAACGCGGCCTGGCAGCAACGACACATAAAAACCCCAAAGCTGACAATTCAGCTTCATCCTCCAGTTGTAGTTGCTGCTGCTTCTCCATTTTTTCGCACGTAGTAGCAAGACGCGTACACGTGTGTGTGTGTGTATGTATATATGTGTGTGCTAATTTAGGCGTCTTTTGTTGTCTCCTGCCTGAATGACACACACAGAGTTGCACGAAGCGTGGGAGCGAACAAAAAATGGCCGCCTGTCGTTTGGTGTTGCTGGTCGCTCAGAAAAAAAAAAATGCCAAAAAAAAGAAGAAAAAAACGTACAAAATAATAATAATAAACAACAACAATGCGACTTTGTCTGTGAATGGGCCATGCGGCTGCTGCAGCTGCAACAGTTACAGCAACAGAATAATAAATAGCACAGCAGACAGAAAGCACACAAAATGCAATGCGGCTGCATTGTAGAATTGGGGATACTACCGCTCCAGCTCCAACTGCATTGCCCATATTGCCCCAAGGTATTCGTGGTGCCTGCCTGCCTTCCTGCCATTGCATGCATTCATTCATTCATATTTATTCACTTGTTATCCTTGCCAGCTTAAGTTCTGGCTTAAGAGAGATTACAACTAGATTGAGCTATAAATGTATCGAGTTGACAAAACATCGATACCAAAATCTCTTCTCTTTCGATATTTTCATCGATACATTGTTACTGCCATTTGTATAGTTTTGTTTGGCTAATATTTAGTTCTTCAGCAAATACTTATTTTAGGTTTCAATAATTTTATTGACAATTTTATTATCAAATATTTTGAAATTTTGTTGTTGTAAAAACAATGTTTTGTGGAAATATGTATGTTGAAATATTAGCGAACATCATGTAAACATTTTTGGGTTTGTTTGATTGTTTTATATCTGTGGTGTTTAGCTTATTGTTAGAAAGCTAAAAATAATTGTTTAGTAAACAAATTATCGGGTGTGTCACGGAAATTTCGAGAGATTTTGGCTTTGGTTGGTTTGTAAATCTCTTGAAAAAACCGTAGTTGTCACAGGAGTTCGAGAGATATCATATTTTCGAACTTCTATGTTCGAAAGCAACATGGCTGCCTCCGTAGGGCTGTCAGCACACCAAAGTGATTTTGTAAATATTTTTCCTCGGTTTTATTATAAGTTTTGTTAAATAAAATAAGAAAGTTTAAATGTTATAATATTGTACAATTTGTTTTAAATTTGATGCCCGCACTGTTTAATATTCTACTAGAGATTTTTAAAATGCAAAATGAAGAACTTTATCCAATTAAATATTAATAAAAATAAATGTAGATTACCTACAAAAATAGTTTTCTTTTCATTAAAAAGATTACTTTTATTTTTAAAATTGTTTTGTGGTTGAATTTACCCAAACCATTTGTGAAAACACGGGAGCTTTGAAACCAACCCGGTGACACCTAAGAATTGGTATTCGGTTGGAAGAGCTTTCCGTGACACACCTGATCATATCTGATTACTTTAAAAAAAAATTTGTTTAACGAAATTTATTTTTCGATGCTACTATCGTTATGATCGATGTTTTCGACTATCGAATGCTATCGACACATCGGCACATCGATGTTTTGACAGCTCAAGTGTCTAGTATACATTGGGCACATTGTGCTTATGTGCAATGTGCTTGATTGAAGCTATGCTTTGACTAACTTAAGTTGGAATTTATACAAAACACAAAAGCTGTTTAAAAGCTATTTTCATGCAACTTGACAAACATAATATATTTTTTTTCTTGCATTTTTGCGCATTTGTCATTCAGATCGAATCAATATAACAATGTCATGGGAATAAGTTTTGATTAAAAAATTCACTATTTAAAATTCTGTTCAATGTCAATGTTCTTAACCCAGCAACGCCGAGTGTTACCAGCTAGTAGTATGCTACAATGAATTATAATGGAAAATTGGAAGCTTCTCATTTGCATTTTCTTGTCTTTAACCTTTTTATATGCTATTCATTTTGCTTTCTATCCTTCTATGCTTTCGAGCGCTTTCCAGTTCTGAATGGGGTGTGAAAATCATTAGCGTCATTTGAAAGTCATTTTTGTCATATATCTTATTCGACCATTAAGTTGCATATTCGTTTCTTGTGTCGTATTAGCTTACAGTTAGCTAAGGGATGAGGCATACATAGTTTTGAAATCGACAAAGCCAGACTGCCATATAATCTGTTATACAGGCGCGCTCCAGTTTTCGAATCCGCGCAATTCGAACTGGTCCTTTTCAATTATTTTAAATAGATTTTGTGTTGTTATGAAATTATTTGATGTACAGAGTAATTCAAACAGCTTAGATTTCAATTAATGTTTGTTGTCAATTTGAATGCAAAATTTGAATGGCTAAAAGTAGTTGAGAGAAAGATATATTTTTGGACTTGTGTTGGTCTACATCTTGTCAGGATTGTTTTTTATCAAACAATACAAAAACATAATATACTCTATGCTCTTTAGGAACAGAGTATAAAAACAATGGCAGCGCTTTATTGCTTGCTAATCATCGGCTATATCGGTAGCTTCTATCTTGGCTCCAAATGATTTATGGCCCCCGCACGGATTGGCATTGATACAATGCAGAAGGCCAAGGAATAGGGGAGAGGGTGAAGTGTGGATTCGTTGTGTGTGAATTGAATATATATATATATGTGTGTGTGTTTAGTTATCTGTCTTTGTTTGAAAGTGTTAAAGATTTTGCAACTGCCACTCGGCTATTTGTCTTGAATTACTTTTCGACTTGCACTTTACGCTTCACAGCCACACACACACACACACACACACACACACACACACACACACAGTTAGACACACATACACAGAGAGACATACAAATGCACTTTATTTATTTGGTTTTCAATATCGGTTTTCGGCTTCTGTTTTTGTGTATTACTGGGCAAATGTTATTGGACACTACCCACGCTGCCCCTTTCAGCTCGACGGGGTCCCGCAGCAGACAAATTGCGTGTAAAATAAAACTTCAATTGCAGCAATAACAACAATAAGCAAAACAACAACAGCAACAGCAACGGCAACAACTGCGATTTTGCGAAGCAAGTAAACAGCAGTCAAGCAAAAAGAAGAAATTGAAAAGCGTTTTAAAAACAATAAAAGTGGCAAATTCACAGCCAAACCACGCTTCCCCCACACACATCTTCTACCCCAAAGGCACAAAAAAAAAATCGCAAATATCGCGACTACGTGTCCCTGTGTATAAATGTGTGTGTGTGTGTGTGTGTGTTTTCATGCATTTGAACAGTAACAACAACAACAACGCGTGTTAATGTTGTACGTGGCAAACCGAAAAGCGATATTCGTTGCATTACGTAAAAAGCAACTACAGGAAAAGTCAAATTTTCCACTTTTACCTGTCGCTGCTGCAGTTGGTTGCACTGCATACCACTTTAAGGGTCAAGTGTACCCCTGAGGGTTAAGAGAGGAGAGAAGAAGCAAAGGGGCATTAAGCAAATGTGAGTGGTAAACGTTACGCTTACATTAGAAAAATCATAGCCAAAAGCAGAACAAATAAGAATGCTGTAGTCGAGTGTGACCGACTACGAGACTCCCTGCTCCCAACTTGCATTTCAAGCAGATCAGCGGCAACACAAGCAAGCAGCGCACTAACTTGGCCAGTGCATATCAAACTGTTGCTTCTGCCTGCTGAGACTGGGGAAATTGATTCTTGAACAACTTTGGTGTTTTTTATCCGAAAGTAATGAAATAAACACAGCTGATCAACATTGATACAAAATATATGTTTACCAAAATTCAAAGCTTTATCTTTAAAATTGTGGCTGTGGAAGTTTTTTGCGATTTGCGGTGGTGCGGGGAGGTTCATCCGAAATTTGAAATAAACTTGATCTGCGTATGGTATACAGGAACCTGCATGCCAAGTTTGGTGTTTCTAGCTCTTATAGTCTCTGAGATCGACGCGTTCATACGGACAGACGGACAGACAGACAGACAGACAGACAGACAGACAGACAGACAGACAGACAGACAGACAGACAGACAGACAGACAGACAGACAGACGGACATGGCTAGTTCAACTCGGCTGTAGATGCTTAAGAATATATATAGTTTATATATTCGGAAATGCCTCCTTCTGCCTGTTGTATACATTTGCAGTACTTTATAACTCCCTTTTTCCCATTTTCAAAGGGAACAGGGAGTAAAAGTCTCTATATTTTTAAAGAAATAGTATCGATAGTTGCTATTTCGATTTATCTTATCTTATCGATAGTTTAAGCTATCGTTATAGAAAATATCGAGTGGTGGAACTATCGATACTTTTTTAAAGCCAATCCATATCTTGCTGCAAAGGTTTGTGACTACAACATCAGCAATATCTCTAGATTAAACTGTTAACATAAATCAAAAAATGCCAAATATATTTTCTATGTAGAAATCGAATTACCAAATCTCTGGATATGTCCATTAAAACTGTACAATTATCTTTTGGGCTGTGTGCTATCATCATATGCTGCCGCCCAACGAATTAACTTGAATTTGATTTTTAATTATCAGTTTCTGGTTTTGTGTGTTCATTCCAGCTCTCTTTCAGTGGCAATTGTGGGCGTGCATGTGGGCGTGGCAGCTGCTAACACAAAAGTGCTATAGGAATCGGAATTGGCATTGAAAGCAGAATTGGAATCGGTATCGGAATCAAGAAGCTCAAGTATCCAGGGCCCCCGTAGAGGGGCAGCTGCTGCAGCTGCAGCGGCGCCAACGACAACGTAGCCGAGGACAGAAACGAGAAGGATGACAACAACATTGCCACTGCCACTGCCACTGCCACTGGCAGAGACGTCAGCGGCAACGGCAACGTCGACGGCGATGCCTGTCGATGCCATTGCCGCTGCGCAAATGTTTTCGGAAGCGGATGTGGCGGAAGTGCGGCACGTTGTGCAACGCATTTTGGTGCCGTGCGTTTTTGTTATTGGACTATTGGGAAATTCAGTGAGCATTTATGTTTTGACGCGGTAAGTGCACTTGTATGTGGATGCTGCTGCTGCTGCTGCAACAGTTGCTGTTGCTGTTGCATGTTATTGTTGCTGGATTACGGTCGAGCAGCCAACTTGATTCAAATGGAGCCGAATGCAACCGTCTCTCCCTCTATGTGTGTGTGTGTGTGTGTTTATATGAGTTTATGTGTATGCAGGTGTGCGTGTGTGTCCAATGTGAGCACTGCTATTTTATGCATTTTATGTTTATGTTGCGTGTTGCATAGCCAAAAACTGAAAAACAGGTACGCAGCATATTACACAAGGCATTTAACTGTTGCCATCTAGCCAGCACTCTAAAATCATTTCATCGCCTAAATGCATGCAACAACAGCAAGAGCAACAACAACAACAGCAACAGCAACAACAACAGCAACAATTTCACGTGCCAAATGCAAACGGCTCACAGATAAGAGTCAACTGAATATTTTCGTGGCAGTAGCTGTGGGGCACGGGGAAATTAGTGTGCTATTCACTAAAATGTTCAAAGTATGCGACATTGCGAGGCGCTGCAATTGCCAGTTTTTAAAGTTCTCTTCTGTAGAATGCATTTTGCAACCATGGTTGCAACCAAAATATTCAATGGTCCATTTCATTTGTGTTTTCAAAAGTAACAGAGATGCAATTTTTGAATACTTTTTAACACAGTTGCTCAGGCCTGATTGATTGCTGTTCTAAATTCTTAAAAGCGTCTAGTTTTTACGTTTCTAAAAGTATTGCTTTATTGTCTGCGAAATGAAAAGTATTAAGCAGTTAACGCAGGAATCTCAAATAATAAATTCTTAAGATTAATTTTGTTATATTTTTCATCTTATTTAGAAATTAAATAGGTGATTTATTCATAAGATTAAAGTCAAATGACATATATTCATCATTCCGAATTCGTTATTAAAAAGTAAAAAACGTTTGAATTCCGAAGGATTTACGAATTTTTGATCTGATTTGCGATCGGAATGGTTCCGCTTTCTCTTTTTCAAAACCGAGCTCGAAACCGAGTTTTCATAGTAAAGAGTCTATTTAGTTGTCATCCACTAGGCATTGCTTAATTAAACTTAAACTAATGAATAAATTGACTAATTCTATGTGTAATTGGCAATTACTTCTCATTACGCAGTCATAAAAGTTAAACTTTTAAAAAAGTAAACGTTTAACGTTATGAGTACTTCAGAACAGCAAGCAATTCCGTTTCCGCAAATTTCGAACGGAAAAATTTAAGTTGAGCATATTAAAGTGTCGATGTAGCCTGACCAAATAAAAGCTGGGAATCATACAAAAGCCAACAACTAAATATGAACAGTTAGGTTTTATTGTGCATTTGTTGTTTTTATGACTCTGCCGATATTTTTGCCACATTTTTGCTGTGTTTTGCAGCAGTGTCGCACTAAAACTGATGGTTCCACCACGTTCCTGGACAATTTGGTTATTCAATTATTGTTGCATTTGGCACAGTCGCATTGTCCTTTTAACGGCTGCAGCTGGCCAGCTTTCCATACGCAAACAAACTGTTTGCTTTTATTCTTACTTTTATTTTTTTTTATGTTTTTTATATATTTTTTTGTCATTTAGGAAGCGCATGAGGTGCACCACAAACATTTATCTAACGGCTTTGGCAATTACGGACATTGTATATCTAACCTTTGTATTAATTTTATCACTCAAACACGTTGAATATATCAAATACCATTGCGAGATATATTGGAAACTATTCGGCTTTTCAGTTTGGCTAGCGGATGCAACCGGTAAGTATTATTTTGACTTTACAAAAGGTTTACTTTTTAATTGAGGATGACGTTAGAGAAGTTTTTTTTTTTTTTTTTTTCGTATGGAGTGAATTTTAACATACACTTTCTATAAAATTGTTCAAAATCATGAATTTATCTTTAAGTATACTCTTTTTTTAATTTTTTTTGAAAAAAAAAAGAAAAAAGAGTATATTGGGTTTGTGAAATGTCCGTCTGAAATGTCCGTGAAATGTCCGAACGCAGTTTTTTTCCACAGTATATACTATAGGCAGACAAAGTGCCAAGACAAACTGCCAAGATCTTACTTGTTTTTCATTGTCACTTATGACAAAAGATTGAAGTCATCTGCAATTAAGACAATATTCAATTAGCTCAGTTTAAGTAATGAAAATCTACATCTTAAATGAAATTTAAATTACACTTAGGGCCGGTTTTTCAATGTCCCAATAAACACTTTGTGTTCGATAAACTTAATAACAAGAAAATTTCGTTTCTTGAAAGTACATAAGTGCTAAGTGGAACTTCATCTCCCATATACATAGGCTTTCTAAGTGCCACATAAGTAACAATTAAGAATGCTCTAGTCGAGTGTGCCCGACTACGAGACTCCCTGCTCTCTACTTGCATTTCAAGCAGTTCAGCGGCAACACAATAAAGCAGCGCACTTAACTCGTAAGCTGCCTGTCAAATTATTATTTCTGCCAGCTGAGACGGGGGTAATAGATTCTTCCGTAACTTTGGTGCTATTCGTGCTATCGTGTTGAAATTTTCACAGCAGAATCAAAGCTCTATCTTTAAAATAATGGCTGTGAGAGTGCAGGGGGGTGCATCCGAAATTTGAAATAAACTTGACCTCTTTTTACGGTATATAGGAACCTGCATACCAAGTTTGGTGTCTCTAGCTCTTATAGTCTCCGAGATCTGTGTGTTCATATGGACAGACGGACAGACAGACGGACATGGCTAGTTCGTCTCGGCTGTTGATCTTGATCAAGAATATATATAGTTTATATAGTCGGAAATGCCTCCTTCTGCCTGTTACACACATTTGTAGTACTTTATAGCTCCCTTTTTTCCCATTTTTAATGGGAACAGGGAGTTAAAATAGCTGATGAAATGTAGTCATTCACAGTGAGTTTTGACAGTTTAACATTGCCTCCCTTTAAAAAATACAAAGATTACCTTGAATTTAAGCCGTACAATTTATCTTCATTCTCTGGAAGGTTCGGATGAAGATATCACTTGGAGTTACACTACTCGTGTATATCATTCCAGGCCAAACTTTTTTGAGGATTTGGAGCTTTTAATAAGAGATTCCGCCTTTTATATGAAAAAAATGCCAAATTGAGTCGAGTACCAATAGGTTAGTCGAAACTATATAGGAACTATATAATATTTTCATTGGGTTTTTATGCCTGTGGGAATTTGGGATTTGTTTAAGGGCTACATTAAGTTTTGAGACTCCAATGAAGTCATTCGGAATTTTTTATAAAATTGTAAGATTCCCTAAGATAATGGGGGCCATTGACTGCACTCATCCGGATAAAATCACCAGGCGGTGACAATGCTGATATATACCGAAACAGAAAGGGATACTTTTCGATCAATGTCCAGGCAGTATGCAATGTAAATTTAGTTTTTTGCATGACAGTAGCATCTTTAACAACAGCCGTTTAAAGTGACGAATTCAACAAGTAAGAACGTTGCAGTCGGGCTCACCCAACTGCGATATACTCTGTTTTCTGTACGTATATTAAATTAAATTCTTTTAAAGACTACTTATATATATATGCTACAAACTATAAAATTCTTTCTACTAAGTGCAGAACGCTGCAAACGCCCAAAGCAGAGCGAGACGCGTACTTGTCAAAATGATCGCTCGTTTACTGGGGCGGGGGTGGGCGTGGCAAAATTTTTTTTCTCCAATCTTTCGAAGATTTCAAATGGAGTCATACAACAAAATTTGGGGTTTCTAGCTATAAGGGTGTAGGAGATACAGGTTTAGCTCATTTACGGGGGCGGTAGTGGTTTTTGCGGGTTATGGGGAAGGTGTTGTGGTGGGGGGGGGGGGGGGGGGGGAGATCTTGACACTTTGTCTTACTATGGTATATACCAACATGTATACCAAGTTTGGTTGCTCTAGCTTCAAAACTGTGGAAAAAGCCTGCGTTCATACAGACGGACAGACGGACAGACAGACGGACGGACGGACGGACGGACGGACGGACGGACGGACGGACATTTCACAAGCCCTATATACTCTTTTTTTCCATTTTGGAAATCAGAGTATAAAAATAGTGAACGAATAATGTTGCCACCCGTCATCCACCACCTCTCCGAATGTTTTGCCATTCGCATGTTAACGTGACACATAAATTTAAAAGTCGATTGAAAAATTTAAATTGCTTATATATCACATAACCTAAAATATTATGCAATGTGAGCCATAGCTACATATGTGGGACTTTACTTGGACATTGAAAAATCGGCCCTTAATCTGTCAGAAAATGGAAACCGGAACAGAACTGTTTATAACAAAAATAAAAAGTATTTCAAAACGTGCTCTAAAAATATACTGACATTGTTCAATTTCAATTTGAATTTGATTGTTGTTCTAAATAAATATGAAAAGCGAGTGAAAGAGCATTCATTCATTAAACACTGATGCAAAACACAAAAAATTAGATACGCAAATGAAGACTTTGTCAAGCAACAAATAATGTACACAAATTCGAATGAAAAGCAAAATGTAAAGAACAAAATGGAAATGAATAGATTAATTAAGATAGATTGTCATAAAATAGATAAGCAAATTAATATGAATGGAAACAAAGTAACAAAGCGTTGTTTTCATATTTGAAAGGCTTCAATTCTAGCGAATAGTTTCTCATCTTTGTTCATAGTTATTAAACATGGTTATTATTCATTCAATTTAATTATCGCACTGTGGTAATTCGACTTTGACTTAACTAACAGAGACCTTAAAGTGGAATTACTTTGAAGCCTTGGACAGTGGAGCTAATGTTGATATTTAATTTTCTTGTAATTAGCCAAATATAGAAATCAAGTACACAAAATGTCAATATTGAAATTGCCAGTTTGAATCAAAATTCTTTTTGGATTTAGATATATTGGCATGCTTGATCTTTATTAAGCCGAACTTTATACACTTGCAAAAAATTTGCGAATATGAAAGAAATTGTCGGCCGATTTTGAAAAGATTTGGTCTAAATGATAAAAACATACTTAAACGCAGAGTAGGCAAATTTGGCTAAGATAGTTGAGAAACTAAAAAGTTTTGCATACAAAAACTTATTTTTCAACCGGTTGTTCCTACGGCAGCTATTAGATATGGTGGTCCGATTTTGATAAAAATTTGTCAATATGTTTAGAACGTGTTTAAATTTAAAATACGTGAACTTGCTTGAGTTGAGCAAAATGTGCAAAGTTTCATCAATATTGTTCTAAAACTGAAACACTAGTACGCTTTTAAACAATTGGACAGACAGACAGACGCTTTCACTCAGTTTACATCGGCTGCTGATGCTGTTCAAGAATAAACATTGTACTATATACTTTATGTTTTAATTCCTTTTGCAAGGGTGTAATAAAAATAAGATCAAAATTATTTCCGAAATTATCGGGGTTGTCACTGAAGTCTCTAGAGATTTTGGCACACTTCTGTGTTCGAAAGCAACATGGCTGCCTTCATAATAATTATATTTTTAGAACTTTAGTTTAAATTTAAATTATCAATTTAAAGTATCTGTATGACAACTCTGTTGCCTGCACCAACACTTATCCATAACAAACTGAGTTGCCATCTTACAAAAATAATTAAGTAATTTAATAAAAATGAACTATAAATTCGAGTTTGATTGGAAATATAAAAATGAATACGTCGTTATTATTTTTTTATTTTTAAAGTTAATTTGAAGCAAGTAGACAACACTATGCCGGGTTGGTTTGCGATGTCGAATATTTTACTAGAGATGATACTAGCGATTTTGTAAAATGCAAAATGAATAACTTTGTGCAATAAATTGTTAATAAAAATAAATGCAGATTATTTAGAAAAATAGTTTTCTTTTCATTAAAAATATTGCTTTTATTTTAAAAATATTTTTGTGTGTGAATTTACCTATCTTGAGAAAAGACGGCAGATTTGAAACCAACCCAAAGAGATTTCTGTGACACCCAAGAATTGGTATTCGGTTGGAATTTGGTTGGAAGAGCTTTCTGTGACACCCCTGTATTCCTATTGTATTATTTTAAGTTAATTGAGTTCATCAAGCTAAATCAAAGTAAGGTTTATCCATAAATTATAGCTTTTTTGATAAACTGCACTCAAGGCCAATTAGTTTCAACTATCGAGCGTCCACTGAAAGAAGTTGTGTGGGCAGTTATTATTAGAGGGTTAGCTGGCAGGTTCATTATTAATAGCTCGATTGCACTACCTATGCTCTCATGTTGATCGAGGCTTTACTGATAACTCCTTTTGTGTTAACTCTCTTATTCCACGCACACGCACACACCCACACATACACAGCGTACATCTCAATTTACATAGCCGTGTGCTTTACCATCGAGCGATTTATTGCGATACGCTATCCGCTGAAAAGACAAACATTCTGCACTGAATCGCTGGCAAAGAAGGTAATATCAGGTGAGTGAGGCGATATACGTTGACTTTGCCATCCTGGATAAACATTGAGATGCCTTTGTATTGTTTTTGGTAGCCGTCGCACTCTTCTGCCTGCTGACCACGCTCTCTGAGGTATTCGAGCACACATATGACATCAATTGGAAATTGATTGATGGTGCCTACCGGCCCTGCAATCAAACGCTGGCAAATGTCTCGCCCACACCGGCCCTGCTCACTCCGGCGACCATCGCATGGCAGTTGGATCAGCATCCAAACACGCCCACCCATATAAAGACCTTTGAATTGGGCAGCGAAACTGGCAGTGGCAGTGGCAGCGGCAGTGGCAGCGGCGATGGTGAGTCATGTAAGTAAAGTATCTTAAATGCTGCTTTCTGCCTTTTAAATATTTTAATAACACAGAACTACACGCTCTTTGGCAGACCACATTCCAAGCAGGCAACTGGGCCGCTTACCAACATTCACGTCCTCCTTTATGGGCGTGTCTGGGCCAGCTACCGAGCCAGCAGTGGCAGCTACTGCAAGCTTGTTGCAGCTGTCACGTGCCAGTCGCAGCAACAACAGCAACTACAACAACGATGACAACTTTAACAACAACAACAACAACCCCAATAGCAATAGCTCATTCGCATTTAACGTAACGGAATATTGTCAAAATGTAAGAGAATAATGTTTCAAAAAACCGAACAACTCCATATATACATATGTATACTATACCCTAACATTTCTCGTCCTGTCAAAAATCATATTCGCACTAAAAATTTGACCGCACCCCTAAAATCTTGGCCATCCATTTATTTTTAAAAATGTGCAAATGTCACTGCTTATAAATATTTTTACACTCTGTTTTTCAAATATTAAAAAGAGATAAAGTATATTCGATTTGTGAAATGTCCGTCTGTCCGTCTATCCGTATGAACGCAAATTTTTTCCACAGTTTTGAAGCTAGAGCAACTAAACTTGGTATACATGTTGGTATATGCCATAGGCAGACAAAGGCTTAAATCACTCAGAAACTAAACTTTCGCCCATATATGACCATTTTACACCCAGGTAAATGAATTTTCCGGAAAATTGGTATGCAGTCAGTAATGATTTTTCATACAGATCTCTAAAAATGAGTTTAAATATGTTCATTTGATAAACAACAAAGTTTCCTAAATAGTTTTCCGCGAACTTTCAGCAATTTTCGAAAAAATTTTCATTCTCACATTGTGAAAATTTGGAAACTGTGTTGAGTGCCAACCGCAAATCTGCAGTGAAGACAAGCTACATTATTTTTAGAAACATTTATGCGCTACCAAAACTGTAGATAATTGCCCCACATAATAGTCGATATTTGTAGTCTTCGATACTATCGATATTCATAAATGTTTCTATGTTTCCATGATGCAAATGCTGATGCAACCAAGAAAGAAAAGTTATCTTCAGTATATATATATAAGATATATGAGTAAACTTAAAAATATATTAGATATGGTCGCTCTGGTCGGCTGGTCATGCTAATCAAATTACATATATTTTATGGGATCTTAGATGATTTTTTAATGCGTTACACACTTTGTAACAAAATATAATAAAATCGTTTAAAGGCAAACGCATTACTTCTTTTGTGAATCTTTTGGTCTGAGAAGCATTTTTCAACAGTGAAATAATTAATTTCCATTATGACGCAGCTTGTTTCGATTAATTTCTTGTAAGAAGATGAGATTTTAGCTATTCGTTCGTCCGAAAATTTAAAATTTTATCGAAAGTAAATAAAAACGTGTTGAATAGCTTCTTTTTGATCATTAAGAAGATAGGATCCAAAAAACCTTAACACTACTGTTTCGAGCTTTTTCTATCATTTTTTTCACCATTTTTTCAATAATTTGTTCGACAATATTTTCCACCATTTTTTTCACAATTTTTTCAATAACCACAGCTATTTTCCGCAACTTTTTACCACAATTTTTCATTATTCTTACGCATTGTTTAAAAAATGAGCTTAAAAGTTTATTACAATTATTTAAATCGGAACGTCATACAGATAGAATAACTGTTATTTGTAATTGAGCTTATATAATGTACTTATCAGAGTATATATAGTGTTTGATACCATCTTTGTTCGTCTAGATGACTGTCTACAGCGATATGGTCTCGATTCTGGGCCAAAATAAGCTGTATATGGACATTTGGAGTGTGTACACGTTAGTGGTATTTGTGCTCCTTCCGCTATTTCTGCTGGCGACCTTCAACTGTTTCCTTATTCTGCTGGTGCACCGCTCGAAGACGGTTCGTGGGGATCTAACCAATGCCAGCAGCATCAGGCGTACCAAGGTAAGTGCATTGCATACATCAACCACAAAAAAATAATAATCCAATTGATATGTGTGTGTGTGTGTTGTGTTCATTCCAGCGTAAGTCTAACACGGGGCTAACGGGCAGCGTATCGCAGGAAAATCGGGTGACCATCACGCTGATTGCGGTGGTGCTGCTGTTCATCGTGTGCCAGTTGCCTTGGGCTATCTATTTGATATTGGAGCGGAATATGGAAATTGGATCGAATACGTCAAAGATAGCCGGGAATGTGTGCAATCAGTTGGTGGGCATCAATGCGGCTGCCAATTTTTTCTTATATTGCGTGCTATCGGACAAGTATCGAAAGACGGTGCGTGAGCTAATCACTGGCTATCGTTATCGTCATCGGCATACACGCAACCATATGAGCCTCTATGTGCCACACACGACAACCACGCTCAATGGGGATGGCGTCACTGGCAGTGGTGTCTACACTGGCTACAGTGGGGCAAGCAGTCGACGATCTCGTGGCGCCAAAGCCTCAGCAACGGGTCGATTAATTTCGTGAGCCAAGAGAAACCGCCGAGTTTTGTTTTTGCTTAACATTATACCCTTAAGGGTAATATAGTTTCCTTTTTTTTTTTTGTGTATTGTAGATAAACCTATGCTTTTCTCATTAACTCTATGGTAGTCTAAGCTGAGCAAATACATATTACAACTACACAAGCTATATATACATATGCAATATATATATAGTATACATACTACCATACATTTGTGCCATAATGTGTTGATTTAAGTTCTTATGCTAGTTACCCTAATTATATTTGTTTTTGTCTTAAGCGTTATTAAATGTGGAGTTAATACAATATGCTCCAAAGTGTAAACCAACTCAAAAACAGATTTTTGCTACAAGAAATTTTCGAAATTGAACAGTTTGTGAGCCGTTTTAAATGTAACTTAAGAAAGTTATTTTTATATAATTAGTTTAATATTATTGTTAATTAAATAATATAATTATAATTAAAAAAACAATATTGTCACTGATATTTTTGGGAAATTTTAATCTTTCTTTAATGCCTTAAGAAGCAAAATTATTGCAGTTTTTTTTTTAAACATATTCAGACAGCAACAGTCAATAAAAATGTACGCAGAAAACAATCCAACCTTGGAATTTATTCAGTTAAGTGTCTCTCGTCCCAAAAATATATAGGTATTCTCAACAAAAGTGAATTTAAATTAAATTCAAAAATATTTACGTTATTAATGCGATACAGATTACAGTACCTACCTGTAATCGTATTTCAGATTTTTGGGAATCCGCTTAAATGTTGAAATTGAACCGATTGAGGTTTGCTGCAGCGTTTTGAAAGCTTAACAATATCGATTGAACAAAAGTGATGACCAATGTGTAAGACTAAGTAGGCCCAGTTATGTACAGACACACACACACACACACACACACACACACACACTGTAACACACTTAATGGAGTAACAAACGTTTGCGGTTTATTGCATATATGTACGCCCCACGGCGTAGCAAAGAGGGGAAAATACAGTCACTTACCCAGCGCACAAACTTTTTTTTTGCATGCTTAATTCGAAATATGCATTTGAATAATAACTAGAATGAGAAGTTATCTTCATATGAAAACTTAATTTTCGAGCGATTGTTCCTATGATAGGTATAAGATATAGTTATCTCATTTTGATAAAATTGTATTTAAATGTTTAGATGATGCTAAAACTCAGAATTGGTAAGTTTGTTTGGGTTATCTTGAAAAACAAAAATCAAGACCGGCGGATTCTGATATACATATGTTGCTTGCTGCAAAATGGAACATCTGTAGTTTCATCATGTTAGCCTTAAAACTGAAAGACTACAGACGTGGCTCGTTCGAATCGGTTGTTCAAGCTGATCAAGAAAAAAAAAGCTTTATAACATCTTAATTTTTATTCCAAAAACTTGAAGCTAGGGCAACCAAACTTGGTATACATCGATGTCAACATCTATCGAAAGCTTTAAATTCTCCTCACTATCGATGTTTAATTTGATGTATTGTGACATTTACTTCAATTTTTATGAAGAAAAATGATTCTCAAGCAAATTGTTTAATAAAATTATTTTTAATATGTTTTTTTTTGGCAAATAATACCCCAAATTAATATGTTTTTATTTTTTTTTTGTGTTGATTTTAGAAATTAATAATTGTCAAAAAGGCAAATATGAAATCCAAATCTTGGTATTTCATAATATTAAATTATTAATTACATACTATTATTTTTAATATTTTTTTAATATGTCATAGCTTTAGTTATTCGATAGTATAATCGATAGTATAGAGTTTTTTGACCATCACTTTCGAAAACTATCGATGTTTTGCCATCTCTAGGAAATACCACAGTGTTATACAAAAAAGATATATGTATATGTACACATGTACATGCATATCGATGTTTTAGCCCCCCTGCGTGCATGCCCCGCCACTGCATGTATGTTTGAAAGCATACAAAAAATTGATCACACACTGACACACAATACATACACACTTACATACCACACACATATGTACATGAATACTTTGTAAATACACTTGCAGTGATGAGCCAAAAAAAGCAACAACAACAACAGTTGATCCCTATGTGTGTGTGTGTGTCTGTGTCGAGAGTGTCAGTTGCCAATCTACCAGCAGCACCCCACTCCCCACCTCACCACTCCCCACTTTGCACTTCCCATTGCCTATATAACCACACACTATGGTCTTTCTGTGTACGTGTGTTCATGAAAAATTACAAGTCAGCGTCACAATTGAAATATTTCCGCCTCAACGGACAGAAATGCGCAATCGAAAATAGTTATCTTGCCATTGGAATTTACCCAGAAATATGCAACGGCAACTGCCGGGAATTGGTAACAGTGCACAGTCGGATATGGCAGCGAGGACAGAGGGACAGGACCCAGGATAGACAACACTGCTTCTGGCGTTGCCCATGTGGGGCATATGTGGATTATGTGTGAGTGCCGCAAAACGTCGTCTAGCCCCACGTCCCATTTTCCAGTGCACACTTCCCATTTCCCACTTCCTACTTGCTACAGCTTTAGCTGGTCCGATATTTCCATATTTGATTGTTTTTAAGCGCCTGCAACGTCAACAACACCAACAACTAAAGCAAAACGAATCAAAAAACTCAAACCCAAAAAAAAAAAACAAAAACAAAAATATTGAAATCAACGGCGTCAGTTTATTGAAAATGGCATATATAAAAATCGTTGGCCAGCCGAGTGCTGAATTCAATGTGGCATACTTTTGGGTGCACACACATTTGATATAGAAGTGCTACATAGGCGACTATATGATGCACTGCAATATAAAGGCCACATGTCTCAAACAAATGTTGGCATTTATGAAATGATTTAAAAATGTATTTATGTTATTGAAAATTAAAATTTTATAAATGGTTTAGTTAATTAATTTTTCTTTAAAGATGGTTAATTGCTTATTGAAAATAAAGTAAACTTTAAGACAACTAAAAAGTTTGTGAACAAAAACATATAGTATAATAGGAAAAAAATAATAATGAATATATTGTCACTGGTAATCGAAATAAAAGCTTTCCCAGTCTTTGCTTAAAAGCTGCCAGATTAATTGTGATTACTGAATGCAATTAATCTCGATATATTTAAAATCTGCACAATATTTAAAACAAACATTTATTTCTCAACTCAGCTACATTCCGAGTGTTTTTATTGGCAAGAGTTTCTTTTTCGAATCTACATAGAAATATATATTGCATACTTTTAAGAGCGTCTGAATATTATACATCCTGCGGAAATTGATGTGAAAGTAAAGTTCATAACTATATAATTACTAGACTAATTGTAACGATTTGAAGTCTTATTTTCTTATACATTCAAGCAGCACTTTAATAAACAAATTGAATTGATAATTCGCATCAATTTCATGCAATTTTAAGATCGAGCAGATATTATGCTTGCTAGTAACTAAATTTGATACTTATATATACTCTTTCATCTACAGGATATGAAAATATACATTGCATTTAATGCACACTCTTTTACACATACACAAAATGCGAAACAATAGCCATTCAGACAAAAAAAATTTAAATGTGCATGACAAAAACGGAAAGGCAGATAATGCCATACCTACAACAATAATAACAAAACTAAAAATAATCAAAACAACTGCAAAGTATCAACGTCTTTTTTTTTATATAGGTGTCATAAAGTTGTTATGGCAATAACTTTTTCATATACAAAGTCCTCGCCGATATGCCTAATGGAAAATCAGTGCTAAAGATTCTACGGACAGAAAAAATGAAAAGCGTTTATGAGATGTTCAAGGCCAAGTTTCCAGTATAAGTGATAGCTTATTTGAAAATGAATAAATTGGCAATATGTATAGAAGCTAATAAAGACTTTTATTATTGGTTTTAGTTCATTAAATAAAAAATTTTAAATGTTATAAAATTTGACATTAAATAATTATATTTTTGGAACTTTAGTTTACATGTTACAAAATTATTTTTTTTTAAGTTTTATGCCCGATAAATTTAAATTATCTGTATGACAACTCTGTGGCCTGCACCAACACTTATCGATAACAAATTGAGTTGCCATCTTACAAAAATAATTTAGTAATTTCATAAAAATGCGCAATAAATCCTAGTTTGAATTGAAATATAAAAATGAATACGTCGTTTATTATTTTTTACTCTCATATAAAACATAAATAAATCAAATATTCAATGAAGCAAAAAGGCCGACCATTTTAAACTTAATTTGAAGCAAGTAGACAGCTCTAGACCGGTTGGTTTGCGCTGTTGAATATTTTCCTAGAGATTTTGTTGAATGCAAAATTAATAACTTCATCCAATAAAATGTTAATAAAAATGAAAGCAGATTAGTTTTCTTTGTTGGTGAATTTACCCAAGTCTCTTGAGAAAGCACGGGTGCTTTGTAAGAATTGGTATTCGGTTAGAATTCGGTTGATAGAGTTTTCCGTATATATGTAGAGAGAGTTTTTTGTAAAGTCCATCTGTTGCGTAACAGTGTACTTTTTCATTAAAATATCAATAAAATTGAATATAGAAGAAATTTTTTTAAAAGAAATCATTTCGTCGTAATAAAAGACTTGTCGAGTCCCAAAAAATTGGATTTGTTTAACTGCGATTTAAACTATATATATAAGATCTTATGTGTTGCAGTACATTGTTTTATAGCACTCAAAATATTCATTATGTGCTTTTGTTTTTTAAAAGATAATAATTTTTAGTCAGTTTGCAGTTACACAATAAATTAAATAATTTATACAAAAATGTACTTCATTCGATTACGTTATACAAATTGTGGAAACTACGTCACACATGTACACTGCACACGTATGCAATTACACTAGCTTACAAATTTGAAAAAATATGTAACATTTATGCTTTTGGATTTTATGCTTTTCAATTGGCGTTTATATATATTTCAAAAAAAGGTAACTGAATTTTCAATAAAACAGGAATAATTATTTTTTAAATCAGTCAGTTTTCTAAGTTGATGTTTGGATTTGTAATAACAGGTTTGAAAATTGAACTTAATTTTCGATTTTAAGCTACATTTATATATAGAGAATGGCAATCAAATGTTTTGGTTTCAAAAACTTGGTAAGCAGTGTTTTTTTTTTATGCTAGTTATCAATGCGTTTTTTTGAAAATACGTATTCTATTTCTAAAATAAGAGTATCATAATAATCTATTTCAATTGTTCGGCTCATGTTGAAATGATTTAATATTTCATGGCAATTTTATGCATATTCAAATACAGTAAAAATTGTATTTTATTGTTGTATTTGTTGCTGCTGCTGTTGCTGAAGGGCCGATTTATTTATTTATTAAAAGCGATTTGTTTTGTAACGTTTTATTTTTATGGTGCAGGTTGAAATGTTTTGACCAGCAAAGCCATAAAATGTACATGGCAAATTTTACAATTGAGCCTCGTAAAATTTTACGTAAATTGCCAAAGCGTCAAACGCGCTGCTAAAAAAAATGTTGGTAGGGGGATGGAGTGGGGGGGGGGGGGGGAGAGATACATATAGGAAGCCAGGGCAGATTGCGCATAGAAAGGGGGTAAAACATTTTGCGGTTGAAGGCAGTTAGCCAAATAAATGTACAACTAGATAAACAAGTCGTTGAAACGGCTTCTAGTTGTAGTTGTAGCACACACACACACACACACAGACAGACACACACACACATACACTGAGCAAATAATGTGCGGCTCAGCCGGAAAGTAGGCAACAAAAACGCACGCAACTCAAACAGCCTGCTACCCGCAAACACACCCCCTTCAATATAGACCCCTTTTATCATCATCTGCTCTGCGTGTTTGCTTTTCATTTTATAGTATTAGCCAGTTTGTGGCTCAGTGTGTGTGTGTGTGTGTGTGTGTGTGTGTGTGTGTGTGTGTGTGTGTGTGTGTGTGTGTGTGTGTGTGTGTGTGTGTGTGTGTGTGTTTGTGTATATATGTTGATGTGCTATTTTATTGGTATGTTTGGCCAATTTTCTTTTGCCTACTCTTGTGCATTTGCCATTGAATGAGACCATTTTGTTTCATTAGTTGTGCATTGCGACCTCAGCCCATAAAGAAGTAACAAATTTTGTTTGCTTTGCACACACTTTGTATTGTTTTCTTCTTTTTCCTTTCTTTTTTATTAAAAATCTGCTGGAACTTAACATGGCCGCGAACCTTATTTAAACACACATACACATACGCATTTTTAATTGTATCTATGTGTATATATGTTTATGTATATGTTATATTTTTAAGTGTGCTGCTTGATGTTTTCTTATGTTTGTGCCGAAAATTTGCTTAATTAAAAATAACAAGCGGCAGCAACACAAAAAACAAAACAAAACAAAACCAAAAATAAACAACAACAACAACAGCAACAGCAACAGCAACCGCAGAGCTATAAGCAAAACTTTGTTTAATGGTTAGTTAAGCGTTTAATTTGCACAGGGTTTTGCCTCTTTTGGGTGGCTGACTTGGCTTGGCTTGGCTTGTCTGCTTGGGTGGTTGGGTGCTTTCTTCAAATGCGACCTTTCTCATAGTCTGTCGCCGACTTTTTAAAAGCATCCATAAGCCTCATATAAGTGGCAAGATTTCCTCTTGGATAGCTAGCTGGGTGGGTAGGGGGATTGAGTGCTACTGATGCTTGTGTTTTCGCCTGTTTTTGAGAACTGATCCTAGTAGCTTTTTGGCAGCCGCTCAAGTTTTCTTTTTATGTAGTTTTACTTCTATTTAAGTTGAGTTTTTGTTTTTTGTTTTTTTTTGTTTGGTTCACCGATTTGGGCATATCAAATATAAATGTGATAAAAATGCATGGATATAAGGCTAAATAACATTTGTTTGTTAAATTTCAATGTGAGAAGAACTGCAAAACTGGTTCAGTTACATTTTTTGCCCATGCATAATGTTATATAATGCCCATATTAAACAAGTAAGAACGTTGAACACCCGACTGCAATATACTCTTTATTTAGCCTCTTTGCGGAGTCAGAAGTGAAATCTTTCAAGTTTTGCCACTAATTAAATTAAATAATTCAAATATTCACTATTTTTATTCCAATAGCTCTCAAAGCAAAATGTTTTCAATCACATTTTCCATTGTTTTACGGAATTCAAAACAGTTATCAATTTTGATTCCGATTGAAAATAGAAATGGCAACAGGCCTTTTTACCTCAAATTGTACTGTATATTTAAGGGCAAAAAAAAAAAAAACACATGCCAAAAGATACAATACAGTTTACGATCCTTTGAGAGGGCACATTATTCGAATCACACTTTTAGCATCCTGCACCTTGCCTGTTCAGGATGCTGCACGATATATAATAATAGAAGGCGGAAACGCAACTTCATAATTTCACAGCTACACTATAAAATATTAAATAAGAATTATGAAATAAGATGACTCAAAACAAGTTTCTATCGGGCACTACAGTGTTTGCTTAAACCGTTTGAGAATTATTAGTGACAATCCAATAAACTTTTACTCTTTGTGATTTCTAGTATGTTAGATTAACTTTGATGCTAACATTATTTTTGTGAATTTTCTTTTGCTTTGTCAGGCACATGAAATGTGTCCTGTTTTTATTCAATTATTTTTTAAAACAAGAATAAAATTTTATCTTCGGCGTGTCGAAGATATATACCCTTGCAGAAAAGATTTGCATAAGAAAACTTATTTTTCAACTAATTGTTTCTATGGCAGCTATAAGATATAGTGGTACGATTTTGATAAAATTTTGTTAACATGTTTAGTACGTGCTTTTATTTAGATATAGTGAGTTTGGTCGAGTTATTTTGAAAAACAAAAAAGTTTTTCATACAGAAACTTATTTTCAACCGCTCGTTCCTATGGTAGTGATCCGATTTCGATGAAATTTTGTCATTGTGTATAAACTGTGTTAAAACTTAGATTCAGTGAGTTTGGTTGAGTTGTCTTGAAAAATAAAAAAGTTTTTCATACAACAACTTATTTTTCAACCGTTCGTTCCTATGGCAGCTATATGTTATAGTAGTCCGATCTGGCCAACTCAACCATAGGTACTACCTGCAATAAGAAGAAGCATCTGTGGCAAGTTTCATCAAGATAGCTCTAGAACAAAGTCTTGAAAAACGCATATAAACAGACAAACAGCCGGACAGACGGACATGACGGACATGACTCGGCTGTTGATGCTGATCACGAATATACAAATATTTTTTTTTCTGATATGTCTCCTTCAATGCGTTACACATTTCGTGACAAAATTATAATACCGTCTGCAAGGGTATACAAAATAAGAAATTTTTGTCAGCACTCTGCTACAATTTGTATTTTGCTGCTTAGATTTTCTAAGAAACTTGCGTTAGCTGAGATATTTGTTGTGCTTAAAGACTGTACAATCTTAACATTCCGGGTGATAATGAGGCATGCGTTATGCGAAAGCGTACTGTACAATATCTTGCAGCTGCCATAGGAACAATCGGTTTTAAAATGAGTTGCATAAAAACCTTTTTTTGTTTATAAGATAACTCAACCAGACTTACTTTTTCCAAGATTAAGCACTTTGTATACATGTTGAAAAAATATTAACAAAATCGGGCGACTATTTCAAATAGCTGCCATAGAAAGAAGCGGTTGTAGAAGTTTTTACACATAAAATGTTACTCCTACATGTATTTATTCTCTTTTTTTCCCAATATTTTGAAAAAAAAAGAGTACTTTGTTCATGGGAAGTATCCGTCCGTCTGTCCGTATGAACGCAGTTTTTTTTTCCACAGTTTTGAAGTTAGAGCAACCAAACTTGGTATACATATTGATATATACCATAAGCAGACAAAGTGTTAAGATCTCTTTAAAGATTTGACAGAAAATACAATTGTCACGTCTATTTCTGACTCCGCAAAGAGGCTAAAAAGAGAGTATATCGCAGTTGGGTGTATCCGTCGGCAACGTTCTTACTTGTTTATTATAAGAGGGTATTATAATTCACGAAATGTGCAATGCACTGAAGAAAATATATCCAAGCCCATAAAGTATACCTGTTCTTGATTAGCATCAATAGCCGAGTCTATCTAGCCATGTCGGTGTGTCCATCTGCCTATCCGTCTGTCTGTCCATCTGTTTATATGCAAGCTAGTCTCCCAGTTCTGAATAGCTGGTATAGGAACGATTAGTCGACATTTTTGTTTTTCAAGAAAACTCAACCAAGCTTCGGAACAATCAATTGGAAAAGGAGTTGTTCGAAAAACTTCTTTGTTCCTTAAGCTATCTCAGCCTACCAACATTAGAAGGGTTTTTCCATTCTGATTATGACTGATTCATGAAAGCGACAATTTATTAGAAAAGTTTTAAAATTAGAAACTAGCAAATTTGGCTGATTTGAGTGAAGACATAATGAAACAAGTACATGTTGTATTTAATAGGTGTTGATTAGATAGATTGACCTGTGTTAATCACACAATAATCGATAGACAGAAAGTTTTGCTTAATGCTAACCAATGATATTAGATGGCAAAAGTCTATATTTAGCTGTGTGGCAATTGTTGTTGTTGTTGTTTGTCGTTGTTGCAAGCAAAGCCAAATTGAAATGGTGTTTGGGACGAAAAGCATAAGCGGCTTAAAGTTGGGGCACACTAAAATAATTTCACTGTTAATTTTATTTAAAATGTTGAGAGCTGTCGCTGAAAAAAACTTTGGCCGGCAGCAATGTTAGGCTAATGCCAATTAAACGGGAATGTTCTGTGATGCAGAGTGGAGAGGAGGGTGGTAATGATGATCGAGGGGCATGAGGAATTGGGAAGATGCGACCGCAAAACATTTGCCGATTAGCCACGCTGATTATGCAATTCCCTTTAATCTTTTCGAGCGTCCAAATTTCCAAATTGCCAGATTGAAGGCAGTGACAGAAAGGCAGCAAGAGTGAAAGAGAGAGAGAGAGGGCAAGTGAGAAAAAGAGAGGGCACGTGAAAAGAAAAAAGAAGACAACACGAAATGATTGAATGCCCACGGGCAGTGAGTGAATATTCAACAGAAAATTATGCACTTTAAATAAGTTTTTGCGTTTAGTCATTATTCAATTAAAATGCAGAACGATGCGACGCTTGTCGTGGAAAATTTCTGCTTTTGCCAGCTTATAATATAATTTTCCTGCTATAAATGGCCGCAAGTCCTTAAAAATGTTATTGGCTGACAAAAGACGCTGGATGTTCACAGCCCGTTGTGTGGATGTCAAATATGCTGAAGGATGCTGCTGTTGAATGTTTGGGGACAGTAACTGTCTCCCTCTGACAGCTAACAACGATGGCAACAAGCTGCAAGGACAAGCTGGCCAGCAGGACAACAGCACAGAAGGACACCAGGACACCAGGACACCAGGACAACAGGACAGCTGGCCATCTGGAAGTTTTAGCTTTGTCAAGTCAGCTGTCAAGCGGCGAAATTCCGTAAGATTTTGCTAAAATCCCAAATTGTTTGTTCCTACCAACTACGCTGTTTATATCGTTAGCAAGTTCTATATACATACATATGTATGTACATATATGTATATATAGGCCGTCAGTGTCACAAAATTTAACTTTTTAATTAAAGCAGCGCAATTGTTTTTGGGGCGCTGTGTTGCCGCCCAGACATGCACCAGACAAAGGATGTCGCACAATGCAGTAGAATAAAAAAGCAACAGCAGTAGCAACAACAATAACAACACCACCACCAACAACAACAACAACAAAGACAACATCAGTAATAATTTTGCGGCAAAATGTGAGGCATGGGCGCAGGAGTCAGTGCAACAGGCAAACTTGACACACACAAAAAAAAAGGACGAGAACAAAATTATGTTCAAAAGGCGACAAGAAAAGCGCGAATAAGAAAAACTTCAAAACGGCGACATTTGTGCGCTCTATGTCTCTCTCTGTGTGTGTGTCACTGTCTGTGTTTTACTTGCGTCATAACAAGGGCAGAGTGAAGGCATTTTATTTAATGCTGACATACATACATACGTACATATGTATGTTTTGAACATATGCCGCAGCCACAATATCAAAATGAAGCATTTATTACAATTCGTACAATTCTTTTATATCAAAACGATGTCTGCATAATTTTTATACCCTTGCCGTGGTTATTATAATTTTGTCACGAAATGTGTAACGCATTGTAAGAGACGTCTTTGACACTATAAAGTATATACATATATTCTTGACCTGCATCAATAACCTTCTGTCCTGTATTTTAATATGCGTTTCTCAGCTTTAAGTTTTAACACTATATTGATGAAACTTGGCACAGATGCTTCTTCTTTTGCAAGGAGGAAATATGTATGTATATCAGAATCTGCGGGATCGATCAATTATGACATAGTGCTGCCATCGGTTGAAAAACAAGATTTTGTATAAATTTTTTTTTGATTTTTGAGATAGCATGTTTTACATTTGTTAGCAAAATTTGATCAAAATTGGAAAAATGAGTTTTTGTATGAAAAACTTAATTGTTTATACATATGTATATCTTAACACAACTTGCTAGTGCTCAATCCGATAACGTTTTACAATGCTAAGTCAGCATTATTATTTTTATTAAAATTAAGCTATTATATCTTATAGCTACCGTAGGAACAATCGGTGTAAAATGAAGTTTTTATATGCAAAACTTTTCAGCAAATGTATACATTTTCCGCAAGCCGAAAATATCTTTTCTTCCTCGTTCTTTTTAAAAATGTAATCAATTTGCAACAAAATTATTTAAACGCAAGGGGCGAGGGTAATATCAAAGAGAATAAAGATAGAAGTTTCTTATCATATTGACGATAGTATAAAAATATTGAAATACAACATTTTCTTTTGGTTTTTTCTTATTTAAAGGTCTGTATTCACTTGAAATTAAATGCTTCCGAAATGAAAATCTCCAAAGGTACAAAACTTGATCTTTTCATTTTGTCCTTTCCACTTCAAATGAACATACTGCTGTTAGTTTTACAGAATACTGTTAGCAATTATGTTATCGTTCACAATCATATATTAATCATAAAATATAGTAATTATGTTGTTAACTATGATGTCATTTTACTAAGATTTGAGTTCTCCATGAAAAGTTATTATCAGGTTTTGAGTTTTACTATACAACAAATTTCTAAATTTTTATTTTTGTAGTTATTTTTGTTTCATTAGTTGCACATACAGTTTTATATTATTACTTATAATTAAGTTGCAATGTTTAAGCAGTAGCTATTTAATTTATTTAATTTTTTTATTTTACTCAAATTTGAGTTGGAGGGGTTCGAAATGGCAACGGCGTTGCTAAGTCCATTGAAAACCGAGATGATAGTAGAAATAAATAAGCAAAATAAGAATAAAACCAGAAAAAATAGCTCTTAACTCGACGAGCTCAAAATGAAAAATTAGGAAATTGTTTGCTGACTGATTGGGTCTCCAATTCGATTTAATTTTCTTTGATCATAGTAGGTCGTCCCATTCAAATATTGCCTAGAGATGGTAATTTGTCATTATTCGATAGTATCTGTTGCCGCACAAGCCGAGGTGGCAACGCGCGGCGCAGTTTAGCGCGAAACAAAACCAAACTAACAGCTGATCACGAGAAAGAGCGCGCATCAGACACACAATTGGAATGTATAAGTGTATGCGGCGATTGGAAAACAGCCGTTATGCACTGGAAATAACTGTAAGACCGCGCGATTTGGACAGCGGCGCTTGTAAGAACAAATTAGAGACAGAGGAAAAAAGAAGTCAAGCGCGAGAGGTTGCTAGGTTATCGTGAGTCGCGGTCAAATACAAGTTTTTTAGTATCTCTTTTCAATCGTTTAAGAAAAATCTTAATCTCAACTAATCGCTGTATATAAATAGCTTAATCAATAAATTGTTAACTAAATGTCAATCGTACGCATGTACGCCAGTACAATTCGAATCCATTTTAATTAAAATTAAAATACTTAAAATCAAACTTAACTGATACTTAATTAATGTGTTTACCCCCCGCAAGGAGGCATTGCCCAGCGAGGCAATAGTATCAATACTTTCGATAGCATTGAAGAAGAGAGCAAATACATATTCTACTTATATAGAAGTACTTTATTACTCCCTTTTAAACATTTCTTATGTGTACATGAAGTAAGTGTGTAGTAGGGATAACATCGGGATACAAGTTCGTTCAGGATTGCAACCGATTATCCGATTTTGACATATTCCGGTATTATTATTTAAAATATTTCTGATATTAAATATGCATCGGTGGGCGTGGCAACACTTTCTGTTACTCAATGTAACCAAAAGTTCAACAAAAGTCATTCTCCAAAATTGTATGATTGTAGGTGTGAGAGATACAGATCTTGCTCATTTTCGCGGGCGGGGGTGGTCGTGGCATAACGTATTTTAGTCCGGTTTGTCAAGGAGCTACTCAGTAGTCAAAATGTCAAATTTAGTTATTCTATCTATAAAACTGTGGAAGATATGTGACTTTGGCGAAATGCGTGGTAGGTGGTTAAAAATTTGGTTGGCTTTTGCAAAAAAAAAATAATATGAATATGAATTGTATATCAAAAGTTGCGGAATTTCAATGCCTACAACATTTATAAATTTTATTAAAGTCGGTTAGGCCAATTTCTTTTAAATCGCCAAAATGTCCCGAAAAAAAGAGTGTTTTCAGAAAAAACTGAAAAGGTAAGCTTAAAAGCTCTTAAAAAAAACCTTTCCAATGAAATGTAGTACGCGTCTGTACCTTTTTTGATTTGGAAACTGTGGTCCTGTCAATTCTAGCGGTTTTTTAGCGTTTTTCCGCAAAACTAGCGGTTTTTCAGAAAAGTGGTAGAACAAACGTTTCTTGGGCTATGAGGAGGAACAAGTCCACAAAATTATAGACAGCTACCTCAACGCGTTGATACAAACAAACAAACAAACTGACAACCTTTTCATCTCAATTTGGAAAAGCCACTCTAATTTTAAAATGTTCATAACTTTTGAACGAATTGTCAAAATTGGATGATCGAGGTGTCATTCGACGCTTATTCAGAATTATAACATTTGTGACTTAAAAAAAAAAATACCAAAAAGCACCAAAGGCCCCAATAGCACAAATTTTTAAAAAATTTTCCCTCTCACCTGCTCGCCTGTATCTCATGAACCAGGTGAGTTACCAAAAGTTTTAGTATGCATTTTTCATAGGTAAAGAAATACCTTTCGATCGGTATATATGTAGCTCGTTCTAATTGGACACTCACAGCAAATCTTTCATTCTTGCTGTATATAATGCTAGTCGCCGATTGCACTCTTCATGTTGCTTCGTCCCTAGCCTGGACTGCTGTAGACAGTCGGATGCACCCGACTGCGATATACTCTTTTTTAGCCTCTTTGCGGATCCAGAAGTGGGCGTGGCAATTGTAATTTTACTCAAATCTTTCAGGTTTTGCCATCAATTTTAGTTTGATTGGGCCCGTTGCGCAGGTGATCTTGTCACTTTGTCTGCCTATGGTATATACCAACATGTATACCAAGTTTGGTTGCTCTAGCTTCAAAACTGTGGAAAAAACCTGCGTTCATACAGACGGACAGACGGACATTTCACAAACCCAATATACTCTCTTTTCTTTTTTTTTTTTCAAAAAAATTAAAAAAGAGTATAAAACTAAGATATATGTACAAAATAAGAAATTGATGTCCCAAACAAGCTTCAGTCGGGCAGTACACACAGTGTTTGGTTAAACTGGTTGAGAATTTTAAGTGAAAATCTAAAATAAGTTATAAAGAGTTATAAAGTACTGCAAATGCATGTACCAGACAGAAGGAGGCATTTCCGACTATATAAACTGTATATATTCTTGATCAGGATCAACAGCCGAGACGAACTAGTCAAGTCCGTCTGTCTATCCGTCTGCCTGTATGAAAGCACAGATCTCGGAGACTATAAGAGCTAGAGACACCAAACTTGGCATGCAAGTTCCTGTATACCATACGCAGATCAAGTTTATTGAAAATTTCGCATGTACCCCTCCGCACCCCTGCAAAAGCTCGCGAAAAACTCCCACAGCCACAATTTAAAAGATAAATCTTTGATTTTTGATACACATATATTTTGTAGCAATGTTGTTCAGCTGTGTAAATTTCATAACGATCAGATTTTTTTAAGTTTTAGCTAATTAGTATCAATATATAAAGGTTTTTTTTTTTTTTGCAAGATCGTTTTTACAATTTTTTAGCTAATTAGCATCAAATACAATAATAATTATAATAAAATAACTGAATTTTTAAATGCACAACTAAGTATTGTAAGTTACTGTTATTAGTTAGCAACAATGTGAAACGTTCATTTTTAAGCTAGTTTGGATTTCTATTCTTGCTGAACAATCATTAAGGGTGTTTAAAGCTGGAGGTACTCATCATCTGAGTCTATCTTCAAAAACATAGTAAGTAGGGTCCATTTTCAAAAATATCAAGTAGTAAGCACTTCCGTTTGACTACTTTGCACTCTGGGCCGAATCGCAAAATAATTGGCATAAGGTCGAAAATATGGTTGAAGCAAATTTAATTTTAATTTAAATTTAATATATTTAAACTAGATTTTGTATTTATTAAGAATCCATAAATATTTACGCTAAAAATGCATCAAAAAAGAAAGACAACCAAACCAAAGTGCTCGTCTTCCGTTAAGTAAAACCTAACCTTCTGGGTGTTTCCGCGATATGTAATGTATGTTGATGTAAAGTAGAAAGTGTGAATTAAAAATAAATAATTATCCTGTTTGCGACTTTTGGCGGCTCTTGCGGTACTTTAAGCTTGAAGAAGAGCTTGATTTCTGTCATGCAACGCTATTGGACGCTATTGAATCGACAACTTTCGGAACTCTAACGCCCTTGCAAACTGGATATTTGCTATAACTTACCACTATTAACTTAAAAGTTAATAAAATAATCTCAATTCCCTTTTAAATTTAAGGTTTTTATTCAAAGTTCTCAAAACATTGTTTTATTATCACGTATACGCTATGTTGTCATATACTTATAGCACGTTTGGGTAGGCTTGGTCAAATGAACTAAAAATTTTGTTTAAATATTTAGAGTATTATATTTATGAAATATACATATTTTTAGCTCCATATCTGGCGATTCGGCCCAGTGTGCTTTGGTAATATCAGTCAGCAATCAGAGTACAGAGAATCACAGATATTTGAATTGAAAATCATAAATGTTTTTTTTTTTTTTTGCAAGTAACACTTAAATGTATTAAATTCAGTTATACCAAAGAAGCATAAAATCGTGCTGCACATATTGCAGCACTAACACATATGCAAAAAGATACACACACACAGTCATGCATTGAAAGGCGTGTAGCAGCCCATGGCAAATATTACGCATACGCAGCATTGTAAAGCGTAATTGCTTTGTGCAACTCGAATTACCAATTTATTTTCCATGGTTACAAATTGTTACAAAAAGCAACAGCTGCTGATAAGTCAACAATTTTCATCAAAAATTGCAGCACAGTCAGGCAATACACAAGGACTCAATGCGTGTGAGAAACAACAAAAATACTCGTACTTGAACTTTTGCAACTAGATAGCCACTCATACAGTGCATCAGCATTTGTAGTGTGTATGTAAGTGTGAGTGTGTGTGGGTGTATGCGTGTGTGCGTGTGACTGTGTGTTGCCTTATTGACAGTTGATTTGCGCTCTAATTGCACAAAAGGAAATGCAAAAGCCATACATTAATTAAACACTTCAATAGGATTATGCGAGTGCTTTTGTTTCCTTTTAACATAGAAATGGACTCAAACAGCTTTCTCATCATGTGGACAACTTTGACTTGCTAGTATTACGTCATTACTTTCCTAGTATATACTTCAGTTCAATTTGTTTATAGCTGTTTTTTTTAAAAAAAGGGAGAGAAATGCCAGCTTCGGCGTGCCGAAGATGTTTACAGAAAGGATTTGCATAATAAAATGTATTTTTCAACTGATTGTTCCTTTGGCAGCTATAAGTAATCATGATCCGATTTGGATTAAATTTGGTCAACATGTGTAGATCGTGCTTTAAATTAGATATAGTAAGTTTGGTTGAAAAACCTATCGTTTCTTTCGCAGCTATAAGATATAGTTGTCCAATTTTGATAAAATTTTGTCAACATGTGAAGAACGTACTTTAATTTAGATATAGTGAGTTTGGTTGGATATTTTGAAAATCAAAAAAGTTTTTCTTACAGAAACTTATTTTCAACCGATCGTTCCTATCGCAGCTATAAGGTATAGTATTTCAATTTTGATAAAATTTTGTCAAAATTTGTAGAACGTGCTTTAATTTAGTGAGTTTTTCATGCAAAAACTAATATTTCAACCGATCGTTCCCATGGCAGCTATATGTTATAGTGGTCTGATCTGGCCAATTCAACTATAGGTACTACCTGCAGAAAGAAGAAGCATCTGTGCCAAGTTTCATCAAGATAGCTCTAGAACAAAGTCTTGAAAAACGCATATAAACAGACGGACAGACAGACGGACATGACTCGGCTGTTGATGCTGATCTGAGACACCTCGTTTAGTGCCTTACACATTTCGTGATAAAATTATAATACCCTCTGCAAGGGTATAAAAAGAAAAAAAGGCTTGCTTCGGACTGTTTTGTAGAAAAGTTTTCACACAAAAATTTAATTTTCGAATGATCGCTCCTATAACAAAGTGAAAAGGAAGTATCTGAATTTAAAAAATATTGTTTTTTTTTTCGTTTTTCCCTATCAATTTTCTTCAAACTTGAAAAATTCCAAGTTTCTCTTGAGATCGTTAATTGAAACTTGCATTAATGGCAAGCGTATGCATTTCATGCTGAAATACCAGTGAATTTAAATCGCAAAACCTTGTCAAAAGTGAAAATGGTAACATTTTTTTGGGAAATTCACTTTCGTAATATTTAACCGAATGTGGAAACCAGAATAGGTTTGATATGTCAACTCCAACTAACTCATCATTGAAATATATAATACATATTATTATGTAAATATTTGAGTACTTCATAAGCTGATAATTGAATTGTTGATTTTATTAATTTAATACCTGGTTGAATTAAAACCATATGTGAAAATTGTATATCTTTGAGTTGTGTTGTTGTTGTTATTGGTGCTGCCTCAGGCTTTGGTTGAGCATCTGTCAAATGCGGTTGAACGAGTGTGTCGTTAATTAGATTTATATAAGTAAATATATGCATAAATATATAAATAATTTTTATGCTCCAAATCCTGGCCACACATTAATGTGTGGGTGTGCATATTTGCGGCGCTGTTGCACTCGATTTATGTTTATTATTATAATTTATTGCACGCATTATAATTCATTTAGACAGTTGGCCTCCGCTGGGCCTCGACTTGTTTATCCTTTAGTTTTAGTCATTAATTAAGTGTCTGCCTCGTTGCCGGTTGCTAATTAAAATTAAAAGTACTGCTTAATTGGCAGAAACAGCTGCCGTGAAAGCCTACAGGTCCTGCTTACACCCTACTTACCGCCAACCTTCTGCACACCGCGGATCATGATCCGAACTTGTGGCAAGCACTCGTCTCGTCCTAATTTGCTTGATTGCCTATTAAATGCTCTGCTTGCAAGCAATTTGAAAGCGTTTAATGTGCCACAAATTAACCATTTAACTGCAAATTTTGGCCTGCATGTTCTGTCTCTCTAGCCTGCCAGCCAGTTGAAGGCATCCTCAGATCTTTGGTCAGTTCGGTGAGAGTGCCAGTCCGAGTGGCTCGACTTGCCTTGCATTGTGCAAGTGCAACCAATCAAAATTCCTGTAATAAAATCAAATTTTCATTGCTTTCGTTAGCATTTGCCTAACATCTCAACCAGCAGGCGGTGTATACAGCTTGGGGGGGTGTTTTGCAGTCAGCTGTTTGCCAGTGTTTTAGCTCGGCCTGTGTGGGTTGGCCCTAACTGCAACTAGGCGGCACAAAAGCCAGCAAATTTTTCCAGCTGCAGTTTCATCTCTCGTTTGTTTTTCCTACACAAGCACACACAGCTGCAATGCATTTTTTTCGCCTTACCTCAAAGAGTTTTTGGCCTTGTGTGTAGCATTTTTATCATTTTTTTTGTTTTCGCAAATTTTTATTTTTTTTTTTGTTAGATAGCGCTAAACGGAAATGTTTGTAGTCTGCTTTAGTTTGTTACGCTTCGATGGCAATTTCAGTTAAATGCTTTATGTATAGGTTTTGTAGCAACTTTATTTAATGAATGTTTTGAGCAAAAGTGTAAGTTATCTCAGATTTTAAGCTTTTCTAGTAAGCTTCTCTTTACTGCTTTAAGTTAACCGCACACATAAAGCAATTGTTTTCTTTTAAATGCCTCTGTGAGATCGAAATGCATTTGTTTAGCTTCTGCTTGCACATATGTACATTCATGTACATACAGTTATGGACATAAATACATATGTATGACGCATCGTTCAACGTTTGTAAATTGGCCTGCAGACTAGACCCCAACTCGAAAAGAAAGTGCAAAATTTGAAACAATAACTTTTACGCATGTCAGTGTAAACTCACTTGGAAAATTTGCATTCACCACACACAGCATAAAGGCACGCACACATACACTTACAACATATCAAGTGAGAATGTTGTGTTCGAAAGTTTTTCGCCAATCATATACTCTGTTTTCAATAATTTAAATATCTGGTTGCATTTTTTTTCGGAACTTGTATAAAATTTGGTTATTCAAGATTCAGCTTGTTCCAATTTCTAAGTACTTTTCATTTCAAGTCAAGTAAATCCTTTAAGTAATCCAACAATTTTTGCTGCAACAATTTTCCGGGTTTTCCAACAATTGAAAATCACTTTGTTAATATTTCGTTTTGTAGAGCTTTGAAAATAAGTTTGAAGCTGGTCGCGTTTAAATCAGAAAAGTTGCATGGAACAGTTTTCTTACCACTTACCAACCTATTAGGCAAATTTTCTAAAGTTGGAAAATCAGATTGCCTGTATTTTATATAACAAATCGGAAACTAAACTTTCGCCTATGCAACCTGTCCTCAATTTTGCGCCCAGGTGGTAAATTTTTGGTATGCAATCATTGTTGAATTTTCAAATAGTTATCTTAAAATGAATTTGAGCCCGATCGGGTGAAAAACAAAAAAGTTGCATGTAACGGTTTTTCGATCATTTTCCGACTTTACAGGCGAATTTTCCAAAATTTGTAAATGACGTTTCTAATATTTGTGTATGTGGAGGTTGGAAAGTGAGTGTTAAGCAAATCGCACCCATCCATTTTCTACCCAGGAGGGTGATTTTTCCGGAAAATTAGTATGCAATCATTATGAAATTCGTATGTAGATCTTTGAAACTTTATATGAAGAAAACCTTACAAAAACTTAACCCTTGTGATCACACACTTTCCGCTCAGTGGGTGAATTTTCCAGCCTGCACTTTTTAATGAATTTTTCTATAGATCTTTGAAAATGAGTTTGAAGCTGATCGGATGATAAACAAAAAGTTAATTTCTGTGAATTTTCCGCATTTCCACTAAAACAAACTTGATAAATTTAGTAGGTTTGCGAAGGTGTGGCAAAAAGAACTCAACATGCTAATCGGACAAACAGACGGACATAACACAAACCCAATATGCTCATGTGCAATTTTTAGAACAGAGTATACAAAAAATTGGTTCGACAGGAACCAAAAAAAAAAAACAATAGAAAAAACCAAGTTTGGTTTTTACAGCAGAAATGCAACCGCTCAAAGTGAAAATTTGTTTGAGTTTGTTGAAACGAAGCCATGGCAAAATGTACACACGCTACATATGTACATATCAAATCCATATGGATGTACCGTACTTTTTTTTCGGCCAGTTTTAGTGAATTTGTTGTACTATTTTGCATTTTTTTGATTAAAGTAAATGGCTTTGTGTAATTTGCACTTCATTAGAATGCGAGAACGCTGAACAATATCAATTGCTGTAATGAAATTAAATTTTTTCCAACAATAATGAAAGTTGCAATGTGATTGAAATCGTGCATTGGGCTTCTAAAATAATTTGAAATATTTGTATTTAGTCTAATTGGTTATCATGCATGTATCGACAAAAGCTTTAATCAAATCTGAAATTGAAGTTGTTTGATAGCCCATATCAATGAAAAATTTTGAAAGCATTTTTATTTTTTCACAATTAATACAAATTGCAGAAGTAAGAGTAGAAAGCTTTACATAAGATTTAATTAACTAATTATATTTATATTTCGACTTATTGATATTGGAATCGATTCTTTGATGTTCTTAATAGTCACATTGCTTAAGATAATAATTAAGATATAACAATACATACATATACATAATAATTATGTATATTGTTTATAACAAGTGTTAATGCCTCGGATGAAATTTTACCAATATATTGAATAGTTTTCAAAGAAATTTATCGATGAGAGAATAACATACTGTTTTATAAGAAAAGACACCTACAATAAACAGCATTTTAAGTGTATTTAATTCAAATTAGTACAACAAATTTAAGTTAAAGCAAATAAGAATGCTGTTGTCAAGTGTGCCCGACTGTGAAACACAATGTTCCAGCTTTGAAATCCGCCAGCAAATCTTTGTCGTATTGTAAGCAATCTCTGAATTGGATACAGGGTGTCTCCTAGTTCGGCACACTCGACTAAAGCATTCTTTTTTTTGTTTTTTTTTTTTTTTTTTATTTATATTTATCAAGCTGTTGGGAGCTTGGTTCTGATTTGCCTTTGGCGTTCTCTGCTTTTAACCTGTCTGAGACGTTATTCTTTAGAAAAATAATTACATAATGCACTGTTGAAGGCAATTAAAAATGAAGGTAACTCTATTCCGTAGCCTATTTATAAATATATGTATTTCGACCAGCTTTTACTAGAGGCGTTGCTGAGCTTTCCTGACCTTCATTTCCAACCCGTGGGCGATTAAGCCCGCGGCTCAGCTCGCCCGTCTAACGCACTGCATTCTCACATTTTCCGCCCAGGTGGGTGAATTTTCCAGTACCTGTGAAATATTTGTGAACTTGCAAGTATATTTTTAAAATTAATAAAATCACTTTCAATAAGTAAATATATTTTTTATGGAATTTCCATATAGAGCTTTAAAAATTATGTTGACTCCGATCAAATGCCAAGCAAAAAAGCATTTTTTTCACCTTTTTTTTAACAGTTAGCTGGATTTTCCAAAGTTCTAAAATCACTTTGTTAATATTTTGCTATGTTGAAAAGAATAGTTGCGACTCAAAGAAAAATATTTGTAAAAAAAATATACCATTTTCGATAAAAAACAAGTAAGAACGTTGCAGTCAGATGCACCCGACTGCGATATACTCTTATTTCGCCTCTTTGTGGAGTCAGAAGTGGGCGTGGCAATTGTATTTTTGTTCAAATCCTTCAAGTTTTGCCATCAATTTAAATTTGGTTGGGCCTGTTCTACAGGCTTAGGAGAAACAAACATTGCTCGATTGCAAGGGCGGGGGTGGGCGTGGCCAAATTTTGACACTTTGTCTGCCTATGGTATATACCAACATGTATACTAAGTTTGGTTGCTCTAGCTTCAAAACTGTGGAAAAAACCTGCGTTCATCCAGAAGGACAGACAGACGGACAGACAGACGGACGGACGGACGGACGGACATTTCACAAACCCAAAATACTCTTTTTTATTTTTTTTTCAAAAAAATTAAAAAAAGAGTATAAAAAGTACTTACTTCGATGCTTAGTTTTTTTTTACTATTAAATTAAATGCAGTTAAGCTTCGCTATATCGAAATCAAATGGGAATGAACAAAAATTGGCTTAGAGAAATTATAGATATGAAAAAAATCACATCAATTTGAGCGAAAAATCGTGAAAAAACTCGCCTAAAAAAAGTTGTCGTGAAAGCAGCTTTGAATGAAACAAAAAGTTTCTTTGTTTTATATATTAATTTATATATGGCTGACTAGCTTTTTGCATTTTATATGAAAACAAAAAAAAATCGACTCATGAATCCCGAGTCGGGATACGCATATCAACGCATAACGTAGTAGTAAATAAATAAATAGTAACAATTCTCAAGTATTTGGTAAAACATATGTGCTTATTATTTAAGAAAAGAGCGTGCTTTGAATTTAAGTGCACTCGGCGTATTAATGGAAGAGGTATTTAGTGTCCTTGAAAAGAAGTAACATGAATTTTGCTCATTAAACGCATTTGCCTGCTTGTATATGTGGTAAACTTATGTGTGGCATGCACTTAAAGTGACTTTTGCGGTTTCATTTATGAGCTATCGCGGTTATATTTGTACAGAAGCACACGTATGCAGACGCACTCACACACACATGCACACACGCACGCACACAGTCACGGGGAAAATGGGCAAACCGATTTTCAGAGAGAGATTTTGTGCGTGAAGCAGATGTTTATGGGCGCATAAAACCGCATCCAGTGACCATACAAAGTCAGTTGCTTACCACCGATAATTTATAAAGCTCAGCCAAGTGAACTGTAGTCTATTAGAAGCGCGTTAGCCAAACAGGTGAAATACTTTCGAGTGGGTTAACAAGAGGGAGAGAGGGGGGATGGGTTTTGCTGATGTCAGAGGCACAGTCAATAAAAGTCAGTGGAAAGTCAGTGGTCCAAACAAGTTGATGATTAATGCAACTTGAATTGCAGAGTTACTCGCTGCGATACCCAAATGAACTCAATTGCTCAACCAAACAAAGCTCGTGTCTTAGTCTCGGTGGAAAAAGTTTTTCGCAATGCTTCTCACGACTTCCCTGTCCTGCCATGGACTGCCCTGCCCGACCGCAACAGGAGGTGGCATGGTGGCACATTGAGGCACATAGTGGGTCAGAGGGCAAGTCAACAGTTGCACTTGTCTCTTGCCCTGTGTAGCTTTTACAAAAAAAGTACACGAGTACGAATACGAATACGTATACGAATAGGAGTATAATCAAATCCGTTGCCGGTTGCTACAAAACGCCCACAACTTCCCAGCACAGTGGGAAGTAGCACAAAAGTTGTCTCCAAGTGTCTTCACTGTGAGCTTTATGCCTCTCAGTTTAATATGGTCTTGGCATGCTTACTTTGCAATCTTCAGACAAACCATACTGCACACATATAGAACATACACATACATATACACATTAAGCAGGGGTTCCATGTTGGGGTTCGGGTTGGGCTTGGGGTTGAGTTTGGTGTATGGTCTTGCACCCTTTTCACAGTTTTGCGAAAAATGATTAATGCGATTTGAACTTTAAATTTACATTGTGTTCATGATATTCAGTTGAATTTATGAGCGCTGTTTGAGTTTGTAAATGAGTTGCCCATTTAATGCCCTAACAAGCGCCTTCCCAGCCAACTCAGCACACAAACTACACAAGTTACTGGTCCACTCACAGCGGGGTATTGGGGCAGGAACTGCCACTTCAAGTTCGTATAGTTGCTACAGAGTTTTGGTCGGCATTTGGGTGCTTCCTTCCCATTGCCTTTCCTTTACATTTTTGGCCACCGGCGGAATTCGGAATTAATGATTGTATTTCATTTCACTTTGGTACTTTGGCTCATTTTATGTGTAGCTGTACTATCAAAGATTAAATGAGTTATTTGTTTATGCTTCCACACTTTACTCATTGCTGGCCACTTGTGCCAAATAATTGTCTATTAGTTAATATACCTTATACCCTCTTCCTATAAACTATCTTTATGAAAATTGGATGTACCATTGTTGCATCTTTTTATACCCTTGCAGAGGGTATTATAAATTTGTCACAAAATGTGTAACGCATTGAAGGAGACGTCTCAGAAAACAAATTTGTATATTCGTGATCAGCATCAACAGCCGAGTCATATCCGTCTGTCTGTCTGTCTGTCCGTCTGTCCGTCTGTTTATATGCGTTTTTCAAGACATTGTTCTAGAACTATATTGATGAAACTTGGCACGGATGCTTCTTCTTATTGCAGTTAGTACCTATAGTTAAATTGGCCAGATCAGACCACTATAACATATAGCTGCCATGGGAACGATCAATTGAAAATTTAGTTTTTGTGTGAAAAACTTTTTTGTATTTCAAAATAAGTCGATGAAACTCACTATATCTAAATTAAAGCACTACACATTTTTACCAAATTTTATTAAAATTGGCTCACTGTGTCTTATAGATGCCATAGGAACAATCCGTTGAAAAATAAGTTTTCTTATGCAAATCTTTTTTGAAGGGTATATATATATATATCTTCGGCACGCCGAAGATAACATTTATTTGTTATGTTTGCAATTATAAAGTTATGAATTTAATTTTTTCACCATTTGCTTAACAGACATTTATTATACAGACTTTCAGAGTTTAATTTCTAGAGATATGTGACGAATTATTTTATTAACGAACTTTTTAAATTAAGTTTTACACTAGTTGGATAGATGTTGAATTGAGGCTAAATCTTTCGAAATCAATGAAATATAGGTTAATTGCATATTTTGTATAGATCTTTGAAAATTCTTTGCAGCAAAAAGACAACTTTGCAACAGTTTTACACTTTTCTCAATTGTCAAATATTTTCAGGATAATTAATGTTATACATACCTTTATAAATATATAAAAAAAATTCAAAATTGTATGTTCAAATGCAGAATATTTGATTCAAATTCCGCATTAAATGCAACTTTAAACTGTCCTATTTCCATGGTAAAAACTAAATCGATATTTCAGGCAAAATGCGTATTTGGTTTTGTGTTCTGTGCACAAACTTTAACATTTGTCAAAACACATTACAAATTTGTATGAAAGTCAACAAAAAGCTCAATGTATGTACGTACATAGTAGTACAAATTACTTTATAATATTTTGTTTTAGAAAGTTTAACTGTTTGGTTGACATTTGTATCGAATACAGAAGAAGACCATCGATAGTATAAAGTTTAAAGTTTGAAAATTTGCCTGCAATCGAAGTGACAATTGAAAATGAGGCATAAGAGCACTCATGGCTTGAGTTATTGGAATATTGTTCGCACTGTGCTGGCATAGTTTTATTCAGGATTTCAGTTGTGCATGTCTTTGACGGTAGGACATCGATAATTATCGCACAAAATGTGTTCAGTGTGTGCTGTCCTGTAAGTCCTGTGTAGGCTGTGGCTGTGTGGCCTGTGGGCATATGTTAGCTACGTTTCTTTTTTCTCAGCGCAACCTCTTTGTGAGAGTCGTGTGTGAAAAACAAGGAAATTTACAACACACACACACAGACACACACACACAGACGCATGTGCATAAATTCATTGTCACGACGGCAAGAACGACGACGAGGACGTCGACATCAAATGAATGAATGAATGTGCCGTATGTAGGCAGGTCCAGTGTCCTGTGTCCTTTTGTCGTGTGTCCTGTGTGTCCTGTGCGATTCTGCCGCGTGCCATGGCCAACATGTGTAGTCGTTGCCAGCCTTTTAGGCTAAAAGCACACGAACACAGCGAGTCGCATAAATCTTTCGACTTTTGTTTGATCGAACGCAAAAGTAATGGCGCTTTGTTCTACTCTTTTCTGTGCATCGTATGTGCCTGTGTGTGTGTATGTGTGTGTGTTGCTCCTCCTGTCCTTCTCTGCGTTCATAAATTCTCTCAGTTCACTGCCAGAGAAATCAGCAAGAAAATTGACATTTTGGCTGAGCTCCTTGCTGCTGCACCTATTCACCCAGAAGTTGTCGAGCAGCTGCTAATGATACAAAGCTAGTTTCTCATACCCTGTCTTTATTGAAAACGTGTGTTAAAAGGGCTTCTAAATGTTGACAACAATTTGTATGTAAGAGACGAATACTATTAAGTGTTTACATGCATTAAAAATGGAAAAAAGGGAGTTATAAAGTACTGCAAATGTGTATAACAGGCATAAGGAGGCAACTATATATATTCTTGAGCAGCATCAACAGCCTAGGCGAAATAGCCATGTGCGTCTGTCTGTCCGTCTATCTGCCTGTCCGTTTTTCCGTCTGTCCGTATGAACACACAGATCTCGGAGACTATAAGAGCTAGAGACACCAAGCTTGGCCTGCAGGTTCCTGTATACCGTACGCATATCAAGTTCATTTCAATTTCGCACCCCCGCAAATCGCAAAAAACTCCCACAGCCACAATTTTAAAAATAAAGCTTTGATTTAATTTAGTTTAATCAATATTTATCAGTTGCGTAAATTTCATCACGATTTCATCAGGAAGAAACAACAGTTTGTCAGGCATTGGACAAGTTAAATGCTCTGCTTGCTTGCGTTTCCGCTGAACTGCTTGAAATGCAAGTTGGGAGCAGGGAGTCTCGAAGTCGGGCACACTCGACTAGAGAATTCTTACTTGTTTTCTGTTTGTTTGCAAAACACATTTCCAAATCCAGGAATGAATTGAATCGTATGTATTCAAATATATAAGCATTCTGCTAAACTACACTGAATATTTGATTATGATTAAACTATCCCAGCGGTGGAAATTAGAATGCCTGACTAAATCAGCGCTGAGTTCCTACCTCATTTCTCGGAATTGCTTTGAAAATTTTCAGGCCTAAGAAATCACTGAGCATAGAAGCGAAACCGGAAGCGATACGGGAAAATAGCCCTTACGTTAGGAGCTAGAAGGTAATGCCTACGAGTGTAAACGAACTATTCCGAAAATTTCCGAAAATTCCAATAGATCTTACGAGAGAAGGCCTTCTGTAAGTAGGAAAGCAAGCAGTATTGTATACGATCAGGCTTGAGCATTACTTTTCAGGCCTGAAACAATGTATTGATTCAGGCCTGAACTAACCACTGGATTAATCAGTGTATCTTTTAAAAGAGCAGCAAGTTTTCGAAGATCTGATTTGACGGGTATCTGCTAGTTTAGCACACTCGTCGACAGGATGTTTGCACTTTTCTTCTTTTTCTTTTATTGCTGTATGCATGTGTGTGTTTGTTGATCTGTGAGCAAATTCATTAGCTGCACAAATAAGTACAGAAAATGGTAAAATGCTAAATGACTTGGCAGCCAGTTGACCAGTTGTCTAGTTGGTCAACTAGCTGATCCAAACCGACTATAGCCTGAACCGTTGCCTGATTGCTCAATGGAGGAGCACTTGCTAAGTGCTGCTGCTGCTGATGCTGCTGCTGCTGCTTTTGCTTCTTTTGATGCTACTGCTGCTTCAGTCAGCCTTCATTTTAATTGCCAAAGTTTGCAGGTAGGCAGCTGCTGCAGCTGCTCAACATTAGCCATTTAAGTTTTTGATGAGTAACGCAGACGCGACGGCAAACACGACACAACGCGATATTTAATGGGCGCGCATTACGCATACGACATGTGGGACAGCATTCAAATGATATAATGCTCTCAGGCATCATAATATAAAACAATTAGGCTAAAAAATATGTATACATATGCATCATATTTAAGCATGTTTACGAGCGCAGCTGTTTGGCAAACGCCCACAAGCTCTCTCTCTCTCTCTGTCTCTCTTTCTCTCTATCTCCCTCTCTTTGCATACCCATAAGAATAACATCATTCTTTGATAGCCTGCAGCTGGCATTTTCATACTTTTACTAAGCTCAACTCAACTAAACTGCAAAAATCAAAGAATTTTATGCATGACTGGTCCAGGAGTTTGAGCTTGAGTAGGAGTTGTATATAGAAAGATATATGTATATATGTGTACTATAAATATAGAAGTATATATAATATATGTGTATGTGTGTGACTGATGGAGCGTGCAGCAGCAGTTTCAGTCTCAGTGTCCTCTTCATGTTCGGGTGTCCAGTTTGTTGTCCGTTTTTGTGTGCGTGTGCACTTTGTACAAATTAAAATTGCAAAATCCTTTTGCTGCACTTATGAAATACGATTTGGTTGGCAGACAAACAGTGTATAGCAAAATATCTAGCACGTAAAACATAAGCCGCTTCTCATAACCGTAAACAATTGAGAGCATCAGCTTTAGCTATGTATCTGTCTGCAATTTGTTGCATGCCTCATAAATGGATGTATGTGGCATAGCTTAATTGCTGCAAGGCTTTGTATTTGACACGATGACAATGGTGGGAGTATCATAAAAGTGTTGGCAATATGTTTACTATTTATTTGATATCATTTTATTATTGCCTTAGCCTGTCAACATCATAAATTGGTGACCCAAATCAATTAGGCGTTTGACAAAATATACCAATATCAATTGAATTTCAAATAATATGGCAAAAATGTGTGGCAAACTGACAACTCAAAGAAGCGTTTAAAGTTTCAAGTCATGGAATTGTGTGGCAATATTTTGTACATTTTATTGAAAATATTTTCCTTTTTTTCTTACATATTTATTGAGTGTCTAACAATCTACTCAAATTATACACAAAATCCAAGTCAAAGGATTGAAGATTGTATTACAAATGCAAAACCAAATATTCAAGTCATGCTTGTGAAATCTCAAGTTTAAGTTTTAATACATGTTACCTAAGAACAACTCAAACATCTATCACATATTCTTAAAGATTTAATTCTCAAATTTTGTTGTTTATTGTTGCTGAGAAATAACATTTAATTATAGCAGCCAATGCCTATTGTCAACATAAATTGTGTTAGTGAGTTAAACAATGACAAGGTTATTTAAAAATAAAGTGACTTCGCCCACGGCGGATGCACTTCCTTTTTGTAGAGGGGTTCTTCGGAGCGGGGCGTGGGTCGTGTCATCGATGCCAGGACAAACATGCAAATACTTTCTGCGCTTCATAAAACGACATTCTAAAATAATGGCATTTTTTTACCAGGGAATTTTATTGGTGCTGCAAATTCTTGACGCCATGATAGCACCTTCCTTTGATAAACTTGAGCTTAAATAAAAATACAAAAAGATATAGTTACTTACTCTTTAAAATGGAGTTAAGCTTTTATACAGTCATTAATGTAAAGTAAAATGAGAAAATTTAGAAAATCTAGGTATATCTGGAAATTGGTATTGTATGTTTTCTCTGAATTAAACTCTTCAATTAAGTTTGATTGTTTTTAAGCTAATTGGTAAAAATCGGACAAGTATATAGCTGACAGTTATTATACTATTAACCGATATTTAATATATGTAATTACTTTTTAACAAGGGGTTTTACGGAAAACTCTAGAGATTTAACCTTCGGTTGGACTGAAAAACTCTAAAAAAAACGTAGATATTACAGAAGCTCGAGAAATTTCATTTTTTCAAACTTCTGTTTTCGAAACAATAAATAACATGTTCAATTCAATAAGCTCATTTTTCGGTTTTTTCGCGCTGACTATTTTACTAAAGATTTAACTAGTGCTAGAAAATGCAAAATTTTAAACTATTTTAATAACAAAAACATTTATTGCAGCTTGCTTAAAAATCTAATTTTGCTTCTAATAATAATATAACAGTTATCTAACTCTTAAGAAAATACTAGAGATTTGAAAGTAACACAAAAAGTTTTTCGTAATTTGAACACAGTTTTTTCCACAGTTTTGAAGCTAGAGCAACCAAACTTGGTATACATATTGATATATACCATAGGCAGAAAAAGTGTTAAGATCACCCCCTCACCCCCACCCCTTCCCCATCAAACACCTATATCTTCCACAGTTTTACAGCTTGCCCTTGCAATCGAGCAATGTTTGTTTCTTCCAAACTTGCAGAGCTTGTTCAACCAAGTTTAAAGTGATGGTAAAACTTGAAAAATTTTACCAAAAATACAATTGCCACGCCTACTTCTGACTGCACAGAGGCTAAAAAAAGAGTATTTCGCAGTCGGGTGCATCCGACTGCAACGTTCTTACTGGTTCTGATTAATTTTATCAAAAAACGACAACGGCTCCATAAGCTCCAATTCTTTAAAATTTGACTTTGCCACATGCAGGCCATTAGCTCATGAACCAGGTGAGTTACCAAAGGTCTTAGTATACATTTGTCTAATTGAAAGTAATAACTTCCGATCGATATATAGCTCGATCTGATCGGACACTCACAACAAATCTTTCATTCTTGCTTTTTATAATGCTAGTCGCCTTTGGCACAATTCGTGTTGCTTCGTCCCTAGCGTGGAAGTTAAGAAGTTAGAAATACAAAACAAGATGAGATGACCGAAAAAGTGCTTTAGCCAGACACTACACCCCGTGTTTACTTGTGTCAAGAAATTTATTAAAAAGCGTCAATAGACTGAACACATTCACACTGATGAATGCTAACTGTAGTGTTAAGACTTTAAGAAAGATTAATGAACAAAAAATAAGATATACAAAATAAGAAATTGATGGCTCAAACAGTTTTCAGTCGGGCAGTACACACAGTGTTGGCTTAAACTAGTTGAGAATTTTAAGTGAAAATCTAAAAGAAAGTTTATCTTGCCTTTATTTTGATTATGACAGAGTTTCTTGACGTCTTAAAATATACTATGAATTAAGGAAAAAAAGGAAAAGACAACAAACTAAATCTTTTTAGGACAAAGCTAATGAAAATGTATAACAAAATTGTTTGCTTCAAAGCAGAGTAACATTTGCACAACTTAACATAACAGATTAATGTTAAATGTAAGCAACTGTCATGACACAATGAACTTAGATAACGCCTTGCGCAGTAGACATAACATTTCGATTTTGTATGTGAATTTTTGCCAAGAAATTGACTAAGTTTTGCGGCCGTAATGAAGTATTTTGCCAACAACAAAGTTAGTCAAAATACCAACTTACATCTTTATCTGTGAATTTTCAGCTAGTACATGCAAAGTGAACAAACATATTAAAACGCAATGAATGTGCAATAATTCTGTTTGTATTCTATGAAAAATAAGATCAATTAACAAAGTGCTTTTCAAGAACTTCTTCTTTGAAACAAACGGACAGTTCATGTCTACTGTGACATATATGCGCAACAGAGTGTTAACATTTCAGGGTCTAAGGCGCTATCTAAGTTTCAATGTATCATGAGCAATTGTAATAAAGATAAAACTGACTAATTATTCAGTGCCTAATTAAAGATTCAGAATTGAATATATAAGTATATGAAAAAAAAAACAATCGACTTCCTGCACTTTGAGTTGAACCAAGCTAATTTTGCAAAAAGACTACTCGTTAAGGCCTATTTTAGTAGTAGGAGTTAAACAGGTAATAACTTGAAAAAACGAATTATGCCAGATATGTGTTGTATACCAAAACTAATGCGTGTCGAGTTTCACACTTTTCGTGTTGCTTCGTCACTAGAGTGGACTGTCGTCAACAATGATATATACAATATTTATAATTGTCATAGGAACGATTGAGCAAAATTGATTTAGTTTACTGAGAGTGATAAAATGACAAATTCAAATAGCCAACCAATTGACAAGCATTTCGTGGTTAGGCTACTTCCCTGTCTTCCCCTCTCCCACCACTCAGCAGCTTGTCCAATTGGCTTTGCAATTGTTCTTATGTCCACCGGTCGAGTTGCGACTTCTATGCTCATTTTGTTTATTTGTTTGTTTGTTGTTTCTGCGGCTTGCTTAACACAATTAATTAGTTAATGCCATGCTTTGTCGGGAAATTTATTGCTATTTGCGCTTTTGTATTTGATGAGCATTGTGGTTGTTGTTGTTGTTGATGGTTGTTATTGTTGTTGTTGTAATTGCTACTAATTACGTTCACTGCGATTGCGGGTCCTGGAGTCCTGAAGTCCCCAGTCCACAGTCCTGTGTCCTACTCGTAGGTCTCTGGGCTAGGCGCCTCTGCGTTCCTCTCGTTGTCTCTGCCAACTTATGCAAATGCGGGCCGGGGCTCATCATCTGTCTTCTGCCTGATTCTGGCACCAATTCTCACTCCTTTCATGCTCTCCTGCCCCATGACAGTTCGGTGTATATAATTTACATAAACATCTAATTGTTGGTTGGCATTTGTTGTTGCTATTGTTGCTATTGCTGTTACACTTGCTGTAATCATGCTTAATTGTTTTCGTTGCCATTCCATGTTTCAATGGCTCATGATTGACAGTTTGTGCTTTAGTGGTTTTATGCCAACAACAGCCCAGCAAACCACCAAAACCACTGAAGCTGCTATCTCCTCTCCAAAAGTCCACAGCTGCCTCCCAGTCACATTTAAAGTGCCTTTAAGTGTTTAATGGCACGTTCGCATTACTCAATTTCCATTTGGAGTTTTCCAGTTTCTGTTTCAGTTTCAGGCGCGAGTTTCGTGAGAGCGTATATTTCATAAATTCAATTAGGCAAATTGTTTCAAGTTATGGCCAACAGCGCTTGGCCATGGTTCAAGGGACAAAGGGCAATATGTCATAATTGTTTATTGCTCCAACTGTGTTAAGGAGCATTAAGCGCCACTCTTAAGATAATAACCAAGATAATTTGCCAATTGTTTGCTAAACAGGCGCAAACAATTTGGGAATCGAGTGTTGCTTTGAATTGAGCCAATGAGGCAGATTGTTCATGTTTAATATATGCAAAATAAAACGTTTTAGTAATATACGTTTTTATACCCTTGCGTATTATAATTGGGTATATTAATTTTGTCACGAATTGTCCGACGTCTCCAACCCGGTAAAATGGTATATACATGAATCTTTGATGAGCATGAATAGCCGAGGTAAAATAGCCATGTCTGTCTGTCCGACTGTCTTTCCTCCTGTTTTCCCGTCTGTCGTTCCGTCTGTCTTTCTGTGTGTCTTTCCGTCTGTCTTTCCGTCTGCTTTTCCATCTGTCCTTCCGTCAGTTTTTCAGTCTGTCTTTCCGTCTGTCTTTCCGTCTGTCTTTCCGTTTGTCCTTCCGTCAGTCTTTCAGTCTGTCTTTCCGTCTGCCTTTCCGTCTGTCAGTCCGTCTGTCTTTCCGTCTGTCTTTCCGTCTTTTTTTCCTTCTGTCTTTCTGTCTGTCTCTCCGTCTGTCTTTCCGTCTGTCTTTTCATCTGTCTTTCCGTCTGTCTTTCCGTCTGCCTTTCCGTCTGTCCTTCCGTCAGTCTTTCAGTCTGTCTTTCCGTCTGTCTTTCCCTCTGTTTTTCCCTCTATCTTTCAGTCTGTCTTTCCGTCTGTCCTTCCGTCTGTCAGTCCGTCTGTCTATCCGTCAGTTTCTATGCAATCTAGTCTCTCAGTTTTGAAGCTTTCTTCATGGAACTTGCACAGTTTCTATGCTTTTTTGCAAACCTCATCCACAACTCACTTTATCAAAGTTGAAGGAGGTTTTCAACATGCTCACAAAATTTCATTAAAATTGGATCAATGTTTTTTGTAGCTGCCATAGGAAAAATCTGTTCAAAAATGAGTTATATGAAAAACTTTTTTGTTTCTACAACTATTTTAACCAAACTCACTTATTCTAAACTCAAATACGTTTTTGTCATTATAAAACTTTCATCAGCATCGGAAGACGATTATATTTTGGGCAAATTTGACGAAAATCTGACAACTATATCTTATAGCTGAAATAAAGCTCATATTTTAAAAATATTTGTGCTAGTGTGTATATCTTCAACACTTCGCATATAACTCTTCCTTTGCGGTAATTATAGTATTATAGCAGCCCACAGCTTCCGCAGAACTTATTATGCATTATGTTTATGGTATAAGAGCATATTTATTGCGCAAAATACTTGAGAAATGCTAAGTATAATCCGTTTTCCATGAACTTTATAATCCAATTATATATGAGTATATAGGGCAAGCATGTAATGCTTTTATAAAATAAATATGTTTAAGTGAAAAGGAGATTACGCATAAGCTTAGTGGAATTTTTTCTCCTTTATGATGGAATAGAATGAGATGAAAATGATGTGCGAATATTTAAATGCACATTTTCCATTGTATTTTGCTTTCACAATTCACAGCACTGCTATGGCAACTCAGTGAAGTGTGGGTGTGTAGTTTGTATTTGTGTGTGTGTGTGTGTAAGGGTATGGGTGCTAGTAGGACACCCACATAGATCAATGCCAGCTGCAGTGACATTTGATATTTACCTTTAAATATTATTATTATTATTGAAATCAGCAGCAGTGTAGAGCAGCAGCCTCATATGCATACATACATCGAGTATTCTTTCGAAATGAGCTGCCAGCTTACTCAACTGTCTTTCCTTGCGGGTATATATGTACATGTATGTGTGTGTGTGTGTGTGTTTGAGTTGAAGGATATACATACAGGCTGTGACGCTGGTTGCTCGCAAATGAAGTTCGTGTGGCTTGCAAAATGAAGTCCAGACTTGACTGTGTGTGTGTGCTATTTTGCCTTTGACAGCAGCATCCGACACTTTCTGTTATAGTTGTTGTTTTATTGCTGTTGTAGGTGTTGCTGTTGTTGCAGTTGTTGTCGTCGCTGCTGCCGCTTGCAGGCTCTATTCAATGAAGCCTGGCTACTGTGTACTGCGCGATTGCAATGCAATCAACAAATATGTACAAGTATTCACAAATAACAAGAGCAACAACAACAACAACACCAACAGCAACAACAACAAAAAAAACACATTGAATTTAAGCAAAAATGTGCTGCAGCAATCTCAGAATGCTGTTGCTGTTGTTGGTTATTTATTTTGAGAGTGAAATTCAGACTTGCCACGTGCCATAATGTTTTAATTACTTATTAAGATGCGCGTCCTGAGGTTTGCAATATAATTATCAAGTCTACGTTACGTATACGACGCGTTCGCCGGTTTGAAGTATGAAGCAACAACAAGAACAGCATGAACATTGTTCACTCGCATTGCTGCACAATTCAACAACTAAGTAGTTGTAGTTGTTGTTGTTTATGCTTATGTTGTTGTTGTTGACGCCCAAGGGCTGCAGACGAGCACATGTGTATGTGTTTGCGTGTGTCTGTATATATGACTGCCAAAAGGCTGCCAATGACAGGAAATGTTGTGGCGCAGGTTGGTTAAAGCCAGGCTACTTAGTGTTGTGCAGTTGCCAGAACTAACAGCAGTATCCTTCCTCACAAGCTCGCACCCACACACATACACACACACACACAGATGCACACTCACTGATGCACAGTGGGCTAAAAAGAATAACTAGTTTTAATAAATATTGTATTGCGTTTACTTAAAGTGCTTAATGAGAACATAATGAGCACATTATTTCAAACTGTCAAAATTATTTTTTTATAAATCATTTTTAATGATAGCTCGACAGGTTTGTAGGAAACAAACTTTGCTCGATTGCAAGTGCCAAAATTATTCATATCCAATCTATTTAATAGGGCATCAGAATAGGCATTTCCGACTATATAAACTATATATATTCTTGATCAGCATCAACAGCCGAGACGAACTAGCCATGTCCGTCTGTCTGTCCGTCTGTCCGTCCGTCCGTATGAACACACAGATCTCGGAGACTTTAAGAGCTAGAGACACCAAACTTGGCATGCAGGCTCCTGTATACCATACGCAGATCAAGTTTATTTCAAATTTCGGATGCAATCCGCACCCATCGCAAAAAAAAAACAAGTAAGAACGTTGCTGTCGGGCTCACCCGACTGCGATATACTCTGTTTTCTGTACGTATATTAAATAAAATTCTTTTAAAGACTACTTATATATAAATGCTACGAACTATAAAATTCTTTCTACTAAGTGCAGAACGCTGCAAGCGCCCAAAGCAGAGCGAGACGCGTACTTGTCAAGATGATCGCTCGTTTACTGGGGCGGGGGTGGGCGTGGCAAAATTTGTTTTCTCCAATCTATCGAAGAGTTCAAGTGGAGTCATACTGCAAAATTTGGGGTTTCTAGCTATAAGGGTGTAGGAGATACAGGTTTAGCTCATTTGCGGGGGCGGTAGTGGGCGTGGCATATTTTTTTTTTTGCCAGGTCGGTCAAGGATGTGGTCAGTAGTCCTTATGTCAAATTTGGTTACTCTAGCTGTAAAACTGTGGAAGATATAGTTTTTTGCGGTTTGTGGGGGAAGGGGTGGGGGTGGGGGGGAAATCTTGACACTTTGTCTGACTATGGTATATACCAACATGTATACCAAGTGTGGTTGCTCTAGCTTCAAAATTGTGGAAAAAACCTGCGTTCATACAGACAGACGGACAGACAGACGGACAGACAGACGGACAGACGGACATTTCACAAACCCAATATACTCTTTTTTTCCATTTTGGAAAACAGAGTATAATAAAGCTTTGATTTTGTTACCCATATTTCTTTTATCAATGTTAATCAGTTGCGTAGAATTCGTTGCAATCGGATTTCAAACACTAAAGTTATTGGCGAATCTATTTCCCCCCGTTTTAGCAGGCAGGAACAACAGTTTGACAGGCACTGGACAAGTTAAGTGCGCTGCTGGCTTGCGTTGCTGCTGAACTGCTTGAAATGCAAGTTGGGAACAGGGTGTCTCGTAGTCGGGCACACTCGACTAGAGCATTCTTACCTGTTTCTTGTTTTTTTTTTTTTTTTTTTGTAAATTAAAAAATGATTATAAAAGTTAAACATTCTTTTAATTAATGACTAAAGGGCTTTGCTTAGGATTTATTTAATTATTATTTTTATTGAAAATTATAATTTGTAATGAGTTTTCTAAAATGATTCTTATGAATTTTAATTCCTTGTATTACTAGTAGTAATTCACCACAAATAAATAATTAAAAAGAAAACATTTGAAAACAAAATGAACAAAGAACAAAAAAAAAGTAGATTTATTAATAAAAGCTAGAAAGCTAGATCGTTTTGCCCACTGTACGAAGCCCCTTTTGGCATTTCGCGTAACAGTTAAAAGCAAAAGCATTGCCGACAAAAACAACAACAACAAGCTCACACGTCGTGTGTTGTTGTAGCTTATGCTGTTTTTGTGCTCTAGCTGACTGTGCATGTCATCTCACACATGAAATTTCAATTATGTTCGCAACGCCTTTAGCAAAAAAAAAAAAAAATGGCATCAATGAGTTCACGTTGCACGTTGCATGTTGCATGTTCCATGTCTTGTTTGGCTATTACGAGTATTTGAACTAGGCAAATTTTAAACCAAACATCATCTGAGAATGCCTTATGTGTGTCTAATGTCTATTTGCTGTCAGTGAATGTTATAAACGATGTGTCTGATATTTGATTTTCAATATTTAACATTATATCAGTAGAAAGTCAGCTTAATTGACAGCCAGACATTTTGACTGCACTTTACTTATATAGATTATATTATTAATACATAAAATTAAAATTAAAATTGTGCTTACATGTTGACTAAACTTCTAAACTGAACTTCTATACAACAAAGTCCTTATTGAAGAGATCGGTTGAATGAAAATTAAAAAAAAAAAGGAAGTTGAGCAGGAAGTTGAATAGGAAGTTGAGCTTTGCACAGTAGTTTTGTCTTTTGTCGAAAGTTAGCACGAAGAAGGAAATGTGGAAATTAAAAATATTTCACCGATGTCGGAAACGTCTTACCCCCTGGGTGGAGAATGTTGGGGCCAAATAAAAGTATTATTTTAGTATGATCAAGCTGAAACTCAAAGAACTTCGAAACTTTTGGGCGAAAACAATTATACACGTGTCACATCCATTTGGGAAAATTCACACCCATGGTGAGAAAGAGAATAAGAAACTCAGACAGGCATTTTTGTTTTTAGTTATTTTGTGCAAATGTTTTCAAACTTATTTTCAAACTTTAATCGAAAGAAATATATAAGTTTGGTGGGCACAGACTTAAGAAAATCAGCCCTCTAAGGCAGAAAATTGGTAGTTATATGTTGTAGGCACAATTTTGTTACCTTTCAAATGATTTCAAATTCAGTTTGAAAGCGTTGCTTTAAAGAATTGAAATTGTAATCAAGGTAAGTTTTTTTATCGGACAACATGCAACCGCAACGGTAATTTCTTTAATATTTAATGATAATTTTTACTCCCTGTTCCCATTAAAAATAGGAAAAAGAGAGTTATAAAGTACTGCAAATGTGTGTAACAGAAAAAAGGAGCCGTTTCCGACTATATAAACTATATATTCTTGAGCAGGATCAACAGCCGAGACGAACTAGCCATGTCCGTCTGTCTGTCCGTCTGTCTTTATGAACGCGTCGATCTCTGAGACTATAAGACCAAGAGACACCAAACTTGGCGTGCAAACTTGGAGACACCAAACTTGGCGTGCAGGTTCCTGTATACCATACGCAGATCAAGTTTATTTAAAATTTCGGATGAACCTCCCCGCACCCCCGCAAATCGCAAAAGACTCCCACAGCCACAATTTTAAAGATAAAGCTTTGATTTTTGGTACACAAATATTTTGTATCAATGTTGATCAGCTGTGTTAATTTCATCGGGATAAAAAGTTATGGAAGAATCTATTACCCCCGTCTCAGCAGGCAGAAACAACAGTATGACAGGCACTGCACAATTAAAGTGCGCTGCTTGCTTGTGTTGCCGCTGAACTGTTTGAAATGCAAGTTGGGAGCAGGGAGTCTCGTAGTCGGGCACACTCGACTAGAGAATTCTTACTTGTTTTATTTAAGTTCGAAATTAATGAATATTATTAATTTTAATCATAAAATTCAAAAACAAAGATTATTTTTTATGGGTGTTTTAAAAATCTTCAATAACAGTTATCAAAGATTTTAATTTTAAAATTCTTCCTAAGACTTTTTGATATTTTTACTCCCTGTTATTATTAAAAATGGGAAAAAGGGAGTTATAAAGTACTGCAAGTGTATGTAACAGGCAGAATGAGACATTTACGACTGTGTAAACTATATATATTCTTGATCAGCATCAACAGCCGAGTCGATATAGCCATGTCCGTCTGTCTGTCCGTCTGTCTGTTCGTCTGTCTGTCTGTTCGTCTGTCTGTCTGTTTGTCCGTCTGTCTGTCCGTCTGTCTGTCCGTCTGTCTGTCCGTCTGTCTGTCTTTCTGTTCGTATGAACGCGTCGATCTCAGAGACTATAAGAGCTAGAGACACCAAACTTGGCATGCAGGTTCCTGTATACCATACGCATATCAAGTTTATTTCAAATTTCTGATGCAACCCCCCGCACCACCGCACATCGAAAAAAACTCCCACAGCCACAATTTTAAAGATACAGCTTTAATTTTTGGTACACATATTTCCATTATTAATGTTTATCAGTTGCGTAAATTTCGTTGCGATCGGATAACAATCACCAAAGTTATTAATGCATCTTATTCCCCCTGTCTCAGCAGGCATCAACAACAGTTGGACAAGCACTGGACAAGCTAAGTGCGCTGCTTGCTTGCTTTGCCGCTGAACTCCTTGAAGTGCAAGTTGGGAGCAGGGAGTCTCGTAGTCGGACACACTCGACTAGAGCATTCTTACTTGTTTTAATTAAAAATAATAATTATTTGTAATGTTTATTATTTAAATTAATAATAACTATTGTTTTTAACTATTATAATAAAATATAAGATTATTATTATTATTGACTTTTTTTATAACAGTTGAAAATTCAAAGTTTATTACGTAATTGAGTACATGCGACCATAATTAACTATTTGGCCTCCTTGAACATTATGTAAGGCGATTATTTCATAAGGATCTTCACCTGATTATAACCTTAAAATGTATTAAAAGCTATGCTGCAATTTGATGTATGACTTCTTGTCTACTACAATTTGTATTTAAATTGTTTAGCTGAGACTTTCAGAACATTTTATGCAACAAGAACTCTTGTGCTACAATCTTTTAATTTCACATAATTATATTTAATGTTTGTTTTAATAATCTTATTAGGCATTATGCTGCATTGTTTTCTAAGCTGCATATATAAACTGTAAAATGCTTTGTTACATTGTGAATGTTTTGGCTTTAGCTTATAGTGGTTACTTTGTCGGCTGTCTATCAGTTTGGATTATTATTACCTGTGGCCTAGATACTAGTAGCTGCTTGTCAGGGCCAAGATGTATTCCGAGTACTGATTATAATGAATGGCTGTTGTTGTGCTTGCACGCGCACAAACAAATCGCAGTGGCTGACAAATGGCATTATTTTTGTTTGACAAGTCAAAGCGACCAGCTGGCAGCTGCAACTGTAATAACAACAACAACAGCAACACTGCCGTGCTTGCAACGCGTTGCAAGAGCACTCTTCAAAGTTGTCAGAGCAGGCTTCAAGGCGCGCTCAAGTGCGTATGTCGCTCGATGTGTGTGGGTGTTTTTTTTCTGTGTGTGTGTGTGTGTGTGTGTGTGTCAGTCAGTCAGTTAGTCACTTAGTGTGCTGCTGGACTGCCGTCAACTGTGTTGCGTCTTTAGCTAACAAACGCTTTGAGTTATGCCAAGCGTTAAAAAATAGTAAACGCTTTTAGACAGTTTGTTGTTTTTTTCGGGCTTTTTAGTTTTTCTGTTGTTGTTTCTGTCGCCACTTGTCGCCCACTTTGCATAACGTTGCCGCAAAGATACTCTCTTTGTTAAATACGGGTTCTCTTAAATGCCACACGGCGCACACTCACCACACATGTTGAGCACATCGCCCACTTTTCAACCTGTCGCTTGGCAAATGTGCTATGCGCAAAAATACGATTGCTTGACCAAGTGCCCGTTGCTAGTGCCTTAACAGCACTTTTCCCGCATTTGCCAATGCTCCCAGCTCCCTGCTCCCTACTCCCATCTTGTCCATGTGTTCCAAAATGAGTTTCGCGCAATTGCAGCTGCCGTCAAAGTTGTCAAAACGTTTCTCCTGGCTGCCAGCAAATCAGTTGCACATCAATGGAGCAATCAGGGCAGGTGAATCGAGCATCAATAGTAGTTGGATCCACTGAACCACTGATGATGGCTTGCGTAAATCAAAGAAATCGGTTAAATTCGCCAATGTTTCCAATATTGAAACTTAAGTCAGCATTATATCTGCAGATGGTCCTGCACAAACGCAGATTGATTGAACTTCATTGATACTAATGAACTGCTAAGTTAAAAGTTAAGATTTGATTATTTAATTGCAACAGCGCCACACACACAATAATAACAAAAAACAATTATAATATGGCGAATTAGATGTATTGTATTTAAAATTTTTAACTCTGTATATCTACATGTATAAAAGAGCTTGATAGAAAACAATTTGAAATTAATAATAATTTTGGTAAATTCAACCCTAATAGAGAATAATTATAGTATAATAAGAGCCGATTTTTCAATGTCCAAATAAAGTCCAACATAGCTATGGTTCACATTAGATTATGTTTTAGATTAAGTGGCACATAAGCAATTTCAATTTTTCAATCGACTTTTAAATTTTAGTGCCACGTCAACATGCGAATGGCAAAAATTTGGGAGAGGTGACAACAAAACTATCGAAATCAAATGATTTTTCGTGACGGGTGGCAACATTTTTGGTGCACTATTTTTGGACTCGTCACAAACCGTCAGACCGATACTTTAAACGGCTGTTGTTAAAGATGTGACTATCATGCAAAAAACATATTGCAAAACTAAATTTACATTGCATACTGCCTGGACATTGATCGAAAAGTATCCCTTTTTGATCCGATATTGCATATTAGCATTGTCACCGCCTGCTGATTTTATTCGGATGAGTGCAGTCAATAGCCCCCATTATCTTAGGGAATCCGGCAATTTGATAAAATATAAACATGATTTCATTGGACTCTCCCAACTTAATGTAGCCCTTGGGCAATGAAGTGATGGCATTAGAAAACTCTTTTTCTATCCCAAATTCCCACAGGCATAAAAGCCCAATGAGAATATTACATAGTTCCTAAATAGTTTCAACTAACCTTTTTTACTCGACTTAACTTGGCTTTTGATTTTTGCATTCAAAGTAATGAATGTCGATTTTGAAAGGCGGAATCTCTTAATAAAAGCTGTTTCATCCAAATCCTCAAAAAAGTTTGGCCTGGATTGATATACTCGGGTAGTGTAACTGCAAGTCATATCTTCATCCGAATCTTCCAGAGAATTGTATTTTACTGAAGAGCGAAAATTTAAAACTGTCAAAATTCACTGTGAAAGACGAAATTTCATCAGCTGTTTTTACTTATGTGGCACATAGCAAGGCTATTTGGGAGATGACGTTCCACTTTGCATTTATGTGACCCATCTCATTTTTAGGTCCTAAGTGTACATTGAAATAAGTATACATGGGACCCACATGCCAAGTTTGGTGTCTCTATCTCTTCTAGTCTCTGAGATCGACGCGTTCATACGGACAGACAGACAGACAGACGGACATGGCTATATCAACTCGGCTGTTGATGCTGATCAAAAATATATATAGTTTATATAGTCGGAAAAGCCTCATTCTGTCTGATACATACATTTGCAGTACTTTATAACTCCCTTTTTCCCATTTTTAATGGGAACAGGGAGTAAAAAACAGGAAAGAAATATTATCTGGGGCGTGCTGATGAATACCCCTGCATCAAAGATTTGCATAAGAAAACTTATTTTTCAACGGATTGTTCCTATGACAGATATGAGATATAGTTGTCCGATTTTGATGAAATTTTGTCATCATGTATAAAATATGCTTAAACTCCAGTTAAGTGAGTTCGGACCTTGAAAATAAAAAAAGATTTTCATACAAAAACTTATTTTGCAACTATGGCAGCTATATGCTATAGTAGTCCAATCCAGCTGATTCTGACATATGTACTGCTATCAAAAAGAAACTGCATCTGTGCCGAGTTTCAAAAAGAAAGCTCTAAAACTGAGAGATGATGATTAATTTCTGTTGATGTCGTTGCTTGATTTGTTTGAAAAACCTTGCATATAGTCAGCAGAGTTGTCAAAGACATTTGTTGAAATGGTTTTAAGCAGGGACCGAAAATAACTGTTGTCGTAAAATTTTTAACCAAAAAAAGCATAGATAAGGTGACGTGTTAGGATACTTTTGAAAACACCAAATGACTTGTATTTACTTCCCGTCTATGATTCTGCAATAAACCTATATTTTTCAATTTTTATTATAAAAATAATTTTTATTTTTTTAATTTTTAGCATAAAAATATTTACATAACAAATATCTATGATTAATACTTTTTTGCTCCATAAATAACATTTTTTTTTTTATTTTTTTAATTAAAATCACAAATAAGAGTAATTTTATGATTTTTATTTTTTGCTCACAAGAATAATTGTTATTGTTGATTTTTATTCAAAAAATAAAAAAATAACTGCTATGAAAAAGGCTTTTAAATAAAAATCAGTCATTGACTTCTATTTTAAAAGCAAAAATATAAAAATCAGTCAATGATTTTTATTTTCGTTTTTGAAAATAAAAGTCTTTGTTGCATATCTCAATGATCATCATAGATAGAAGCACCAAATTTAATATACATCATCTAAACACGCATAAAAATCTCTTGACATAAGACACGCCCTTTATTTTTATACCCTGTACCATAGGGTACTAGTGAATTATAACTTGTATATAACCACATAATTTATTTTTATACCCTGTACCATAGGGTACTAGTGAATTATAACTTGTATATAACCACATAAAGATGCATAATAATAATAATAAACAAAAATTATTTATAAATTTTTTTTCAATTTTGTATAGCTTGCACGACCCAGCAAAAATAATTTTTTTATATAAACAAATAAAGGGCGGAGGGGGCGTGTCTTATGTAAAAAGATTTGTATGCGTGTTTAGATGATGTATATTATATTTGGTGCTTCTATCTATTAAGATCATTGAGATATGCAACAAAGACTTTTATTTTCAAAAACGGAAATAAAAATCATTGACTGATTTTTATATTTTTGCTTTTTAAATAGAAGTCAATGACTGATTTATATTTGAATACTTTTTCATAACAGTTATTTTTTGATTTTTATTTCTGATTTATATAATAAAAATCATAAGAAAACTGTTATTTTTGATTTTTATTATAAAAATCAGAAATAAAAAGTTATTCATAGATTATTTCTTAACTTTTTTAATAAAAAATAAAAAATAACTGTTATCTTTTGAGGAATTATTTAAAAATCCAAAATAACTGTTACTTATCGATTTTTAATATAAAAGGTTAAAATTAACTATTAAATATTGATTTTTATGATAAAAGTTATAAACGTTACGGTCCCTGGTTTTAAGCTCATATTTATATAATCATTTTTTAATTTAAAAAAAAGAAAAGAAACAAGTAAGAATACTCTAGTCGAGTGTGCCCGACTACGAGACTCCCTGTTCCCAACTTGCATTTCAAGCAGTTCAGCGGCAACAGAAGCAAGCAGCGTACTCAACTTGCACAGTGCATGACAAACTGTTGTTTCTGCCTGCTGAGACAGGGGAAATAAGTTTTTCCATAACTTTGGTGCTATTTATCCGATCGTGTTGAAGTTTACACATCCGAAAGACATTGATCAAACATACATGTGTACCAAAAATTAAAGCTCTATCTTTAAAATTGTGGCTGTGGGAGTCTTTTGCGATTTGCGGGGGTGCGGGGGGGTGCATCCGAAATTTGAAATAAACTTGATCTGCGTATGGTGTACAGGAACCTACATGCCAAGTTTGGTGTCTCTAGCTTTTGTAGTCTCCGAGATCTGTGTGTTCATACGGACAGACGGACAGACAGACAGACAGACGGACATGGCTAGATCGTCACGGCTGTTGATGCTGATCCCATTTTTAATGGGAACAGGGAGTAAAAAGAGTATATTGGGCTTATGAAATGTCCGTCTGGCCGTCTGATTGTCTGTCCGTCCGTCTGTATGAACGCAGTTTTTTTTCCACAGTTTTGAGCTAGAGTAACCAAATTTGGTATACATGTTGGTATATAACATAGTCAAACAAAGTGTCAAGATCTCCCCGCCACCCCCAGCCCATCCCCCACAAATCTCAAAAACCTATATATCCTATATATCCACAGTTAAACAGCTAGATTAAGCAAATTTGGCAAAAGGACTGATTGATCAAGGACAAAAAAAATTGGCCACGTCCAACCCCGCCCCACAAATAAGCAAAGTTTGTATCTCCCCCACCCCTTTAGCTAGACCCCAAATTTTGCAGGTTAAATTCTATTGCCCTATTGAATAGATTGTATAAAAATAATTTTGCCACGCCCACCCCAGCCCTTGCAATCGAGCAAAGTTTGTTGCTCACAAACCTGTAGAAAGAGCCCAACCAAACTTAAATTGATGGCAAAACTTAAAGGATTTTAGCAAAAATAAAATTGCTCCGCCCACTTTTGGCTCCGCAAAGAGGCGAAAAGAGAGTATATCGCAGTCGGGTGTATCCGACTGCAACGTTCTTACTTGCTTATATTATTGAACATATGAAAGGTATAATGCGCTTACCACAATTCGGAGACAGCTCAAAAACTTTTGCTGCAAGGTCTTGTACAAAAAGAAAAAAAAAAGAAAAAAATCGAATAAATGCGATGAAATACTTGCAACTGCTGCTACTAGTAATTGTGTGGTAACCTTTGGTATGAATAAATGTTTTTTTTTTTTTATTAATAAAAATAAGTTTCATTCATTCGCATTCGCAGGTATTAAAGAGCTTCGAATGTATTCATTTTTGGATCTACGGCGTTTTCACGAATGCTCATGTTTGGATAATGTATGCAGTATCTGTGTTGCTTATATTAATGTTAAATATTTTAAGCATAGTGGACTATTGCTTATTATCTAAAGTATTATAAGGACAGGTATTAGCGCTTTAAGGTACACAAAAATTACATCTAAGCTTGTCCAAGACTTTCCAATCCAATCTAGCCCAATTTGGATTCAGCTGATGAAAGTGAGCAGAGCATGTCTGAAGCATTTTGTGATAAAAGTAAACATACTATAGGAAAGATTTATTAGCACACCAGTCCTTAGGCAGTCAAAGTCACTTCTCAGATACTACAACCAACAAGAAATTTCACTAAATAGAAATAAAAAACAAGTAAGAATGCTCTAGTCGATTGTGCCCGACTACGAGACTCCCTGCTCCCAACTTGCATTTCAAGCAGTTCAGCGGCAGCACAAGCAAGCAGTGCACTTAACTTGTCCAGTGCCTGTCAAATTGTTCCTGTCTGCTGACACTGGAGGAATTAGATGCATCAATAACTTTGGTGTTATTTATCCGGTCGTGATGAAATTTACACAGCTGATCAACATTGATACAACATATATGGGTAAAAAAAAAAGAAGCTTTATCTTTAAAATTGTGGCTGTGGAAGTTTTTTGCGATTTGCGGTGGTGCGGGGAGGTTCATCCGAAATTTGAAATAAACTTAACCTGCATATGGTATACTCTAGCTCTTCTAGTCTCTGAGATCGACGCGTTCATAAAGACAGACGGACAGAGAAACGGACATGGCTAGTTCGGATCGGCAGTTGATGCTGATCAAGAATATATATTGTTTATATATTCGGAAATGCCTCCTTCTGCCTGTTACACACATTTGCAGTACTTTACAACTCCCTTTTTCCCATTTTTAATGGGAACAAGGAGTAAAAAGAAATTTTCTTATTATTAAGTTTAACTGACATATAGTGTTTATTGGGATATTGAAAAATCAGCCCTAAGGAGATAAAAATACAAAACATAAATATGTTATTTTCGTATTATACCTTTTATAATGCCATTTCACTCGAAATATTTAATAATTGCGGTTTTGAAATCTATATAAATTTAAAGTTAAAATACTTAGATTTGAAAAATCTATATTCTTTAGTAATATCTAATTATCAACTATTTAAAATCGTTTATATAGTCGAATACATCTAAAACATGATTCTTAAAACCCTGAAAACTACAGAAATATTTTAAATAGTGTAATTAGAAATAGTTTTTTATAAGCTTAAAAGCTGAATATTTTGCCGGTTGAATATGGGTTGGTATGGATACCAAATGATAGTATCTCACTTGAAGAACTGAACATAAAAAGACACATTACAGTTTGCATTACAGTTTAAAAGGGCAACCAGTTGATGTGGCATCATAAAAGCAAACTAACTGACTTCACTGGACTTATATTTTGTTGTTATCTTTGCAGGCTCTCTTTGACATTTGCTTGTCCAATGGAACAACAAAGGGACAATGGGGCAATGGGGGAGCGGGGCGTATGCGTAATGCGCATACATATGTGTTTATAACAGCAGCAACGTCAGCGTCATCATTGGCGCTTGGAACGTGCCAATGAGCTGTGTGACCATTCAGTTTTATATATCTGCTAATGACTCAATTTGGCGACAGACAGCGGTGAAAGAATGACACAGAATGGACAAAGACAGAGAGATAGAGTGGGAGTGGAAGTGGTAGAGAGAAAGAAAGGAAATGAACGCGTGCTAGACGACCATTCTGAGACATACGAGCCAAACAATTAACTGTTAACACACGCACACGCTCACAAAATGAGAATAATAGAATGAGAAAATACACTTGCTTTTTATTTTTCGTTTATCTGCGACTACTTTGTTTTACATGCTTACTTGGTACATGTTTTCTTATTCGGATACTCTCTTGAAATTCTCTGAAATCGTTTCATTCGTAATCGTCAAGTGTATAAGTTTCTAATGGTGCAAGTCTTAACGTAATAGCTTTGTTGTTTTCATTTTTACATTATACAAGATTCTACGGATTGATTTCACTTGGCTTTAATCTTAGATTAAGCTCAATTACCAATAAGATAGCTATTACGATAAACGTAACGGAAATTCAATTCCGCAGAGTGAAACCCACAACAGGTCTGTATTCTTCAGGCAAGTCTATACTGCTGTATCAAATTGATATGTAATTATTAATTTGACATGAATCAAATATTATTTGAATACCCTTTTTTTTTCGAAAATCTCCGAACGTGTTTATCAGCATCAACAGCCGAGTCGAACTAGCCTCGTTCGTCTGTCTAAAAATATTTATATATTTTTAATACTCTCTGTTCCCATCAAAAGGGAGTTATAAAGTACTGCAAATGTGTGTAACAGACAGAAGGAAGTATTTCCGACAATATAAACTATATATATTCTTGATCAGCATCAACAGCCGAGGCGAACTAGCCATGTCCGTATGTCTGTCCGTCTGTCCATATGAACACACAGATCTCGGAGTCTATAAGAGCTAGAGACACCAAACTTGGCATGCGGGTTTCTGTATGCCATACGCAGATCAAGTTTATTTCAAATTTCGGATGCACCCCCCGCACCACCGCAAATCGCAAAAAACTCCCACAGCCACAATTTTAAAGATTTTTGGTACACATATATGTTGTATCAATGTTGATCAGCTGTGTAAATTTTATAACGATCGGGTAAATAGCACCAAAGTTATGGAAGAGTCTATTACCCCCGTCTCAGCAGGCAGAAACAACAGTTTGGCAGGCACTTTACAAGTTAAGTGCACTGCTTGCTTGTGTAGCCGCTGAACTGTTTGAAATGCAAGTAGAGAGCAGGGAGTTTCATAGTCGGACATACTCGACTAGAGTATTCTTACTTGTTTTTATTTTAAAAATTGAAAATAAAAATTGAATGTGAATATCTTTAGAATTCTTTGAAAAAACTTTTTGCATCAAAACTTTGTTTGTTAAAGCCCAAGGATCAAAGTCAAAGAAGAAACCCTTCACAAAAATTCTAAAATTTCAATGGGTAAATGAAAGTTTTGTATCATTCAAATGGAATTCAAATGACCTTTCCATTAATGCCAAAATGTACATGAAGTAAGTTCAAACTATGAGTATATTTTCCTTATAGTTTTTGTCGAAATACTTATGCCGACCAGTATAAGTTAAAAAAATATTCTTATTAGTAATTTTACTCCCTGCTCCCATTAAAAATGAAAAAAGGGGTTATTAAAGTACTACAAATGTATGTAACAGGAAGAAGGAGGAGACTATAAAAAGTATATATGTATATTCTTGATCAGCATCAACAGCCGAGTCGATCTAGCCCTGACCGCGGGCAGCAGCAACAGTTTGACAGGTACTGGAAATGTAAAGTGCGCTGCTTGCTTACATTGCCGCTAAACTGCTTGAAGAGCAATTAATGCACTGCTTGTAATGCACTGCTTGTATATGTAAGTGAATACAAAGATGTTGTGATTTTCAGAGATGGGTGCTGGGAACTCCCAGTCGTAGTCGGGTACACTCGACTAGAGCATTCTTACTTGTTAAACCCTTGCAGAGGGTATTATAATTTTGTCAAGAAATGTGTAACGCATTGAAGGAGACATCTCAGAAAAAAAATTTGTGTATAAGTCATTAGCACCAACAACCGAGTCATGTCCGTCTGTTCATCGTGTCCGTCTGTCCGTCGTGTCCGTCTTTCTGTCTGTCTGTCTGTTTGTATGCGTTTTCCAAGACTCTGTTCTAGAGCTAACTTGATGAAACTTGGCGCAGATGCTTTCTTTTTCTGCACGTAGTACCTATAGTTGAATTGGCTAGATCGGACCACTATAACATATAGCTGCCATAGAAACGCTCGATTGAAAAATTAGTTTTTGTATGAAAACTTTTTCGTTTTTTTACGATAAATCAACCAAACTCATTAAGCGTAAGTTTCAAGACAGTTTATACATAATGACAAAATTCATCAAAATCGGACTTCTATATCTTATAGCTGCCATAGGAACGATCGGTGGAAAATAAGTTTCTGTCTGAAAAACTTTTGTGTCTTTCAAAATGTCTCACTTTATGTAAATTAAAGCACGGTCTTCACATGTTGACCAAATTTGATCAAAATCGAATCACTATATCTTATAGCTGCCATAGGAACAAGTTTTCTTATGCAAATCTTTTCTGCAAGGATATATAGATTAAGTTCTCATCGGTACGGTCCCTGCTTTCAATCATTGTAATTTTAATAAATTTTAAAAATATAAGATTTTATAAAGCAAACTGCTTTGCTAGAGTATACACAAATATTCGGCGTGCCGAAGATAACTTTTCTTGCTTGTTATACTTTAAAACTCGCACTCTAGTACTGAAAAGTTGGAACATTCTTTGGTGTTGTTGCTGTGGCACTTTGAAAATAGCACTTTGGTACTGGGTTACCATCTTGTTAGATGGTCACTTAAAAATGCCCATACCCAGCTAAACAATTGCGCTGTCCGCGCATACTTAGCTAAAATTGCTCTTTTGCACTACAAACAAACGCCGTCGTTGCCGACGGTTGCCTTGCAGCCTTCAGGCAGCCTCAAAACAACCGTGGTTTAAGTATGTCGCTTCCGTTTCCGTCGCCGTCGCCATTATCGGTGGGCCAGGAATATAAGGTTAGCAGCCCACAAGCGTATTGTTGTCGCAAAGTGCTGACACAGTGCGGTGGTCGATAGCGAGGGAGGGACAGTGTCTTACATACACACACACACACACACACATACATACATACATATAAACATAGCACACACATACATATCACACACATACACATATGCATCATTGGCCATTATCGTGTGCGCCTTAAAAGCATACAGCGACAGCCACTGAAAAAGTTGTCTAAAAGCTAAGCCAAGCGAACGACAGGACAATGAAATGCTTGGCTCAATAAATAGTCAAAAGCAAACAACAACAACAAAAACCAGGACAACAACAACAACAAGCGGCTATGCTTTCGACTTTGTTGCTGGGTGCTGCTTTATCGTAACCAATTCGCAATTCGATTTGCTTTTGTGTGCTGCATGCGGCGTATGCGTAATGTATCTGTATCTAAACGTGTATGCGTGTCTAAGTGTGTGCGTGTGCGTGTGAATGCTCATGCTCGTATCGGTGTCTCACAGTCGCGACAATCGCAATTTAGCGCCGCTTTTATGGCCCCTAGGTGCGAGTCCTGGCAACTTCTTGCATAATGGAAATTACTTGATTATCGTTTACACGTCGCCAATCGCTCAGCGACGCTGAGCAGAGCAGAGCAATGTCCTGATGGCTATATAGCTACTTAATAGACTCTGCTTCTGACCAATATCTATTTAGGTACCATTGCTTCGCCTTGCCACTTGCACGCATTCAGCGTGAATCTTATTAAAATTATTCTATTCTATTCTGTTCTATTCGATTTGGTCTCTTTGCGCCAAAAAGATTGAGTTCCTGTCCGCCTCATCGTTTGTACAATGCCCAACTTGCCTTTGCTCTCTGCCACAAGTTGGCAATTTTATTTGCTTTGTAGATACAGCTACGGACAGGGTCATTAACAGGGCTGCTCGTTAATTTCAATCTCATTCTTTGTGTGCTTCGACTAATTTGGATGGAGGGGGCAGCAAATATAACTAATTAAATAAACTGACAAACGCTTAGCAATTTTCGTTTGCGTCATTTCGATTAGTCGAAACTGGTTAAGTTGGATGTTAGTACTACCTACATATGGGAAAATGTTGTGATTGTTATATATTTCTAATCAGTCTAGAGCAGATTTATCACAATTGTTGCAAATAATCCTGATCGAAGACACGCGAGTAACAAGTCTACCACTAAGTAAACCTAAATCTGTTGAATCAATTCTTACTAGCTTAAAAACTAATCACTACTTATTAATTCACACATCTGGGTCCATCCGAAATTGAAACTAAACTTGATCTGCGTATGGTATACAGGAACCTGCTTGCCAAATTTGGTGTCTTTAGCTCTTATAGTCTCTGAGATCTGTGTGTTCATACGGACAGACAGACGGACATCCCTATATCGTCTCGGCTGTTGATGCTGATCAAGAACATATATACTTTACATAGTCGGAAGCTCCTCCTTCTGTCTGTAACATACATTTGCAGTACTTTATAACTCCCTTTTCCCCATTTTTAATGGGAGGCAGGCAGTACCTAGTATATAGAATTGGCCAGATCGGACCACTACAACATATAGCTGCCATAGGAACGATCGTTTGAAAAATAAGTTTTTGCACGAAAAACTTTTTTTGTTTTTCAAGATAATTCAATCAGAAACCTAAACCTTAGTTTAAGGACAGTTTATACATGATGACAAAATTTTATCGAAATCGGACTTCTATATCTCATAGGTGCCATAGGAACTATCGGTTGAAGATAAGCTTTCGTTTGAAAAACTTTTGTATTTTTCAACAGATCTCGACCAAACTCTCTATATCTTACACATGTTGACCAAATTTTATCAAAATCGGATCACTAGAATATATGCCATAGGAACAATCGGTTGAAAAATAAGTTTTCTTATGCAAAACTTTTCAACAATTATAAGTATATATCTTCGGCACGCCGAGAATAACTTTTCTTTCTTGTGTTTTTCTTACATTAAGGAGTCTCTTTTATTTATCTTACACACACAAGGTACATATTAACATATCATACTGTGTTTGCTACTTTTTGTTTTGATCGCCCAGCGTTTGTATTTGATTTGGTTGTGATATATTATTTGCATAAATACATAATTGTTTTCGTTAATCAAAAGATGTGACTGCTTGTTCCTGCTTATTTGGAAGGCATCCTTCATAAATCTGATGTTAAAACTACAGGGGTATTTCTAAATTTTTTGCTATTTGTAAAGTGTTTAAAAAATTGATTATTTCTCAATTGCAACACTTATGTAGTTCTATTATTTTATCTTTCTTGTAAGCTTCTGTTTTAAATCATGATTATTTGAAAAACATAACTCAAATAGTATTTTTCAAAACTTCACTTTCTTGTCCGGTCTTTGTCACCTCGGACTTTTGCTTTTTTAACATTTCGCTGATAGCCTTTCTTCTGTATTAGCTCTCTCTCATATACATATTAAGGTACGCTGATGATGTGCTTAACGTATAATTACTTAATCTTTAGTTAGCTTTTGCAGGTTGGCTTTGACTCTTTTTTGTCTTGGGTTCATCAAGCGATGGTCAAAGGAATTTGATTACTTTTATACAACTAAGCAACTTTAGACTTCTCTCGACTACTGCATGTTTATGAGGCAAATTAACTTTTCTGTTCTTTTTAGACCTACGAGCACTTTTGTCCCATTTACTCTTAACTGACGTATTAACAACTACTCGTTGCATGAACCTTTTCAAGTACTCTGTGCCTATTTCAACAGACTTTCTCGAGTATTCAATTAAAATTCCTCTGTTCCTTTAATTAAAATCTCTATTTGAAAAAAATTGTTTTCTGAGTTTTTCTCAATCCTAGTAACAAATTTTGGACATATATTTATTAGAATTTATAATTTTGAATTGCATATTATCAATTTATCTTGTGTCGACAGATGTTATTTGACATAGTTGGTATGATTGACCTGAATACGAAGATGGTCGGTCGAACTTGAAGGAAGTGAAGAAATTGTTTAAAGGGATTCCAATTAGAAGCTTTGTCAACAAATTCGAGATAAGCTCGACTGCAGAGATCAAGCACAGGATTCATATTCGAGAATAGGTCGGATTAGAGAGACAATAACTGATTAGATCAGTGATCAGTGAATTTCTTGGCAATAAAAAGAAATTGTCACATTTCAGATCAAATTAGATTGAATGAATATAAAAGGAAAGTAGTTCAAAGGTTTATCGCAATAACAAAAAACAGAAAAATAAGCTTAAATATGTTTTGCAGTAGCGTTTCAGTAATTGCAAAAGGAAGAAAAAGGGCGTGTCGGCTTTGAACGTGTGAAGTGCACGGCATTTGGAAATCTGCTGTGTGTGTGTGTTTTTTTCTGTTGTTGTTGGTGTTGTTGTTGTAACGCTTCTTAAATTTTCCGGCTTTTGACGTGCCAATTTCACGCAGTTTTCAGCAAGTTGGAAAACTTTCAGAGCGCTAACAAAACTAAATAAATAAATGCGCTCTCGCCCCACACACACATACATACACACACATATATACACACATATTGCGAAAAGTAAAGCAATATAAGTAAAACGCATACATACATACACATGAATATGTGTCTGAAAGGCGGAATAAAAAATGCGCTGAAAATAAATACAAGCTGTGTATGTGCGTGTGTGGGTGTGTGTGTGCTTCTGTGTGTGTATGTGTGTGGCTGTGTCAGTATGCGTCTCGCTGTTATGCATGGAAATAAAACTTTTCCATAATTTTGTATAAGAAAAGTTTTGCGTTGTGCCACATAGTTGCAAGTGCTTCCTGCTGATTTTTCTTGAGCCGACGGGCTATTTTTTTGTTTTTTTTTTGTTGTTGGTTGTTTTTTTTTTTTTCTCTTCTTGCCAGCATTTTCATTTGTGTGTGGGACTAGGCCCAAGTGGTTGCCGACTGCAGTTGCGGCGCAAAAACTTTGCACAGCCCGTGAATTAATTAAAAGATGAACTGGGCAAAAGGAAACGGAGTAAACGAGTCAACTGGCAACCCGGTGCTTAAGAGGCCACCTTCAGCTCCAAAACCATGACTAATTCCAATTCCAAGTCCAAGTCCAATGCAAAACGCCCACTCTCAACGAACATTCCCAAGCTCCCCATAGTTTCATTGAACGCAAACTTTTAATCTTAACTAGAAGAGCTATGGAGTGTGAGAACTTTCTCCATAGAACTCTGCTGGACAATCTGACGCAGAGGCATCTGTTTAGGTGAAAGATATACGAGTAGTATGTGAGTTTTGCCAGTGTCAGTTACTTACATGTCAGAAAATTAAGTTAATGAAAATTGTAAACATACTACGATTTGTAGTGCAACATGTCGAGTATGGACAATCAATTAAGTACACAAGCTTGTCTTGTCAAACTATCCATGGCACTTTTGCTAGTAATTAATTAGATTTTAATAAGTTATAACTTATTGAAAAAGATGATACCAATAGCAATCGATTTCCAAAAAAAGTGCTAAGAATTTGCCTGAACTTAATTTGTTACTGAAGTGATAACTCTATTTCACAAAATACTTAGCAATTTGTTTGGTGTTAAGGCTGAAATTCAAAATTGGAAAATATAAAATAGGCTGCCTTAATCAAGGGCGAAGCCAGCCCCCTGCTCAAAGTATAGAAAGCTGATTTTAATCTTTTCCTCTACCATGTTAGTAACCATAACGACAACGATAAAAAACTTAAGAAAACAATTGATTGTTTTACAGGACTTTAACATCGGGAAAACCGTGAGCGGAGGATTGAGAAACCGGGCGGAAAATGGGGTAATCTTAATTATTGTTATTTTTATTATACCTTAATTTAAACATTCGTATTCCGGAGTATTCTTTGTGTTGTATTAGATTATCAACGAATAGTAGTAGTGTTTTTATTTAACACTAGCATTTCTGGAGTGCGGTGTTACGCCCAGTATAAAATCATATTTGCACGAAAATTTAACTATGCAGTCATTGTTGAATTTTCACATGGATTTCTGAAAATTACTTTCAGCCCGATCGGTTGAGAAATGGCTAAGTTGCATACAACAATTTTCCGACTTTTCAGGCGGTTGGGGTGAATTTTCTGGAAAATTTGTATGCAGTCATAAATTATTTGTTGTATATATCTTTGAAAATGATTTTGAAACCGATCGGATGATAACGAAAAAAGTTACATACATCGGTTTTCTGCAAATTTTCCACATTTCCCGACCGAGTTTTCCAAGATCCGGGATAAGTAATCACTTTGGGCATAAGCTTAAGCTACAGTGAGGACAAACCTTTTTATATACATATATACAAATAGATTAACAGCTCTAGAGCTAACATCCATTTCCCCTGTCCTAGCTTAGGATACTTAAACATAAAGCAGAAATATGGAGACCAATTCAGACAATTCAAAGCAACTTTGTAGCATTACTTGGTAGTTGTTTTAACATATTGGATTTGAAACTTTTAGAAGCAACTTATATGACATACTTCATTGACAGCAGAACTTTGGTTTTTTGGCCCTAACGCCTACGATAAAGGAACAATTTGTTAAGGAAAAGAGCTACATCATCTTTAAACATAATTTGCTAGAAGACAAAGCTTTGGCTATTTAAATTTTTACCCAAAATAGTTTTGTTTTTTATGTGCGCTTCATTGGCATTCAATTAAGACTCAGCGTCCTTGGGCTTTAATCAACATTTGTGAGAACAACAAATTTTCGCATTTCTAGCGCATTTCATACGCACACTCACACACACACCCACACTAGCACACACAATCACAGACACAAATGCAAGAATGAACGTAAAATGCAGATTTGTCCGCTCTGCGTGACTTTGTATTGGCAACATAGTTTATATATGGCCGACCGGAAATGGCGGCCAACATGTTGCCAAATGTCAATACTTGTTGTCTCTGTGTCTGTGTGCGCGTGTGTGTGCGTGTGTGTGTGTGTGTGTGTGTGTGTGTGTGAGTGTGTGTGTGTTTTTGGTTGTGCCTGCAACACAAATGCAATTTGTATAATTGACTGTGACTGTTACCTCCGCTTGGCCCTGCTCGGTTCGGCTCAGCTCAGCTCAGTTCGGCTCTGTTCTGTTCTACTCTACTGTACTGTTTCAAGGGACGCCTTTTCGATTTGAATATATGTTCGTATATGTTTAAACAATTCATACAGATAAATGGGTGGCTTAGCCGAGTTGTGCAGTTGGTGGTATTGTTGTTGTTGCTGCTGATGTTGAGTTTTAGTTTTGGTGCGGTTTGTTGGTTTTAGGCTCTTTGGGCCCTGTTGCTATGGTCGATGTCGTTGTCGTTGTTGAGTTTTGGAATTTGTTTGTGGTTAAATGCAATTAAAAGGAAATTTATAAGCTTAAAACTAAGTGAAATGGCAATAAAGTGTAAGTGAGAGCAAACATTCAAACATAAATATGAGCAGCAACAAAGTATTTTGAATTTTGTTGAAAAAGTAGCAGCAAAAGGAGTTGGCAAAAACATTAATAGTTTTTAAATTGTTTCGATAGGGTTAGTTAAAGTTTCGATACTATGGTAAGCTTTAAGTTAATTCATGAAATTTACATTGAGTCATACAAAAAACTATCGATTTCACATCAATTCAAAATACTGTATTACTTTCTTAACAGCACTCAATGAAATTTAATTTGACTTGTTGATATTCGGGAAATCGGAATAAATGAATTGTGTAAAAATCGGAATTACAGGTATCATATTAGACAAGCAGAGAAAATTATTCACATTCAAAATAAAATAATCCCAATTGGCTTATTTTGGAGCGACTGTGTTGCGTGGCCTGAATTCTAATTCGAAATGAAAGCAAAGCAACATTGAGATACTTATTTACATAGCAATTAATAAATCCCATTATGGCCGGCAGTAACAATAACAATAAGAATTACAATAGCAACAACAAAGACAGCAGCCCAGCAGCGGGATCAAGAAACAGTTACAGCAACAGCAGCAGGATGAGTAGCAGGAAAAGGATCACGACAGGAACTAGGACCAGAAACAGAACAAGAGCAAGGACAAGCACGAGCACGAGAACCACAGACCAGGACCTGGACCAGCACCAGCACCAGGACAATAACACAGCAGCAGAAGAAGCAGAAAAGTAGCAAAATAAAAAAAAGGTGAATGTAAATGTTTGACAAAAGCATATAAGCAAAAAGGACAACAATGAAATGTAATGAAACGAAATGACAAGCGCCGCAGGAAGATGAAAATTGTGAAAAAGGCAACAGCTTAAGAATCAGCCAAATAAGTGTATCATCTACATATATATATATATATATATATATATATATATATATATATATATAAATTATAAATGCCAACAAAAAAGTCAAAAATGCAAAATTAAAATAATAAGAATTTGGTTAAAATTCAAAAGAAACACACAAAACAAAATAAAGGAATATATGTCAAGAAAATGAATAAAATTATGCGTAAATATTATGAGGGCAGTGGGTGTGGCCCTGCAGCTTGACAATATCAAAGACAACAATGCCCAACAGCTAAATTATTATACTCTGTTTTCCAAAATGGAAGAAAAAGTATTTTGAGTTTGTGTAATGTTATGTTATGTAATGTTCGTCCGTCCGTCCGCCCGTCTGTATGAACGCAGGTTTTTTCCACAGTTTTGAAGCTAGAGCAACCAAACTTGGTATACATACTATAACATATAGCTGCCATAGGAACCATCGGTTGAAAAATAAGTTTTTGTATGAAAAACCATTTTGTTTTTTAAAATAACTCAACCAAATTCACTTTACCTAAGTTTAAGGACAGTTTATAAGTATGTAAGTAGTCTTTACAAAAATTTAGTTTATTAAACGCACAGAAAACAGAGTATATCGCAGTCGTGAGAGCCCGACTGCAACGTTTTTACTTTTTATAGATATACAATAGTATAAAAAACATACATATTGTATGTAGTATGTAATATATATGTTTAAATACAACTATCAGGTATAGCAACATAGTACAATATCGATTAATCTTGAGCAACGATGTTTCATTGGCACAGAAATCTTCAAGGCAAGCGACAAAATGAGTTCAATCGGACAAGATGATACGGATAGGTGGACTTTGTATACTCCCTATGGTAAAAGGTATCTGATAGGTAACTTCCGCACCGTTATCAGTTAATACCATTACTTTAACATTAATACATAATGCCTGTGCTATTAAATAACTACTAAGATGTTCATAAATTTGTTGAAACATGCTTTGTTCTGTCATCAGCCAGTCAAACTTAAAGAGTTTATAGTTGAACAAAATGATTTTTGATAAATAATTAAAAATAAATGAAATTCAAAAGTAAAATACTTCAATTAAGAATAGTTTATTATCTAATGGAAATATATAAATAATAAGAATAACTCAAGCGTATAAAATCTTCGTTTCTTCAAAATTGAAATTTTGGTTTTTAGATCAAACTCCTTTGAAATAAATATTTGCATTGTTTTATTCATTCTTTCAACAATTCCAAGCAGCTTGTCTTACAGTTATTGTCTTTGGCTGCAGCTTCTTAAATATATTTCCATGTTTGCCATGCCTGATTGTAATGCAATTTGTATGCATTGAGCGTGACAAACAAAATAGCCAACCCATCCTTTAGCTGAGCAGAGTCTTGCCAATCCGACAGCCAATCGTGTTGGGTGTTTCTGAAATCATTTTTGAGCAGATGCAGTTGCAGCAACAACGCTTTGAATTACTTGAAAGTCATTGCAGGTCACACGATAGCAAGTAAATAAACAAGAAATTATTTCTTATTTGAAAAGGAGTTTTCTTGTTGTGCGAGAATTCCAATAATGACAGACAGCAAGTAATTATTTATAATATAATATAACGTGGGTGGATTAATACTAGTTCATGAAAATGAAAAACAATGTATAAAAACTTTAAAAATATACAAATTCTTTAATGACATATCATATGGCACATGACACAACCCTGGTGAAGATGAAAAGCTTATAAAATTAAAAAATATTTCAGTTTTGTATACCCTTGCAGAGCGTATTATAATTTTGTCACGATATGTGTAAGGCATTGAAGGAGACGTCTCAGAAAAAAAAATTGTATATTCGTGATCAGCATCAACAGCCGAATCATATCCATCATGTCCGTCTGTCTGTCTGTCTGTCTGTCCGTCTGTTTATGAGCGTTTTTCAAGACTTTGTTGTAGAGATATCTTGATGAAACTTGACACCGATGCTTCTTTTTATTGCAGGTAGTACCTTCAGTTGAATTGGCCAGATCGGACCACTATAACATATAGCTGTCATAGGAACGATCGGTGGAAATAAGTGTTTGTGTGGAAAACGTTTCTGTTTTTAAAAATAGCTAAACAAAACTCACAATGTCCAAATTCAAGCTCAACCTACATATGTTGACAAAATTTCATAGCTGCCATTGGAACAGTCTGTTGAAAATTAATTTTTCTTATGCAAAACTTTTCTGTAAGGGTATATATCTTCAGCACGCCGAAGATAACATTTCTTGCTTGTTGATGCTCTGTTTTTGATAAAAAAGAGATTTAAATAAATAATAAATGATTTGTTTTGAAAGCTTAGAAAATTCACTGCAAAAGACATTCATAAGAGTTTTAAATGCATTCATTAATTCAAATGTTTTTGACCTTTGAAAATTATACTGCAACAAATTAGAGCTCTTAATAGCACAGCAACCACTCATTGCACTAAAAAAAATATGCACTACATACTTTTATTTATAGAAATTGGTAAAGAAAATGATTAAAACATTTTGTTTTTAATGATGCCCTACTGGATCCGTTAAAATAACATTGAGTTCGCAGTTATTACTGAGGAATTGAGGCTGACAGGAAATCAATTAGCAAATGTAAATGTTATGATTTTTCATTGAAAACGTTTCGTAACAATGTGTTTTTTGAAAGACCGCAAATAGTACCTGATTTTTGACATTGAGGTTAAAGTTACAGCTTTATAGATGCTTACATGTTGTATGTGAAAAGTGACATATTAATCCATGGACAAAACCTTTGACTCCATACCATTAGTGTTACCAACGCCACATGTCCTCAATAGTCTCCATGTCATGCAACAAGAGTTGGTTTATAACCAGCAGATAAAGCTCGTTGTTGCCACTGCTGATGTTGCAGCTGCAGCTGCTTTGGAGCGACTTAAAACACACACATGTGGCAGCAATCGGCGGGATCAACAGTCACACAGGTTGGGCACCATTACCACTGCCATGGCTATTGACATTACTTTTTATACCCTGTACTTGCAACAAATTTGTAGCCATAGTACAAATTATAGAAACACAATATTCGGGGGTGTCACGACAATCTTTAGAGATATTGGATTTGGTTAGTTTGTAAATCTCTTGAAAAAAGCGTAGGTGTCACAGCAGTTCGAGAGATTTCATATTTTCGAACTTCTGTGTTCGAAAGCAACATGGCTGCCTCCATAGGGTTGTCGGCACACCAAAGAAATTTGGTTTATATTTCTCCTCGGTTTTATTTTTAGTTTTCTTAAATTAAATAAGAAATTTTAAATGTTATAAAATTTGACATTGAATAATTTTAGTTATAGGAGTTTTAGTTTATATGTTACAAAAGAATTTTTTTAAATTTTCAGCCCGCCAAATTTAAATTTTCTGTACGACAACTCTGTTGCCTGCACCAACAATTTTCGATAACAAACTGAGTTGCCATCTTACAAAAATAATTTAGTAATTTAATAAAAATGCACCATAAAAACGAGTTTGATTCGAAATATAAAAATGAATACGTCGTTTATTTATTTTTTAATTATAGATATTGAGATATATTGACACTTTTTCTGCCTATGGTATATATAAACATGCATACCAAGTTTGGCTGCTCTAGCTTCGAAACTGTGGAAAAAACTGCATTCATACAGGACAGACAGACAGACGGACGGACATACGGACAGACAGACGGACGGAAAAAAATTAAAAATAGTATAAAAATCAAATAAGAAAGGATTTGCGTGTTTTTCGCAGCAAGAATTGTACTCTATGACCGCAGGATACGATGAAGTCGAGCAGGCAATAAATAAATCAGAAAAGACATGCATACAGAATACAAGAAAGTTGAAAATATTGCCCAAACAATGGTTTTACTCCGGCACTACTTATACCAAGTGTTTACTTAAATCGTTTGGGAATTATAAGCAACGAACTCAAAAAACACAATATTGTTGTGAGTTTTCTTTGGCTTTCTCAAGCAAAAGAGATGTGTCCCAACTTGTTTGTTGTCTTTTCGATTTTTAATTTATTTATATTATATTTTAATAGTTTTTTAACGGTCCAAAATGATCAAAATCTAGTAACTAATGAATTAATAGAGAGTTGTGTTTTTGTATTAAAAACGATTTTGCTTTGTTAGCTATCATATTTTTATACTGTGAATTTATTCTTTGCTTAACTTTAAACAACGAAGATTGAATATTAAAGTAAGTAAAAAGTTGAACACTTGAAAGAAATTGACTTCCCTAAAAGAAGATGCGAAAGCATAAATTGGACGTGATTTTCTAAATACGAACATCTGTTTTTAAGCTGTATGAGAAAAATGAATCTAAAGAACAGAATTTTTGGAAAAAAAGGTATCTGAATTATATAATCTTATGGACAAATGGTTAATGAATGTCAGTTAATGATAATAAGCAGCTGCTAAGATATTCTGTCATATTGCTCTAAAGAAGAAGCTTCTGAGAATATTATGTCTACATAGTATCATCAGATTATAATCTGTTTACAGAATATCTTCTTGTCGAGCAGTATTTGATTGCCATGTGGTCAGTCAGAGTGCCTTTCTCTGAGCCAATGTGTGCGTAAGCTGCTCTGCTGACTTTTGTGCAATTGCCACAAAGAAAAAGTTTATACAAAGCGTATTTAGTTGGAGTTCGGGTTGGGCGAGCCAAATACATTGTATATACAAGTTTCGCGTTGGGCGCCACAAAATAATACTCGTGGCATTAAGTAACTGCAACTACAGCTTATTGTTGCACCAAAGAGTAAAATGGCCCGCAAATATGAACTTCATATTGAAATAGTTAACTTAACTGGCCCAAAAATTGGACATTGAAATCTACGTTGAAAAGCGTCTTGTTGGTAGGCACTTTAAAATAAAGATTGATACTATTGAGAAGCAAAGGTAACAGCTTTCGAAGCTATTATGTAAATAAAGTCCTTTGTAACTTAATTGCCGATATTTGTCTGCGCTCTTTCTATTAATAATAAATTTAAATTTAGAGCTGGTAACATTTCTATTCAAATGTTTCTCTACTTCGATGTAATGTTCAAATTAACAACCTTAACGATATATTTTGATCGGTTGCGTACATTTTCGTAAATATTCATTAAGATCGGATAAATACCACCAAAGTTATGGAAGAATCTTTTACCCCTGTCCCAGCAGGCAGAAACAACAGTTTGACAAGCACTGGACAAGTTAACTGCGTTGTCTGCTTGTGTTGCCGCTGAACTGCTTGTAATGCAAGTTGGGGCAGGGAGTCTCGTAGTCGTTCACACTCAACTAGAGCTTTCTTACTTGCTTTAAACTATTTTTTTTCAATATTTTTATTTGACACAAAACTCAAAGCAGAAGAACAAATAAGCTTTTTGCATTTTCCCAGGGCTAAACATTTAACAATCGGATGATTTTAAGTTAGCTTTCATATCGAAAACGATAGAAAAAACCTAGGACCTAACTGGAGCATCGAGAAATCGGTCCTTAATGCCTTAAGAATTGATTATCAACTAGTTTTCTATGCATATTGCCTTACACTACAATATTATGGATACTGATTAGCTTGCGATAATGAACATTGTATGGTAAAGGAAGCTCTTACTCTATTTGGATCATTCTGTTGCTTGTTATTTATGTCAGAATACAACGACTACCATTCATACTTATATACTTAGTATACTATATATGTATGTGTATGGGCAAACCGATGCAACCGGAAAGGACGATAGGAAAAAGGGACAGTCAGCCTGCAATTTGTATGACATTCTCTGAGTAACTAATGGAGGCAGTAGGGTGGGGGATAAAAAGGGAACCAAAAGTATTTATAAAGAATGGCACACGGCATACACATAGTCCAAGTCCTGGCTGTGTATAGTATAAGAGCTGCAGCTGAATCAAGACGATATGAGAGATAGCGAAAGCGATAGCCCCATATAGCCTTGGCAAGCAGGTCACATTGCACATGGCTTGAACTGCTTGAAGCATCCTATGAGCAGTCTAATAGTCGTTGGCTTGCAATTTAGATGAATTTCTTTTTGGCTTTGCAGCAGGCACAGCACAGTGGTTCAATGTGCCAGTTGAGCAATTTTGATATTATAAATATATTGTTTATATATAACTTTTGTATTTTATAATGGGTAATAAGTTGTTCCCATTATCAGTTACCACATTTATCATTGAATTCACTTGTCATGACAATATATCTATATATATAGTTTGTCCTCACTGGCGATCAATGCAGGGCCAAAACCATTAGAACTAGATGGCTGAAATTTTCACAGTTGCTTAGGCCTGTGCTGAAAGTGAGCGCTAATCTCGGATCTTGGAATATTTGGTCGGGAAATTTGGAAAATTCGCGGAAAACCGTTATATGCAACTTTTTTGTTTATCATCCGATCGGCTTCCAACTTATTTTCAAAGATTTATTTACAAAATAATTTATGACTGCAAACCAATTCTGGGTGGTCAAGGTTGTCTGGGCGAAAGTTGAGTTTTTATGCGATTTGCTTCAAACTCATTTTCAAAGATCAATATTAAAATTGATTAAAAGCTGCATACCAATTTTCCGGAAAATGCACATTCCCGGGTGGAAAGTGGGTGACAAAAAGGCCAGAGCTGAGTTTTCGTGCGATTTGCTTCAAATTAATTTTCAGCGATCAAAATGAAAATTTAATAAAAACTGCATAACTATTTTCCGAAAAATTTATTTTGTAAGGGCGAAGTTAAATTTGAATATATACCACTGTGCTCAGGCAGTCAGGAGGTATATCAGAGCCATTGTGCTGACGCCTTCTCTATATTAAATGGATGTTTTTTATGTTAAGGCAAATGTGTGTGTGTGTGTAAAATAAATCTAACGTGAGTTAGGGTTGCAATTGTGTGTGTGTGTGTGTGTGTGTGTGTGTGTGTGTGTGTGTGTGTGTGTGTGTGTGTGTGTGTGTGTGTGTGTGTGTGTGTGTGTGTGTGTGTGTGTGTGTGTGTGTGTGTGTGTGTGTGTGTGTGTGTGTGTGTGTGTGTGTGTGTGTGTGTGTGTGTGTGTGTGTGTGTGTGTGTGTGTGTGTGTGTGTGTGTGTGTGTGTGTGTGTGTGTGTGTGTGTGTGTGTGTGGGCGTATTTGTGCCCTCAGCTCTCCTTAAAACAACAAGCCAGTATGGCAACTAAAACGCGTTCACTTTCAGCAAAATGCAGTCACCAAGCGAACCCGAGACGTGGAAGAGACGAGAACTACGAGAGTATAAACTATTTGCTGGCTGGCGCTGCTGCTTAAGGCAATTCGAGCTTTTGTTAACGCAGACATTTGCACAAGTCCCCCCCAGTACCCCAATAGCCTAAAAACGAGTCGGCCAAGTTGGCATCTTGCGAAAGAAGAGCCGCAGGCCACCCAAGTGATGTCATTGTTAAAGCCAACAACAGTTGGCAGCAACAGGACTGAACTAGACTGGACCAAGTGGACACTGAAAGCAGCACCTTCAGTGTTCCACATGCCGTGTAAACTTGCCATTGCAAGGACTGCATAAAGGCATAGCTTATTCCACTCCTGCTCCTGCCTCGTCGTCTCCGTTCGCAGAGCAGGTCCGGTTCACGACTAAAGCGTATCCTTTAGTATTATGTTTGCGCAAACGGGCGGACGACTGCGGACTGCGATTGGAATGATTGTAGATGTTGGTAATGACATCGAAAAGGACATTTGCCTTTCCGTTCCTTCTGTTTGTCCTCGTTCGTCCTGCCTTTGCTTTATAAAGTTTATATATATGTTTTTTATTTATTATTTTTTTTGTATTTTGTATTTTGTTTTTTTTTTCAGCTTTAGCTTTTGCTTCTTTCGCACGGTTTGTTTTGTACTCTGCCTGACGCTTTGTGCGCTCAATTGAGTGCAAATGCAATATTTTGATTTGCAATTGTTTGGCGAGTTGCTTTCTGCTTGCTGTTTGCTGCATTCTGTTGACCAACCCCCATCACTTTGCCACCCAACTCAGTCACCCAACTAACCACCTAACCAACGAGTATTTCTTTTGTTTTGCTGCTTTAATTGCTCTTGCAGCGCAGATTTGTTGCACGCCACTGTTTTTGTCATTCCTTATATATATGTGTATGGCTGCAGGGTAACCAAAACGAAACCGAATGAATGAATGAATGAATGAACAAATGTTTGTGTTGGACGTTAGCTGTTGGCGACATGATTTCCAACAACACAAGCGATGGTTATCTAAGGCTGCTGAGAGCAGAACCTGAATATCGATATCACATTTATTTTTGACAGCTCAAAGACCATAATTATCGATACATTTATGGTAGTATCGATTGTAACGATAGTGGAAAATACTCTTCACTATCTGCTGTTCTTTCTTTGAAATCATAAGGCAATTTGAAAATTTCCTTGAGCTCTCGAACTCTATTTCTTCTGCTTCTAAACTTTGTTTCTTCAGACACTATTTTTAACTCTATCGAGTGCTACACATTCTGATAAAAAGTGATGTGAGGTTATTTCCTCAAGGTTGCGGAATCGACATGTTCTGATGCTGATGAACTTCATTTTGTTTAGGCGACATTTCAACCTATAGTATTCTGTGAAGAGTTCAGTAAGTACCCTAACGGGGGCTCTTCCCATTGTTAGGTATTTTTATTTATATTTAATGAAATTTATTGTTGGTTGCTGTATCTGAGAAGTGACCTAAAGACTAGTGTGCTAACCCATCTTTCCTATAGAATGTTTACCTTTATTACAAAATGCTTCAGACATGCTCTGCGCCCTTTCTGACTAACTCAACGACTGCCTCATTCAAATTGGGCTACATTGGATTGGAAAGTCTTGGACAAGCGCTAATCCCTGTCCTTATAATATAGACAATAAGCAATAGTCCCTTATGCTTTAAATATTTAACATTAATATTATCAACACAGATACTGCATGCATTACCCTTTAGTAAAAACGCCGTATATCCGATAATGAATACTTTTGAAGCTTTTTAATACTTGCGAATGCGAATGAATGAGACTTATTTTTTTTAATAAAAATAAAAACATTTATTCATACCGAAGGTTACATTACAATTACTAGTAGCAGCAGTTGCAAGTATTTCATCGCATTTATTCGCTTTTTCTCTTTTTTTTCTTTTTGTACAAGACCTTGCAGCAAAAGTTTTTGAGCTGTCTCCGAATTGTGGTAAGCGCATTATTCCTTTCATATGTTCAATAATATACAAAATATGAGCCATTTCAACAAATGTCTTTGACAGCTCTGCTGACTATATGCAAGGTTTTTCAAACAAATCAAGCAGCGACATCAACAGAAATTAATCATCATCCCTCAGTTTTAGAGCTATCTTTATGAAACTTTTTGCAAGCAGTACTTATGTCAGAATCAGCTGGATTGGACTACTATAGCATATAGCTGCCATAGTTGCAAAATAAGTTTTTGTATGAAAATCTTTTTTTACTTTCAAAGTAATTCAACCGAATTTGAGTTTTAGCATATTTTATAAATGATGACAAAATTTCATAAAAATCGGACAACTATATCTTATATCTGCCATAGGAACACTCCGTTGAAAAATAAGTTTTCTAATGCACATCTTTGCTGCAAGGGTATATATCTTCAGCACTCCCAAGATAATATTTCTTTCTTATTTTTTACTCCCTGTTCCCATTAAAAATGGGAAAAAGGGAGTTATAAAGTACTGCAAATGTATGTACCAGGCAGAAGAAGGCTTTTCCGACTATATAAACTATATATATTCTTGATCAGGATCAACAGCCGAGACGAACTAGCCATGTCCGTCTGTCTCTCCGTCTGTCCGTCTGTCTGTATGAACGCGTCGATCTCAGAGACTGTAAGAGCTAGAGACACCAGCATGCAGGTTCCTGTATACCATACGCAGATCAAGTTTATTTCAAATTTCGGATGCACCCCCCCCATTTCACCAAATTACAAAAAGCTCCCACAGGCACAATTTTAAAGATTTAGCTTTGATATTTGTTACACATATATGTTATCAGTTGCTTAAATTTAGCTGCAATCTTGTAAAAAACATCAAAGTTATTAGCGAATCTATTACCTCCGTCTCAGCTGGCAGAAACAGCAGTTTGATAGGAACTGGACACGTTAAGTGCGCTGTTTGCTTGTGTTGCCGCTGAACTGCTTGAAATGCAAGTTGGGGCAGGGAGTCTCGTAGTCGGCCACACTCGACTAGAGTATTCTTACTTGTATTTTTTATATTTTAGGAATTTTGGTAAGAAAACTTCTTGCAATGCGCCCAACTGTGGGGCTGTTTGCAATTCAAATGGTACACTGGTACACCTACATATAAATATAGTACATATATCGTTGTAGAACATAAGAATTATTGTATAACATGAAATTGTCTGAAAATTAAAAGAGCCACAACAAACATAAATTAAAAGCGCATCTTCATCTACTACGTGGCATGTTGAGGCTAGGTAGGTAAACAGACAAAAACAATGCCAGAGCTGGGCTAGTGTTGCTGGAAATGGGCGTGATGATGCCTCCTGGCAAAAAATGATTTGTTGCAGTTGCTGGGCGCACAAAGTTGCATGCTACACTGCTGCAGTTCCGGCTACTGTTGCTGTTGCTGCTGCTGGCAGCAACTTGGGCGTTTTGTTCTTTACAGTTGCAACTGCTTCGCCCATCGACTGTTACTTCTGCTAATGTTGTTGCATTTTTATCGTTCTTTTATAATATCGAGCAACATATGTTGGCAATAACGTGAGCAACGGGCGGCCATTGCTACTAGCCTGGCCAACGATCTCTCTTTGGTTGCTGTTTCTGTTTTCTATTCTATTTTTGGTTGTGGTTCTCGTTCCCGTTCCCGTTCTCGTTCTGGTTTTGGTTTTCGTTCTCTGGCTTGAGCTATTATTGCATAAAGTTTTACTTTTATCTTGGCCACCGTTGCGTTTCTAAGAACGTAAGCAATGCCGCTGCCAAACTTCTTAAAGTAAAGTAGTAGAAAAAAAGGCAAGCGTCCGGGAAAAACAACAAAGTTGTGCCACTTTAGCGCAGCTTGTGGCATGTTTCGGTGCTAAGTTTTTCCCTCGCCTCGCCACACTTCTCTTTTGTCATTTTGAACACCAGGTCACACATTAATTCATTTAGCGAACATTATTAAACAATTTTTGCTAAAATGTTGCAGACCTAGACTAGACTGTCTGCCAGTCTGTACTTTTATGTAGTTGACTGTCATAACTTTAATTAGTTTTTCACACTTTGGTCTTGTCGATAAATGTCCTTGACGTAAAGATTCTGTTAAGTATCCAATGTCACACTGTCAAATCTATTGATTTTCTTAGTTTTTCATTTAAGATTATCGATACTCATCTATATTAACATTGAGATCACAGTTAAATGCCTTGTGACAGTCATAATACTCCGTTTTCCAACATGGAAAAAAAATGTATATTGGGTTTGTGAAAAGTGTGTCTGTCTGTATGATCTCAGTTTTTTTTCACAACTTTGAAGCTAGACTAACCAAACTTGGTATATATGTTGATATATACCGTAGGCAGAAAAAGTGTTAAGACCGGCCAGATCCGACCACTACAACATATAGCTGCCATAGAGACGATCGGTTGTAAAATAAGTTTTTGTATGAAAAACTTTTTTTTCAAGATAGCTTAACCAAATTCCCTTTAACTAAGTTTAAGGACAGTTTATACATGATGACAAAATTTCATCGAAATCTGACTTGTATATCTTATAGGTGCCAATCAGTTGAAAAAAAAGTTTTCTTGTGCAATTCGGCACGCCACAGTTGACATTTCTTTCTTGTTAATACAATCAATTTATTTAGCTGCCTTCCACTTCGCATCCTAAGAAGACCTATTGTTGCTGACAATAGGCTTATCCTTTCTCACGCTGCTTATCCTTGTTGCGCTTACAAAACTTGTCTTGTCACCGGTTTTATTTTGCTGCATAATCTTGCCGAACATAAAATAAATTTGTCACTAAATAAACTTGTCACTAAGTGTGACCGCATTTGTTTTGTTTACCAGAAATACCACTTTTGCAGTATTTTATTTATTCTGTCTACACAAAAAAAAAAAAACATGAAGAAAATGTTATTTTCAGCGTGCCGATAGATATATACCCGTGCATAAAAATTTGCACATGAAAACTAATTTTTCAACTGATTGTTCCTATGGCAGCTATAAGATATAGTGATCCAATTTTGATAAAATTTGGTCAACATATGTAGAACGTGCTAAAACTTAGACATAGTGAGTTTGGATGAGATATTTTGAAAAACAAAAAAAGTTTTTCATACAAAAACTTATTTTTCAATCGATCGTTCCCATGGCAGCTATATGTTACAGTGGTCCTATCTGAAAAATTCAACTTTAGGTACTACCTGCAATAAGAAGAAGCATCTGTGCCAAGTTTCATTAAGATAGCTCTAGAACAAAGTCTTGAAAAACGCATATAAACAGACGGACAGACAGACGGACATGACTCGGCTCTTGATGCTGATCATGAATATACAATTTTTTTGTGAGACATCTCCTTCAATGCGTTACACATTTCAAGACAAAATTATAGTACCCTCTGCAAGGGTATAAAGATGGCCAACTGATGCACTGACCGACTTATACCGCTACCGTGTGCCTGTTTGTAAATGTTTGTTAGTGAGTACATTATGGTGTTCAGAGCATTTACAGCTGCCTGCAGGGTGTCTCATAGTCAGGCACACCATCGACTAAGGCATTCTTACATGTTTCATCTTCTCTGTTTGCCAATTGGCAGTGCCAAAAGACGCCCATGATTCAACTTCGTTGCTGGAATGTTCTTTTCTCATGTTTTTTACAGCTTCTAATAACACAAAAGTGCTGCTGATTTGGTTCATCACTTCAGCGTCATTTCCGCAATGGCATTGTCTGTTGTTACTTACATCTTTCGGTGCTTCAAATTCCAAATTCCAAGCTCCAAACTCCTGCTCCTGCCGCAGTGTAACTGCGTGTCGTCTGTGGGTCTTCTTCTCAGTCGTTTCCATTCGCGATTCATTTTATTAAATGAAATGCCGTCAAATATGCCGCAGAACCGACGACTATCGTCGCGTTGAACGTTGAACGCGAGACCCAAACGAGCTGAATGTAAAACGAGCGAGGGTTGCCACTGCGTTGTACAGCACTGGCAAAAGCTTGCAACTCAGTTGCCTTGAAGACAAAACGTCAAAGAGCATCTGTTCTGTCAAAAATACCTTATTTCTAATACGTATTACGTATAAATAAAACGTTAGCTAAAAATGTGTCGTGAATGGCGTAAGCCGCTCTGCAAACCTTTAAACTCAAAAGCCGATAAGAAAAACGAAATTATTTATATATATGTTTATGTGGAATCGAAATATAATCAAAATCTATATCAACAACGTCCTTGGAAGCCCGTGTGCATACCAAGCAATAAACTAATAGTTTTGCTAATAAAATTACCTGTCGATCATAATGTATCGCAATGTGGGTAGAACAGACGATGTGATATGTACGTATTACGTAAGATGCTCTTACAAATGGCGGTCTGTAAAAAAAGGTCAACACATCGCGGCTAATGGAAGTTCAAGCGATGTTTGGAGTTGGTCAATATTTCGCTAGTTATAGATTGACCCTCGCGGGTAAAATAACAAGGCGCAGTAAAAAACAAATCTGAAGTAAAAATGTTCAACATAATTTAACCAAATAGCAATAACCAAAAGCAGCTGCACCAACAACAATAACAACAATAGCGCCAAAAGCAAAAACAAAAACAACAACAGCAACATAAACTGGACCCATAAAACACGAGAAGACGAGGCCAATAAACGCAAACAAAGTGTCCTGGCAAACGCCACACCACGCCACGCCACGCCACGCCCACTGGCCAACACGCCCACAATGCGGCCGCTTAATAAATGCAAATGTGTCCAAGTATGAACAATTATAGAAAGGAAATTTGCATTAAAAATTTATGTACTCGCGAAAGACACTTGCCACAGTCTCCTATGCCAAGCAACAACAAATCTATGAGATAACGCGTCCCAACTGCGACATACATTTTGGGTTCCTTCCTTTCTTTATGTTTTTTTATTTGTATTTGTATTTGTATTATTTAATATTTTTTTTTGGACGAGGCGTCCTTAGTCCTTTACAAAATGGCGCCTGTGGTCGTTTTGTTGTGCGGCCGTCGCCCAAAGGAAACATTCATTCGCACAGCTGTCTTATTGTTGCTATTGTTGACACATTGCACAGCCTGTGCTTGTGTGTTCAAGTGTGCGTGTATGTACTTGTGTGTGCTTGTGTGTGTGTTGGTGGTAAGTGTCTGTGTCCAGTGCCTAACAAGCAGGAAGTCATTAAGCTGTTTAGCGCCCTCAATCCGCTCTATATACATACGAGTATACTCCACAATGTCTGCTGTGTTTTGCTTTTGCTTTAGCTTTAGCTTTAGCTTTAGCTCCAAGTCCAGTTCTTTACATGATTGTCGACATTTGAATGCATGTTGGAATAATAACTACGAATTTAAGATACTAAATCGAATTTAAGTTTCTTCGATTTTTTTTTTACTTTTCTTCGAATCGGCGTGAAGAACGTACTTTAATTTAGAAATAAAGGGTTTGGTCGAGTTATTTTGAAAAACACAAAAGTTTTTTATACAGAAACTTATTTTCAACCGATCGTTCCTATAACAGCTTTAAGATATAGAAGTCCGATATCGATGAAATTTTGTCAAAAAACTGTCCTTTAAATACATAAAGTGAGTTTTGTAGAGTTCTTTAGAAAAACAAAAAAGTTTATCATACAAAAACTAATTTTTTAACCAATCGTTTCTATGGCAGCTATAAGATATTGTATTCCGATTTTGATGAAATTGTTTCGTCATGAATAAACAGTCTTAAAACTAAGGTTTAGTGAGTTTGGTTGAGCTATCTTCAAAAACAATATAGTTTTTTTAAAGTTGGATACAATTCGATAAAAACAGCTGATAGTTGCAGAATCACATCCGGGTAGCGTATTTATTCTATGATCTAGGCTTACGTATTATGATTCACAAAATTCTCCAGAAAAAACGTAGAATTCATTAAACTTACTAGACAAGAAAGTCTCATGAAACAGTTTTCCGTTAATTTTTCATACTTTCTTGTGCAAATCTGTTTAAAAAAGTTTGATAGAGCTTTCAGACATATTTTCCGACCATGGATGTGAATTTCCAAAGATTTGTGGCACAGGGGTTTGACTTTTATCAAAATAAAATTACGCTTTCCCATATACAACATAAGCACCCACATTTTCCGCTCAGGTGGATGAATTTTGCAAAATCCATGAAATAAGAGTCGAGTCACCATAGAAAATGGTTAAAAGCTCCCCGCTCACAGCGACCACACAAACAAAAAAGTTTCATACAACAGTTTTCCGAGAATTTTCCACATTTCCCAACAGAATTTTCCAAAATTCGAGCTTAGTACTCACTTATTTTTCAGACATTTCTTCAATGCCACTGCCTGCTCTTGTCGTGTTGTTAATTGCAGCTGCTCTGTGTGTTTGACATTGAAGCTATTGCTAATGGCTGCGGAATTGGGTTATCGATATTGCGGCTGGGAACATAAATTGCTGCGTCATGAACAGTATCGTGGTAGTTAAGATCGATCACGCAATGGGGCACAATTAGCTTAGAAACGCATTTGTTTTATTTATGTGAAATTATTTAATATTTTAGTGTCGATAAGAACATTTTGGACATAACTTTATACTTACAGAGGATTCAACTTATTGTAAGCAGTCGAACATGTAGTTCAATTTGATTCTTAATTAAACCAAAAAAGCTGTTTTCAGTTTCACGTATGTGTACATATATCGCTATATGTAAACATGTCACATACATTTTGCCATGCAGAGTTACACCGCGAATACGTAATCATAACCCAATTCGTGTACGTAATGAACTGCTGGACTGTTTGAATAGCACGCTTGAATGCATGTTTTGTTTATTGTGTTTGTTGTGCTTGCAATAAGTGACCCTTATTGCACCTCATTGTTCAATATTTGAACAATGCGCTTTTCCGTCACTTCAATGCACTGATTTTGCAAGACTTAGAAACAAGTTGGCACAGCTATTATTTGGATACCAAAGAAATATATCCTTTCTAAATAGCCTGGCCTTAACTTAATTCTAGCTAGTCAGTTTTCTTATAGGCATTAAATACTTGACATTTTTCCAATCAAAATTTCTACCATGCCCAATGATTTTTCAACGAAGAACTTTAAGAGTTTGAAGATATATGAATATACAGAAAATCACACAGTTTTCCAAAAATAATAATTTTGTGATATGTGCATATATGTTATGTTAGAAATTTGATAATTTCTGATTTGTGACGAAACTTGATCTTCTGTAGAGAGTAACTAGTCATGCAGCAGAATACTGCCATAGATTAGATTAAGTTAATCTATAAATTGGTAACTCAAATTGATTGATTGAAATTCAGCAATAAAATCCCATTAACTTACGATTAATGTTTTATTTTCAATATCATTAATTTGAGTAAAATAATTACAGTTTAGTTTTTAAGGAGCCAAGTCATGCTGGGTGGTTGGTGCAGGAAGTGGGTGGTGAGGTAGTTGAGGGGTGGGACAGCGCGCACGTGCGGAATTTAACACAAGTGTCCAAAAATTTGCGCCTTACTAAAATCAGTTGTTGCCTGTGGAATGTGGCAAAGCGTAAAGTTGAGCTCGGAGAAAAATCGAAAGTAAGCAGTTTGTGCTACAAATAATACATCAATTTGACCTACATTTTTTTTGCCGGTTGTATGTTGGCAACAATTAGTTTTGCACAAAATCATATGCCTTTGAGTGTGACCGCAATTTTTTAAGCAAAACATACCAAATTTGCATTATGTCAATAGTTATTATGTGCGTTAAGTTAGTGTCTGTGTCTTGATTTGCGCACATTTTAATGCAAATAAAAAACTTTTGAAATGCAGTAAGTATTGTAGAGAATGAACAGATCTACCAACATAATATAATAATCACTGAATTTTATGTTATTTTTCTGACTAAATATGCATTTGAAAATTGTGGTACCTACTTTTTAAGAAATATCTGGACTAAAACTAAGTCTACCTATGACTTAAAAATAGCAGTAGGTACCACAATCCACAACGAGCAGACTATGCCGAAAGTTTGGTGAAAATCTATGTTTTAGTTTTCAAGAAATTTGTTAGATTTAAAATTGACCAAAATCATACTTACCCAGCGGTGGAAATTAGAATGCCTGACTAAATCAGCGCTGAGTTCATACCTGATTTCTTAGAATTGAAAAATTGAAATTGAAAATGTTTAGGCCTGAGAAATCTCTGAATATAGAAGCGAGACCGGAATCTATTCGGGAAAATAGCCCTTACGTTAGAAGCGAGAGGGTAATGCCTACAGTTCGAATCCCAGTTGGCACCGGATGATGATAGAATGCTTTCTTAATATTTGTAAATGTTTAATGTGAAATGTTAACGATAATATCTTTGACCAATTAGTAATTTCACCGATGAGTTGTATCCTTCTAGTATGACAGCTCATGCATTGTGGGGAAAGATGAGTTGCGCCGAAAATTGTCGATTGTCGAACCATACTTTTTTTTTCCTGAAAATTTTTTACTATTCAGACAATAATTCTGATCTGAGGCCTCAGCTCTGAGTTTTTGGAGTAAAATTCCTTGCGATATTCAGCCAAGAGAATAAAGCTTACGGCAGAAGGCATTCTGTAAGAAGGACATCCAATACAAAAAGGAAAGCAAGCAGTATTGTATACGCTCAGGCCTTAGCATTACTTTTCAGGCCTGAAACAATGTATTGATTCAGGCCTGAACTAACCACTGGTAACCTATGAACTTGACTTATAACTCTTTTCTTTATTATCCGACAAGAGGCACGGTATATAAGATTAAAGATTGGTATTTTAGGAAGCCAACATAGTAAAATGTATCAATAAACATGTAAGGTGCCGTTTTCGAGAAATAAGACATTGAATTTACCCCCTTCTCTTGAATGGGGGCACTTTTAGTTAATTGTTTGCATTATTTTATATAATTATTTATAAATGATGAAACAATCACAGGAACAAATAGACGCTCACACAGTGACCAACCTATCCCGCTAACGTGAATATCCTTATCATTATATGCTCTGCAGGAGGAGGAAACAAGTAAGAACGTTGCAGTCGGATGCACCCGACTGCGATATACTCTTTTTTTCGCCTCTTTGCGGAGTCAGTGGGCGTGGCAATTGAATTTCTGCGCAAATCTTTAAAGTTTTGCCATCAATTAAAATTTGGTTGGGCCTGTTCTACAGGTTTGGGAGAAACAAACATTGCTTGATTGCAAGGGCGGGGGTGGGCGTGGCAAAAATATTTTTATCCAATCTATTAAATAGGGCAACAGAATTCAACCTGCAAAATTTGGTGATTGTAGCTAAAGGGGTGGGGGAGATACAGACTTTGCCTATTTGTGGGGGCGGGGGTGGGCGTGGCCGAATTTTTTTTTGCCAGATCAATGAAGGATGTGATAAGTAGCCCTTGTGCCAAATTTGGTTACTCTAGCTATAAAACTGTGGAAGATATAGGTTTTTGCGGTTTGTGGGGGAAGGGGTGGGGGTGGGGGGGAGATCTTGACACTTTGTCTGACTATGGTATATACCAACATGTATACCAAGTTTGGTTGCTCCAGCTTCAAAACTGTGGAAAAAACCTGCGTTCATACAGACGGACAGACGGACAGACGGACAGACAGACGGACGGACGGACATTTCACAAACCCAATATACTCTTTTTTCCTTTTTTTTCAAAAAAGTTAAAAAAAGAGTATAAAAAGAGGTGGGAAATCAAAAAACACATCGCAACAATCGATTTGTTTTCAGCTCCGTTGCCGCCTTTGGCTAAATATTTAAAATTCTGACCACAAAAACAGTTTAATTGAAAAACATCAATGAAAATGCACAAACAACAATTATATATGAATTAAATCAAATAGCTGAGAATTTCGGTTATTGAATAATTCCGGAACAAAATCTGCTGTGTCATAATAATAAAAATGCAATAAATTCTTAACAAGTTTTGCTAAAATGTGTAGTATCAATAGTCAGATATTTTTTCTTAATTTACTCACAGTCTCCTAAACTGTTTTCATTTAACCATTGGTTGTGGAAGAACAAACCCATGCAAACGATATTTAGTTTCCACCCGGGTGTGAATATTTTGGTTTGACAGGAACAAATGCACCACAAAATTTCTGATGAAAAATATGTGCAAACTTGTCAGTACCAAATTTTGTGCTCAAAATTTAAGGCGGTCAGACAATTGTGAGAGAATTTGTACAAAATTTGACTCATTTTGACCTTACCTCAAGTATTTACCCTTACCGCTATTTTTCGCCTGCGGGAAGAAGATTTTCCTAACCTTGACACAAACGCACAACCTTTTAGGTGGAGCTTTGAAACTGAGTTTAAACTTTAAACTTTAAAGCCAATCAAACAATAACGGACTAGGTACCAATTGAACTGCAATTACACATTCTCGTCGACATATTTGTGAAATATTTTGCTTATTCTTAGATTGCACCTTGTTGAAAATTGAAAGCTGTTAGTAAACTAGCTGTGCCAAAAGCTTTATTCAGCGTGCCAAAGAGGAGGTGAAGGTATTTCTATTGTCTGCTGCTGAATGACAAGAATTCCTTTGCCCCCTACCGTTGTAGCCCAGTTAACAAATATTATTGTCCTTCTAATGCCAGTGTCAAGTTGTTGTGCAAACTTCATTTACAAGCTTTGCGATGCCTTGGGCATCGAGGAACTGTGCACTTCATAAATATCGTTTGTGCTCTCGTAATTGTGACAAAAAATGCATATAAATATAAATGTAAAGTAAATATTTGTTGATTTGTTTTAACCATAGCAATGACAAAAAGCCGTTCAAAAACTTTTTATTGCTCAGTCGAAGGATTGCCTACTATCCTTAGGGGCTGTCACACCCCCTACCCTCCCTAACCACCAACCCCCATCTACAACATTCCTTGGGGCAATCGCGTCAACCCATTCCACGCCTTCAAAGTCTTCGAACCACTCAAGTTGCTTATCAATATCTGAGGGGGTTAAGGCTCAACTTCATCATATTTTTTTTGCTGTTTTTTTTTTTATGTATTTTTATTACGAGTATTGCTGCTCGATATTTGTCAGTCAGTAAAACTTTCAAGCGTTATTTAGCCATAAGAAATCAAACTTTCTTAATTAACTTTCTTTAGCATCGTCGACGTCAAAGTCGACAGAGATAGACAAAGTAAAGTGGGTTATGAAAAAGAAAAAAACCAAAAAGTAAATAGATATGTATGCAGATATATAAATACATATAAAATTAAAGGGTGGCCTTAATTTTGGTGGCATGCCTCACTTGTTCTCTGCTTCTTGTTGCGGCTGTTAGGCAACAGCAAAAAAAATAAAATGTCATAAGGAAATAATATCACGTGTGTCTGTCTGAGTGGGGAAAATGAGAAGGGAGTCAGGAGTCGGTAGTCGGTAGTAGGGTGAGGCACTTTTCCAAAAAGTTGGCAAAGCGTCGGGTTGGGATTTTTATACTTTTTGCAGCCTGTTGTTGTATCAAAAGTTTTATTGATTTTCAAGTTTGAATGATAACTTTGCAAGAATTTCGCTTTTATGTGTGTCTGAGTACCAAATTGTTAAATTGCTTGTTATTGACAAATACACGCGCAACTCTGATGCAGCTGTGTGTGTGATTGTGTGTGTGTGTGTGTGTATGGGTGTGTGAGTGTTTGACACTCGTTACAGTTAGCGTTTTACTATGCCCGTGCCGTAGAATCTCGTGCATCGGCGCTGCGAACAAAGTTATCAATTCCAATTAAATAACCAAAAATAATTTGAAAACTTTGCAGCACTTTTGCAAAAGACACACACGCACACACACACTTATGAGTTTATAAGTTCATACTTGTTACCTGTGACTTGTCAAGTATTTGACTTTATCTCTGCACACCCAGGGACTCAGTTCAGTGGAGCATTCAACTTTTCACTCAACTTTCCCAGCTGCAATACCAAGACGTAACACTGTCGTGCTAGAGACCAGAGAACTACAAAAATAGTGAAACATTGAGATATTTATATATATATATATATATATATAAATAGAGATAGAGAGAATGTAGAGCATGTTGCCCATATGAAAATTTAATTAGTTTCTTTACACTCAGCTCCTTTGAAACACTCTCCATTATAACCAGATATATTTTTTCTTTGATAAAACTCTCTTGAATCAACTATTTTCAAAACATAAATATGCCATGGACTGTTCCAAATTTCACTTTCGCATCAATGCAGCATACTTTTACGAGAGAAATAAGACTTAATTTATTTTCCTGAACAATTCTCAAAATTCTGATATATAGTTTTGAAAGTGAATTTCGGAACAAGCATACTAATCACTCCATTGATTTGGCTATATATATAATTTCATATCAAACATTATTTATGCTTGTGGAATTCCAGATTTCGTTTTCAAAACCTTCCAAACATTTGTTTTCTTCTTGTATATTAAAGTAAATGTCATTTAGTAAAAAGTAAATTCGAATCAAAAACTTTCTTTCAACTAAGCTCAGCTTCCGAACTTTTTCTATTTTACAGGTTAAGTATATATTTGAAATAATTGTAGTTAAAAGAAGACACAAATCTTATCTTCGGCGTGCCAAAGTGATATATATCCTTGTAGAAAAGATTTGCATAAGAAAACTTATTTTTCATCTGATTGTTCCTATAAATGATCCGATTTTGATGAAATTTGGTAAACATATGTAGAATGTGCTTTAATTAAGATAAAGTGAGTTTGGTTGAGATATTTTGAAAAACACAAAAGTTTTTCTCACAGAAACTTATTTTCAAGCGATCGTTCCTATGGACAGAAGTCCGATTTCTATGAAATTTTGTCAACACGTGTAAAAAGTGCAAAAACTTAGACACAGTGAGTTTGGTCGAGTTATTTTGAAAAACAAAAAAGTTTTTCATACAGAAACTAATTTTTCAACCGATCGTTCCATATTTTAAAGTGGTTCGATCTGGCCAGTTCAACCATAGGTACTACCTGCATCTGTGCTAAGTTTCATCAAGATAGTTCTAGAACAATTTCCTGAAAAACGCATATAAGCAGACAGACAGGCAGACGGACATGATGGACATGACTCTGTTGATGCTCACCACGAATAGACAATTTTTTTTTTCTGAGACGTCTTAATACAAAATTACAATATATACAATAAGGGTATAGAAAACTTATGAAACAAAATCCAATCTTTTTTTCATTTCACAAATCTAACTACTTATTGCAGTTTATTATAAATGAACTTGCTTTAAGTCAATTATAACACAAACTAACTATCACTTCAAAGATATCGTTACTTAAAAAGTAAAGCAATAATTTCGATAGCATCCAACTGAAATGGATATCTTATCAATACTAGTGACGAAAGACTGCAGCGTTTAGTATGCTCCAACACACTAAAATCACGCTGCAGCATCTTTGTCATATCTCTTGGGCCATAACATAAATACATAGATGTATATGTATGTATGTACTATATATGTAACATTGCCTGACTTTGATAACCTCTCACTTTTCCAAGTTGTGCAGTTTAGCGCTTATGTCATTTCTGACACTGAATCAGTCCAAATTAGGCATTGGGCTGCATTGGAAACGACTTCTGTGCGAGGAGCTTCGTAGAAGCTTCGTTCGTTGACTGTAACACAGAAAAGAAACTTTATTGAAACTTTTCTAGCTAGTGCAGAAGATAGAGACGGGTACCTCGACCTCTACCTCATACCCACCCACAACTGACAAACTCACCAATCCACCAATCCACCAACCCACCAACCGTTCAACCCACATGCAAGCGGGCAAAGTTTTGCTGCAACTTTTGTTGCGTGCAGCTGCCATTAAATAGCTATATAACCATTAAGTTAAGCAAGTGTGTGAGGTTTGCTGAGGTGAACACAGGCGATGACATCACATCTTCTTCTTTTTTCTTTATACTTTTTGCCCTATTTGGGTTTTTTTTTTCTTTTTTTATATTTTTGTGTAGCAAGGCAAAGAAGCAAATAACCGGGGAAATTGAATTTGCAAAGAATTAAAAATTGAATAAATCGGAAATGAAAAGAAAACCAATCAAAAAACTATGGTTCACCGATTCAGCAGACCAATTCCATTCATACTATCTGTCTGACAATCTTTATTTATTAATATGACATATATACCGACTTATACAATGGTACAAAAATTTAAAAAAATTATTGAATTGCAAAATTATTGAAACTTTCACATTTTCTAGACTTGTGTCGAACTGACAAACAAAATTTCTCTGAATTGTTTACAAAGTTGGCTCAGCTTTAATTTTTACCATAAGCTTAGCTCTATAATATGTAAAAATACAGATCAATAGCGCAGATCGATATTTTGATTTAAGAACTTTCATAGCATTAACAACAAGTAAGAGCCCGACTGCGATATACTTATATATTATTTTTAGGCTCTTTGCAGAGTCAGAATTTGTATTTTTGCTCAAATCATTAAATTGAAGGGGGAATAAGGGAAGGAATTTGAGAAAAATGTTAAGGTAAGGTTTTTCTACAAAATACATTACTCAGATTTTCAAATCGATTCATTCGAGTAAAAGTTATTGACATTTGAAAACTCTATTGCAACAACATTTAGCCCCTCATAACATGGCAACGACGAAATACACTGAAAAAATGTCTGCAAATATTCGTTTTAAACACATTTCATTGCCAAAAATAATAAAACAATTTTTTTTAAAAGTGCTTTTATATCAGAGAATGCCACATATATATAAAATAGTTGCGTTTTGGTTATTTTTGGCAAGATTCGATAATTTTATTATTGTCCCTTGTTCCTGTAATTATAAATACCATTTATAATTTGTAGTATCTTCTAAATGAATTCAGCACAAATATTACTTTCCGGCAACGTGTCCTATTATTAAAATACGCACTTACATACATATGTATTCAAAGGAAACAATGCAATTTGTGAAATGTTCCTTAGCAAGGTAACTAACACTAAGAATTACCATGTTTACATATGAATGTTCATCTAGTTGGCGTTAATAATAGAGCTAAAGACGAATGCCGGCCAACGGTAAGAGGGCTAAGGGCAAAGCAGGGATTGAAGTGCATGTGTTTGCCGTGACGTTGATAAGCCGCAAGTGTCATAAAAAGTATGCAACTACCACAACGACAACAAAAACAGCAACAACAGCAACGACGACAGCGACAACAGCGACGACAGCAATGAAGAAGACGAAAAAAAGTCTATGTTGCCTGCAGTCGCTGCCGCTGCCACTGCCACTGCCACTGCCACTGCCACTGCCACTGCCACTGCCACTGCCACTGCCACTGCCACTGCCACTGCCACTGCCACTGCCACTGCCACTGCCACTGCCACTGCCACTGCCACTGCCACTGCCACTGCCACTGCCACTGCCACTGCCACTGCCACTGCCACTGCCACTGCCACTGCCACTGCCACTGCCACTGCCACTGCCACTGCCACTGCCACTGCCACTGCCACTGCCACTGCCACTGCCACTGCCACTGCCACTGCCACTGCCACTGCCACTGCCACTGCCACTGCCACTGCCACTGCCACTGCCACTGCCACTGCCACTGCCACTGCCACTGCCACTGCCACTGCCACTGCCACTGCCACTGCCACTGCCACTGCCACTGCCACTGCCACTGCCACTGCCACTGCCACTGCCAGTAGCTGGCGTCAGCGTTTTGTTTTGGCCTTGCTTAGCAAGTTTTTGGAGCTTGCAACGCTGCTTTCCGCTTGCAGCAGCAGCATCACGCAGCGGGCGTGAAACTTACGAGAATTTATAAAATTCACATTGACGCTGCGAATGTCATTTATCAACGTGTCACTGGCACACACCAATGCCAAGAGAGGGACAGCATGAGTAGTAGAAACAGAGAGAGAGAGAGAGAGACAGAGAGAGGAAGAGGGTTGCTGAAGATATTTGAGATATTCAAAGTACGTAGACATGAATGAAAAATGACATTCGGAATGTAGGATCTTGAGTAATTCACATAAACAATAAAACAATATCCGTTCTTTTTTTGGTTTTCACTTTTGGCAAAATTGTGCGGTAGTCAATTATTGTTAGGTGTTTTAGTTTTAACTTTGCTGTTTGATTTCACTTGGCATTGAAGTGCCAATAAGATATAAATTAGTTTACTAGTTCACAAGTTCAAAGGTTCGAGAAATTCTTCAATCGCTCCTGAAAGTATTCTGTGATTATAATTTGAAATTTATAAAAACCAATTTCTAACTGAAGTAAAAATAAGAAAGTGAAGCAATCTTCGGCTTGCCGAATTGTGATCGTGTTCAAATTTTCTTTTTTTTACACTTTACAGAACATTTTTATACTCTTTTTTTTTATTTAAAAAAAAAAATAAAGAAGTATATTGGGTTTGTGAAATGTCCTTCCGTCCGTCCGTCTGTATGAACGCAGTTTTTTCCACAGTTTTGAAGCCAGAGCAACCAAACTTGGTATACATGTTGGTATTTACCATAGGCAGACAAAGTGTCAAGATCTCCTGTGATTAATCTTACAAAAATTAAACATAAATATTAAAATTTTAGATACCATTCAAGTTGAAGTATATTAAATATTTAAGAGGATATCGTCAAATAAAATTAAAAAAATTAAAAAACAAACAAAAATCAAACATCTCTTCTATAAATGTTATAGGTTAATTGCTTGTTGTTTGTTTTAACATAAACTTTTTGAGTAACTCTCGATTGGCGAGGCAGCCAAGTTAAATGTTCGCCCACGTAAAGCTTTTCACACTTGGCACTAAATTTCCAGCTGCCTTTGTGTTATGACAATTATAATTGTGCTTTTGCATATGTGTGTGTGTTGTGTACGTGTGTATGTGTGTGTGTGTGTGTGAGTGAATTTCTTGGCAGGAAGTATTTACGTGTGGAAATTGTAACAAATGTTTTGTGGACACATGCGGTTAGGTGGAGATGGAGGAGTGTGTAGAGCGAAGGATGCTTGTGTTTGGGTAGCCTTGTTGCACTTTTCCGCCAAACGACAAAGTAACTGAAAACTGATGGTAACCACAGCGCAAACTAAAATAGTTAAATTAAATTATATATATGTGTGTGTGTGTGTGTGTGCGATGTGTGTTTGTGTGTGTGTGGGTGTTGTATGTATATGAGATTGTCTTAAACAGTCATAGACTGTTAGACAACAAACAATGCACCGTTGTTGTTGCTGCCGCCTTCAAGAGCCTGGCAAAGTTTTTTGGCCCGTTGCGAGCAGCGGCGCCAGTGGGCGGAGGGCGGTGGTAGGCGGTGGGTGTGGGCCGGTAGGCGGTACTGTGCAATGTGGGCGTGAGCCAAAGTTGCAGTCGAAATGAAATATGTTCTGTGGCACGGCGAAAATCGTAGCCAAAACAAAGACTGAGAGTGAGAGATTGTGATGGGGGGGCGGGTTAAAAGGAAATGGTAGAAAAAGCCTTGGCAGGAAGTTTTGGCTACGGAAATTTATAAGATTTATGTTTAATTGTTGTTTTTGGCTTTTGCGGCAGATGGCGCGCGTCGTCTACTGCTGCTCACTGCTCACTGCTCACTGCTCACTGTTCTCTGTTCTCTGTTCTTTGCTCACTGTTCCCTGCTCTGTGCGTGTGTTTGCAAACAAATTAATTAATGAAATTAAATGGCAGTTGGCAAATGACAAGCGCAACTAAAAAGAGCTGCCGCTACCGTTTTCCCCCATCGCGCACACGCACATGCCCCCACCTGCCATAAGTGCAACACACCTGCCCCTGCAGCTGTTGCATATACAACAAACTGTGTCAACCCCCCTTCCAAAAACCGTTTGGCCAAAAATGTGAACAGTATTAAAAACAGATTGCAAATATGAAACAGAATTGGAAATCAAATGTTGATTGAAATAATTGCTCTCAATTTGTCGAGCTGGTTCAATACTTTTTTCATTTTTTTTTTTTTTTGGTAGTAAGCTCTAAAACCCCAAAGAGCTGAAAATGTGTACTATGCCATAAGCTACCAATTATAAATTGATTGGTAATTCTACACATTGTGGGCACCCTAACATGATGATGATGCTGATGATGATGATGATGATGATGATGATGCTAATGTTATTGTTGATGATCATCTGCTGCTGATGACATCCTAGATAAAAGCAGTTTCATCTGTGGCATGCAATTATAAATGAATTTGTCAAATAATTGAAGCTAACAATAAATTATTAGGTTTGTGGTTATGTGTGTGTGTGTGTGTGTGTTTAAAATGTCTCAAGTATTATATTTTGAATAAATTCAGCAAAGCATTTAACAACCATAATGCAATAAATTCTTTGGATTTGAATTTGTGTAAATGTCTGATAAAAACTATGTAATTATTTATACTATGCTATATACTACACAGAAAGAAAAATGTACTATTTATTAAGTACTGTGAAAAACAGAAGCAGCTTTCTTCTCATTTCCATTTACATTTGAAAGTAATTCCACATCATTTTGAGAGGTTTTCACTTTAGTATTCTAAATCTTGGTTAAACTTTAAAAGGACATGTTGTTAATGTTTTGAGTGGGATTCGGAACATGAGAGATATTTTCTAAAATATCTGGAAATTGATGATCGAGAAGGAAAACATATTTTCGTTACAATCGGGATCGAACGAATTTCTATCCCGACCACACCTTTAGGTGATATTGATTAGCCGCACTGCAAAACAGCATGTCAAGACAAATATCCTTTGCCTATCGAACTTGCAGGAGTTTTCGAAAATTTTTGATCGCTTTTGTTGTGCTTATACAATTTTCATGTTCTAAAAAATTATTTTTTTTCATTTAAATTAATTTTTAATTTAATAATTAGTTCACTAAAATTATCAAACCATTATCTGCATTCGAATGAGACATTTTGTTTATTGAGTGGAATTTCTAAGAAGTCTGATGGAATGCAATAAAGCTTTAATTATTTGTAAACAAATTGAATTGAATTGTTAAAAGTACCAATTAATTGAAAGAACTTACTTAATGAATCAATTAACAGGCAAAGTTAGACAACTGTTTTCTATAGTACATATATATAAGTACTGTGTGTTTCGCTGGATACAGCATTTCTATGGTCGGCACTCACGTTTGGTAATAGAGTTGTACAACAAATCTACGCCACAGAAGCCAAGACCGCACTTTTAATTAAAGTGAAAACTATGAAAATTTGTAAAATAATACTCGCAAAAACGTTGAGGCTGGTCTTTTCGGCAACAAGCGAGCCAAACAGATTGACTGTAAGAAAAACAAAAGCACACAGCCCACCCAAAAAAATAACCATAATACGCAATAACCAAATTTGTGCACAAATCTGTTGCAGCAGAAAGCAAGGACGGTGCAGGCTCCTTAAAAAATCCATTCCATTAATGTGGCATACAAATACCCTGTTCCCAAAGAAGGCAGAAGTGTAAGTAGCCGAAAGATTACAAATGTTTGTGTTGACGATAATTTATTAAGTATTTTTTAAGGAAAAAATTAAAATAAATCATTTTTTCAGCTGATCAAATATGTTATGAGTGTTATTTTATAACAATACATTTGAAAAATAGTTTTTTTTATAGTTTTTTTTTTTTTAAATAAATAATGTCCTTAAAAATGATATCACAGCTGTCCATGCACATATGCAAATGGCTGGGAACAGATTATGTTGCAGTCGAGAGCTTTCGACCAAAATGTTCTTGTTTGTTGTATATGCGTTTGTTTTTGTATTTGTTCTCGTCCCTGGCCTTGTGAGTGTGTGTGTGTGTGTGTATGTGTGTGTGTGGATGTTTGCATGATATATGCAGTTATAATAAACCACAAGAGCTGCTAAGGCAACAGCAAGCAGCAACAGGACTTAAGCTAGGGCTAGGATCAAACATACACAGATACACACACACACACACACACACACACACACACACACACACACAGAGAGACACACACACACACACACATACAATGGCAAATACAAAGGCAAATACATAGCAGGCAAACAAATGCCAATGTGCAACGGTGCGTATGAAGCAAATGACAAACTTGCAACCACAAAAGGCAAATGTGCGAAACGAGGAGAATACCATTGCAAATTTAGTTGCCCAAAAATATGTAGCCAAGAGAATGATTTGACAAATTCAATTGGCATTAATGAATAGCACATGGATGATGTAATCGATTTCATCGACGCCCATTTAATTGCTGCTGGTGACAAATACCAAAAGGTCGGTGAATGTGTGCCATGGATAAATCAAACAAAATTCTCTAAATATTTAATTAATTGCAGAAAGCATTGTTCTTTGAAATCATTACAAATTTATATTAAATTCCCATGTTCAATTTCACTTTGCTTGACAAATAACCTTTTATTTTTATACCATTTCAGAGACTATTATAATTTTGTCATGAAATGTATTGGACATTGACGGAGACGTTTCCGACCCCCTAAAGTATAAATTCAGGCTTATTCCGTTCGAAATTTGTGATAACGGAATTGTGCTCAAAACGTCAACGTCTAATAAGTTTAAGTATTACTTTTTTGACAGAGAAATGAAAACTAATTGCCAGATTACATAAGGAATTCAATTAAATTATTTAACTCAATTTTCTTATGTTTTTCATCTTATTTGAAAAAGATTTAGTTAATTTATTCATTAGATTACTACTACGAATATTCGATTGGAGAGTTTATTCACTTATGTAGAGATATATGGATACATTACTTTATAAATAAATCAATTAAAAATAATATTTAAAGCCCTGCACCCATTTCCGAGTACTTTTTAGTTCGATTTTGTGCCTGCGCTGCAAATTAAAATAGACGGTGTTTTTATTCCAATAGCTCTTAAGCAAAATATTTGCAATTACATTTTTCATTGCTTTACGGAATTCAAAAGAGTTATCAGTTTCGAATCTGATTGAAAATAGAAATGGCAACAGGCCTTTTTAACTCAAATTGTACTGTATATTTAAGGGCAAGGAAAACAACACATGCCAAAAGAAACAATACAGTTTACGATCCTTTGAGATGGCACATTGTTCGAATCACACTTAGCATCCTGTACCTTGCCTGTTAAGGATGCTGCACGATATATAATAATAATAATCGAAAGCGCTTTTTAAATAGTAAAAAGTTATACCATAAAATATAAAATAAGAATTGTGAAATAAGCTGATGACTCAAAACGAGTTTCTATCGGGACTACACCCAGTGCTAGCTTAAACCGTTTGCAAATTATAAGTGACAATCTACAAAACTTTTACTCTTTGTGGTTTCTATTATGTAAGATTGGCTTTGATGCCAACCTTTTTTTTGGGAATTTTCTTTCGGTTTGTCAGGCACATGAAATGTGTGTAAATAATTAGTCAATTTATTCATTAGTTTAAGGACAAATAATATTTAAAATATTAAATTGAAAAACTTTCTGTAAAACAAATGCGAAAACGTAGCTGTTCTCAATTCAGCAATGCCTAAATGCCAACTAAATAGACTTTTTACTATGAAAACTTGGTTTCGAACTCGGTTTCGAAAAAAAGAAAATGAAACCATTCCGATCGGAAATCAGAACAGTAATTCGTAAATCGTTCGGAGTTCACTCGTTTTTATACTCATGTTTTATTGTTTTTTTTTTTAAAAAAAAAGAGTATATTGGGTGTGTGAAATATTTTTCTGTCCGTCCGTCTGTCTGTATGAACTCAGTAATTTCCACAGTTTTGAAGCTAGAGCAACCAAGCTTGGTATACATGTTGGTATATACCATAGGCAGACAATGTGTCAAGATCTCCGATCCATCCCCACCCCTTCCCCCTTAAGCGGCAAAAGCCAATAGCTGCCACAGTTTTTGCAGCTAGAGTAACCAAATTTTTCACAAAGGCTACTAATCACTTTCTCACTCCCATTTGTAAAATTGGACCAACCAAATTTAAATTGATGGCAAAACTTGAAAGATTTGACCAAAAATACAATTCCCAAGCCTACTTCTGATTCCCAAAGAGGTTTGAAAAAGAGTATATCGCAGTCGGGTGAATCCGACTGTAACTTTCTTACTTGTCACTTTTCAAAAACGTAACGAATTCGGAATAGTCCTGATATTCTTAAACAGCATCAATAGCAAAAGCCGTGTCAATCTTTTTCTGTTTGTTCCAAGGTTCCAAAGGATGTTGAGTGTTGTTATTTTACTGAGAAAATAGCTTTGCTCCTTCGTTGTCTCTCTGAACTTCTCAAAGATTCTGTCAAAAAGTTGCATAGCACAGTTTCTCTACATTTTCTGGTACTCCGATCATGCCACTATAACATATAGCTGCAATGGAAACGATAGGCTGAAAAACTTTTTAGTTTTTCAAGATAACTTTACCAAACTCAGTTTGATACAATTTAATCAAAAACGGACTTCAATATCTTAAATTTTCCATAGGAACAATCGGTTGTAATAAAATATTTCGTATAAAAAAACTTTTTTGTTTCTTAAGTTATCTTAACCTAAGCTCAGCTATTCTGAGTTCAAATATGTTATTGACATTCCGACACAATTTCAGATTTCAAAGGATATATATTTTTTTTTTATCTTGCCTTGAAGTTTCAAAAGGAACGTTTTAAAATATTTTGGTTAGTTTTTCGTTTTTATTTCTTTGTATTAGTTTTCATCAAATTGGTTGCGCCCCCGCTGCGTGTTGCGCTCAATTTTCATGCCACATGGTGTATTTGTGCATATATATACACACGTATATTATATTTAGGTAGGGTTTATATCGTGTTTTAGGTACATATTTGCCTTATGGCTTTCATCAATTGCATAGCTTGTTGAGTTTTTCCCAGGGGTGGGCGCCGCAACAGGAACCGAAATAACAGTAACAACAACAATTATTTAATTTTTAGTTGAACACTTTGTTGTTGCGTTCCGCTGCTGTTGATATTGCTGTTTTCGATTTTTGTTGTTGTTGTTCTTGTTGTTGATGTTGTTGTTTTTCTTTCTGTAAACCGATGTGTAGCTATGCGCTGGCAATTAATTGCTTTCAAATCCTTTTATCCAGCAGATTTGGTCAATTTATTTGGCATCGTTTTTGTTGCCCTTCAACAAATACACGTTAACTATACATATGTACATGTGTATGTACATGCATGCATACATACGTACATAAGTACTTTATAACCCTATAAATACATACACGTAATACATACCCGTATTTTGTATGTGTGTTTTTTTTCGAGCCGCACAGTTTTTGGCCCCAAAATTTATTACATACATGTTTAGTTTATTGTTTTTTAATGGCGCTTAGTTTCAATTTGAGCAGAGTAATAAATTACACATTACTGACTGACTGGCTCGTTGTTTCTTCCTAACGGTCGAAACAGTTTTTATTTTTATTTTTTTTTGGCATTGGGTTTGACTATCAAGGAATTGACTGGAAATTGGTTAAGTTAAAATCCGCAGTAAATAATTGAAAGAAGTTATCTAAAAGATATTTATGCGTGAGTTTTTAAAGTGCCGTCTTTTATCAACTCACACGTTGGAAGTTTTTTTTTGAAAGTAAAAAATAAATTAGATATATCTTGTTTTGACAAACAAGAACAGCGTATTGTTAAAATTATTAATCTAGTGTCAAACGGCCATCAACAACTAAAAGATACATTTTTCCCAGAGCACAGCGGAGGTATCAATGCATAAGCAATGCACATTCAAGCCTCTAAGTTGAAGAGTTTTTGATTGATGGAAATCATAAAATAGTAAGACCAATTGGAGCAAGTCGAAGAGATGCAAATAAAGGCAAAATGAAAAGAAAATGGAGAAGTAAAAAATTGTTAGAAATTTGAGAAAATAAATAAATTAAAATAAGATAAATGAAAAAAAAAAAATAAGAAATAAAACAAAGAAATGTGTGTGATGTGTCTGCTGGCAAAGGCCAGAGACGACTGAGCAAAAGCTGCTGAAGTCTGTGCTAGATTGTAGCCTACTTCATCGATTGGTAAGTCAAAGCAACTCTCAAAATATTTATAATCGATTGAATTTTAATATCGATAATTAGAGTTACCTGAAGTATGTATATAGAAAGAGACAGCCCTGTCAACATACACTTCATTCAAAAAAAAAAAAAATACTCATATAACAAATGGATTGATATTATATTCAATTTAATTTTGGACTATTGAAAATAATACAACTAATTTAGCAAAGTGCTGTGTGCTGGTCAGAAAAGTGCAGCTTGATAAGTATTAGGCTCTATTTTGCAAACTCTGACTCTAATTATGTTTTCCAAAAGCTTAAAAGTTTGTAGTTAATTCATATTATTAATTCTTTATTTTATATTTTCAATGCAAAAAAAACCTTAAGCTCTATGCAAGTTGTGGACAAATTTTAATTCAACATGAAACGGACCAAAAAAGTTTACGGCAAATTAAATGTAATGTGCAAAAACGAAACGAACAACGAAAAACGATTAAAAAAAAAGAAGAAAAATACAGGAAAATTGCAGACAATGTGAAACAAATATTGCATAATATTATTGCGTTTGCAGGGCAGGCATAAAGTGGGCGTGGCTGCCACTTGAAATCGCGCATTTAAGGAGCTATAAACGCGAAAGGCAATTCGCTTTTTGGCTTTTAAGCTGGCTGCTCATCTTTTTTTTTTTTGTTTTTTTTTTTTGTTTCTGCTATGCTTTTTAATATTTATATTATCGTCGCCATGCTCAGCCCCGTTATTGTCAACGTCATCATCATCATCATCATCATCAGGATGCTTGCTGCTCTTGGAGCTCTTGGAGCAGACCAGGCCAGGACACACCAAGGCAGGCAAGATTAATGCAGCGGTCCAGCACTTTGCATGTCTCGTCTCGTCTCGGCTCGTTTGGTTTTCTTTGGCGCTTTGCTTTCGCGTGCTAATTACCATAATTAAGCAAAGGTCAGGCTTTAGTCGCCTTTTGTGGCCAGAACAGCAAAATAATAATGAGCGGAGCCAGAGTCCGGGTTCACTGAGAGAAACACACGCAAAAATGGCTGACCATCGTACAATTATCTGATGTTTTTTTTTTTTTAGAATATATACTATACTATATATATATATTTTTTGTTATTTTTAGATTTTGGCCTGTTTGTTTTTTTGTTCTTCTCTTCTTTTCTCTGCATTATTCTTATGATTATGTTGATTATGACGTTTTAATGGGTTTAGTGAGGCGATGACTACAACACCAAAGTAGACAGAAAGGCAGCAGCTTAAGCTGACAACAGAAAGCACATAAAAAAAGCATAAAAAACTTGACAAGCTGTTAAGTCACATTAACAAAGTAATGCTTTTATTGTTATATTTTATACAAAAAACACTCTGCTAAAAATTAAAAGAAATAAGGTATTCTCTCATTGTCTCAATGTTGGTTGCTTATTGCAGTGCATTGCAATGGTAAATCATCTGATCTAAAATAGTTTAGCTTTTAATTGGAAAACATTCAAAAACATTTTAATTTCCATTTTACATATAATACTAAAAATGTTAGTATACTTTACTTTTACAGCATTCAATACATTTAACGTACGTTTTAATCGCAATCGGAATTCAGAACAAGCTACTGTTGACTTTGCTCAAAATCTAATCAAAGAAAACAACTTTTGCACGAGTTAAAAGTCTAGTGACGATGCACATTCAAGTCTCAAATCTGGTCTTCGTATGAGATGTAGCAAGCCCTAGCCTTGAAAAAACAACGCTTTCAGCAATTTTTTTGAATGATTTTTGGAAAAAGTCGAGGCCAAAATGCAAAAGCAAGGCAAAATGAAAAGAAAAGGGAGAAGTGCGTGGCAAAAACAATTGTTAGAAATTTCAGAAAATAAATAAATTAAAATAAGATAAATGAAAAATAAGAAATAAAAAAAAGAAATGTGTGTGATGTGTCTGTTGGCAAAGGCCAAAGACGACTGAAGAAAAGCGACTGAAGTCTGTGCTAGATTGTAGCCTACTTCATCGATTGGTTAGTCAAAGCAACTCTCAAAATATTTATAATCGATTGAATTTAAATATCGATAACCCTGTCAACATACACCTTATTCAAAACAGAAAATACTCATATAACAAATGGATTGATATTATATTCAATTTAATTTTATACGTTGCGCAAAAAAAGTTAAATTATTCTTTGCAGTGTGCCGAATGCCTGTTGGTTTACCAAAAGTCTTAGTATGCACTTTTCCCAAAAAAAAGCGGTTTGATTTTAAATCTGCATTTAAATTATTCATTTGAGATTTTAAAATTAAATAAACTTTATTAATAACTGAAAATGGTTATTTTGTAAATTTGTTCTAAGTATTAATTTTTAATGAGTAAATGCATTTTTAAATTTGTTTAAAAAGACTCACAGCCCACATAATGCTTCGTCACTAGCTTGGGCATTGTACCAAGAATTGATTGTTAATTCAGATAAAAGATATTGAAATTAAAAAAAAAATATTAGAATAATGGGCCTACATTTTGAACATGAGTAATGTAATGTGTTAACCACATTAAGTGTTGCTTAAACATAACTGGAACAAGTAAAGTGAATAACTTTTTGGACTTTATCTTCAGAGGATATCCTTCAGAGAGTTAAAAAATGCATAAATACTCTAAAAGATGTACAACTTATGTATGGTAGTTTCAGAACTGTATTCATTTAATTGTAGCTCTATTGCAGTGCATTCCAAAGTCAACTTGTTTTTTATCTGTATTGAATTGATGGTTTAAAAAAAAAAATGCAAAAACAAAAATTAATAAAATGTCGTTGCCGTCTTTATGTATTTTTTGTTTTGTTTATTATTTTCGTTGGGTTTGAGTGACAAGAACACTTGACAGAGAATGTTGCGCATACGCAGCGTATGACAGCTTAAATGCCGCTTGTGAAAACAAATGAAAATTCCTCAATAGCAACACACACAATTTGTGTCAACTCATTGCGACAAAGTGATGACAAAATACCGGAAGCAACAACACTTAAATGAAATTTTACCTCCATGTTCAGTTGCAGCTACGCAGCTTCCCAGCAATGCTGATTAACGATCGTTGTGGCACGCAACATAGCCCAAGATGAAAGTCAAAGGGCAAACTTAGCAGAGCAACTACTATATATACTTACATACATACATACATACATACATACATACATACATACATACATACATACATACATACATACATACATACATACATACATACATACATACATACATACTTATTATTATTATGACTGCGAGTTGTCGTATTCGTATTTGTTGGCAGCACACGCATTAAGTGGCGCAAATTCTTTGGCCCAAGAAAAACATTTTCATTTCAAGGCGTATGTGCGCTTGTTTTAGCAAAATGTTGAAAGAATGGTGTAGGTGTGGGTGGGGGTGGAAGAAGGGTAAGGCAAATGGCAGTTGTTTGAACTTATCTATATTGTTTTGCCATATTGTTATATTATGCCATGTGTGTCGCATCTAGAGATGGACACGTGTAAACACGATAGGACACAACTTTCAACTGCAATTCTAGACACATATTATTTTTTGAAATACAATATTTAATAAATATTTTATTAATAAAACTATTTTTTATTCAGTGTACCCTACTGGCCTATAAAAAAGTGATATACTTTTAGTTTAAGTTAATTAATGTAAGAAATTAAAATGTATTTTTGATTCAACTTAAGTGCAGAAAACAACGGAATTATTTTTAAAATAATATTTTAAATCAAGTAAGAACGTTGCAGTCGGAACCTGCGATATTCTCTTTTTTTAGCCTCGTTGCGGAGTCAGAAGTGGGCGTGGCAATTGTATTTTTGCTCAAATCTTTCAAGTTTTACCATCAATTTAAATTTGGTTAGGCCAGCTCTACAGGTTGGTGAGAAACAAACTTTGCTAGATTGGATCTTGACACTTTGTCTGCCTATGGTATATACCAACGTGCATACCAAGTTTGGTTGCTCTAGCTTCAAAATTGTGGAAAAAAACTGCGTTCATACGGACAGACAGACGGACAGATGGACTTTTCACAAACCCAATATACTCTTATTTCAAAGAAATTAAAAAAAGAGTATAAAAAGGTGTATAAAAACTCTGCTCATATTTTTAGGGTAAAAATCCTTAATTTCAGGAAAACATTTCTAATTTTCCGAAAAAAAAATGCTCTATTTTGAGAAATAATATTTTACTTTTAAGGAAAACTGCTCTAGACTCTTAATTTATGAAAAATCTTTGTTAATTTTTAAGTCGATTTTCTTTTGAATTGTCGAAAAAAAATTCTAGATTCTATAGAAAAGGTTCTTAGTTTAAGGGCGATCTTTAAATATTTTCGTTGACAGTCAGAGGGGTGTGATAGCTTGGCTTTCCCTCAAAGCGGTTATGACATTATTCATTAGTTTAAATGTTTAGACATGTTCATGAGAAATCTTCAAACGTGTTTTATGAAAAATGTGCCACAGCAAGAAAATGGCCTTTACTCGGGTGGTTCCAATTAGCTTAATTATTTGCAGTTCAAATATTATAATTTCATTGTTTTCATTGCGACATTTGTATACTAGTTTAACGAAGTCTACTGAGCTAATCAGGGGTGTCACGGAAAGCTCTTCCAACAGAATTCTCCAGAGATTTTGGTAAATTCCACATCATTTTTTTTAAAAATATAAGCAATCTTTTGAACGAAAAGAAAACTATTTTTCTTAGTAATGTGCATTTATTTTTGTTAACATTTTATTGGATAAAGTTATTTATTTTGCATTTTACATAATCTCTAGTAAAATCTGTAGTAAAACATTCAACAGCGTAAACCAACCCGGCATAGAGTTGTCTACTTGCTTCAAATTAAGTTTAAAATGATCGACCTTTTTGTTTCATTGAATACTTGACTTATTTATGTTTTAAATGAAAGTAAAAAATAATTAAACGACGTATTCATTTTTATATTTCCAATCAAAATTCGTATTAATGGTGCCTTTTTCTGAAATTACTAAATTATTTTTATAAGATGGCAACTCAGTTTGTTATCGATAAGTGTTGGTGCAGGCAACAGAGCTGTCAAACAGATAATTTAAATTTGGCGTTCATAAAATTTAAAAAAAAATTGTGTTGTAACTTGTAAACTAAAATTTGAAAAATATAATTATTTAATGTCAAATTTTAGACTTTTTAAACTTTCTTATTTCATTGAACAAAACTTATAATAAAACCGATTAAGAAATGAACAAAATTACTTTGGTGTGCTGGGGCAGCCATGTTGCTTTCGAACACAGAAGTTCGAAAATATGAAATCTCTCGAACTCCTGTGACGCCTACGGCCTTTTCAAGAGATTTACAAACCAACCAAAGACAAAATCACTGGAGATTTCCGTGACACACCCGAATATGTTAAGATCTTTGAATGCACGACTGTTCGTGTTCGTGTCACGAAATATAAAAGCACTGCACGCGCTCAACTCTTTCTCTTTCACTCTCTGTATGTCTCTGTCTTTTACTCGAGCTGTAATTCCTTCTTTGTCTCTGTTTATGTAGTGACTTGGAAGTCCTATTGTCTTTAGCAAATTTGCTTTACTTGTGCTGGCATGCAGTCATTTTTTGTTGTTTGTTGTTGTGCCATTTTCAAATGCTTCAGCCTTACGCTTTTTTTTGTTGTTGTGCCCCATCTCTCTTTCTTTATTCTCGCTGACTCTGACTCTGTCTCTGTCTCTCTCCCTCTTTGTTGCTTTCAACCATTCGCTGAGCGTACGTGTCTATTATTGGTATTTGCTGAATGAATGGATTGTACGTGCCCGGAGTCATTCGCATATCTTTACCCATGCATTGAATGAAGAAGCTGCTTGTGTTCGTTCCTAGGCCAGCTTCTACTATGACTCCGCCTTTACGCTGTATGCGTGTATGTGTATGAGACTGCCTTCTCTTTTACCTCTCTATATATAATAGTATCTATGTTACTCTTTCTCTTTCTCGCTTGCCCACTCTTCCTATTCATCTGTCTCTCTTTCTCTGTGCGGTTATTTTCTGCGGTTGAAATCTAAGCGATTTTACATTGTTATTGTTATTACTGCCAGGCGGCGCACAAACACGCACGCACACACATGCACACACACGCATACATACACACACATACATATGTATAGAGACATATATAGATGGATGTAAGTATATATTTACATATATAGACGACTTTTATTTATACATGCATTTATTTGTTGATTGCGTATTTTTGTTTATTTATGCATTCATATGCATCGTCGCAATAATCATTAATTTGCTTATAAAATACGCCCACATGTTGTGCTTGCATGTGTATCAAATGAAAAAATCGGAGAAAAATCTCTAGTTACGAAAGCATATTCAAGTCCTACAATTACTGATATCAAATTTTTTGTCGAAGTAAATAAATATTAGTATACAAACCATTTTGAGTATATTGGGTTTGTGAAATGTCCCTGTGTCCGTCCGTCTGTCCGTCTGAACGCAAGTTTTTTTCACTATTTTGAAGCTAGAGTAACCAAACTTGGTATACATGTTGGTATATACCATAGACAGACAAAGTGTCGGATGAAGATATGACTTCGAGTTACACTACTCGAGGATTTGGATGAGACAGCTTTTGTTAAGAGATTCCGCCTTTCAAAATCGATATTCATTATTTTGAATGCAAAAATCAAAAGCCAAATTGAGTCGAGTACAAATAGGTTAGTTGAAACTATATAGGAACTATGTAATATATTCATTGGGTGTTTATGCCTGTGGGAATTTTGGATTGAGAGGTTTCTAATGCCATTACTTCATTGTCCAAGGACTACATTAAGTTTGGAGAGTCCAATGAAGTCATGCGGATATTTTATCAAATTGCCAGATTCCCTGATTGCCATTGACTGCACTCATCCTGATAAAATCAGCAGGCGGTGACAATGGTGATATATACCGAAACAGAAAGGGATACTTTTCGATCAAAGTCCCGGCAGTATGCAATGTAAATTTAGTTTTTCGCATGACAGTAACATCTTTAAAAACAGCTGTTTAAAGTATCGGTTTAAAAGTGACGAGTTCAAAAAATGTTGCCACCTGGGACGAAAAATCATTTGATTTCGACAGTTTTGTTGCCACCTCTCCCAGAATGTTTCCATTCTTATGTTAACGTGGCACTAAAATTTAAAGTCGATTGAAAAATTAAAATTGCTTATGTGCCAGTTAATCTAAAACATAATCTAATGTGAACCATAGCTATGAAGGACTTTATTTGGACTTTAAGTAACCGGCCCCAAGTCTTGCAACTCTAAAAACTAATTTTTCAAAAATATATTATAATCAAAATGTCTTTTGATTTGGTGACTTTGGTTCTGTGGGGGGTGTCAATGTGGGCGTTTTTCAAAAAGTGTTGAAACAAACACTTTTTGGCTCTTAAGCAATAATTCTACAACATTTCTGAAAGTTACAAACAAACAGCCAGACAGAGAAGCAAACTTACCTTTTTTTCATCTCATTTTGAGAGTCAACTTTTACCAAAATGCTTCTTTATTATATATAAATTTTATTTCTTAAATGCAGTTGGAGCCTTCCGACTTTACCAGGAATTGTTGTGATTATAATGGGCGTTCCAATAACTAGGGTATTTACGATATTTACAAATTTAAAACTATATAAGCCTTAAGGCCAGGTCCGAAGGGTGGACTTTCTTCAGTCTTCTTACTGCTGCTAATAGTCGGAGATCTCTGGATAGAGGATTTGGGAGGCGGCGCAGACTGTCGATGTATCGGCTGGTGTGACTGTTTATCTGGTCTCCCAGTTTTGTAAGTTTTAAGTCGCGTTCGATGAGGAAGTTGCGAACATACCATGGGAGAGCAGATAGTTTCATAGCGGTCTTTGACTGCAGCGTACGTACCCGGCTTAGCTGCGACTTGGACGCCAAAATGTCCATTTCAGAAAACAGTACTCTTCCATCGAACTCTCCATCGATGTGATGGAACTTTCGTAGAAAATTCTCCATTTTTTCAGTGGGTTTCAGTATTTCGAGTCGCCTTTTTACCCTGTTTGATGCTTCGTCACTAGCGTGTTTTGCCATCCACATAGATGTGTGTTGATTCCCCTATTAAATGCTGTGTCATCGCACGGTTTCATTTTAGCAAACATCGCCAAATCAAATCGTAATTTCCTGGCTAATAAATAAATGCGCCCAAATGTAGGCAGCACTTTTTAAACTTTAAATATTATCCTGCAGTCTGCTACAATTTGATCAACCGATTTTGGGTACGTTTGTATTATGCTGACCACTGCCAGCATCAGCATACCATGTGCCTGTCTCTGTGATTCTTTAGCATGCATTTTTAAAGTCGACATACCAAATAAAATGAAAGAAAATGAAATGCAGATTGAATTTGAGGGCGACAACATTGCTGTCGCTGCCGACGACAACGCGGCAAGATTAGTTCCAGTCAAACACATACACATACACTCACACACTCACACACCCACACACGTCTACACACACACACATGCACAACGTTGCACAACAAGGGAATGCAAGCAAAGAAAAGAGAAGAAAAGAAATAAAATATAAAATAAGCAAATAATGCGCAAAATCCAAATACAAACCCAACATGCTGGGCATAAGTAAGTACAAGTAAAGTCAGCCCCAAGTCCCAACCGAATCCTCAGCTCAGCGCAATGACAAGCCGTTACGCTATGTATGTATTAGTGTACACTGTTCAAAAATTAACAATCTGAAAGAACATTTTCGATAATAAGATAACTTTAAAAATCAACAATTATCAACAAAAACTTAATTATTGAAATAACAAATTTAATTAACATTATTTAGCGCCTGAACATGCTTATAAGTTACATAAGTCGCTCGGAAATTAGAAACTTAGCAAATGAAAATTTTCAATTAATTAGAGTTAACGTTTTTAATGCATTGAACGCTCATTAATTCTAATTTGCGATGGTTTTAAATGTTTTTGTTTTTATTTACCATTTTATAATACTTTTTACAATCTTGTGATTAATATAACAAAAATGACACATGAATATCACATGACACAAAAAATAAACCATAATTTTTAGTATTTTTTTTTATATATAAAATAGTAAAAAAAGAAAAATAATTTCATATCCAAAATTCAATTTTTAAAAAACATACATGTATATATATTTAGACCTGATAATGAAATTGACTCAATATGGGCTTACCCACCAAAAAGTCAACCAGGGCTGAAAATTTCAAAGTCATTACTGGTACCTACTATGTGTACATATATGTATACTTACATATATGCTTTTATAGATGTTAATCGTTAGAAATTGAAGAAATCTAAGAATTTACAATCCAGTTCAATAACCATCCTGACTAAATCAACTGCAATCTTGAAAAATGGCTTTTTGGTCTTATTTTTTTTATTTTTTTAATTTTTAGACCGATTTCTTTTTAATATAAACTTAGTCAAATGAGCTGATACGTTTCAAAATTTCAATAACAACAACAATAAACTAAAAAAAATGTGAAGAAATACACCCAACCTAGTTTAACTGTAAATATTCAAGTGTAAAATCATGGAACAAAAGGTCGCGTTCGACATGTCGCGTGCGACAGTGATCCAGAGTCAATAAAAAACACAACTACTTAGTATTTTTGAATCAAATAAAAAACATATTTGAGATACATCAATGCAATTTTAAATTAGTCGCATTAAAATATGTTTTCAGGTTTCGCTGAAATCAGTGTTTGAACTGTTCGCCATGAAAACGACTTCTGTTTTTGTCGCATGCGAATGCCTATGTTTTTTGTAATTATTTTGAAAACGAACAATTGTCCAAAATCAACCTTAACACCAAATATAGTGCTAATGAAGAACTATAAGTGTCGAATTTTGTAAAAATAAAAATAATGCTTTGGCATATGTTTTTTTTTACTTTGAATGCGTACGAATGTCGCGTTCGACATTGGTGAATTGCCCATTTACAATTTAATTTAAGTTAATATAGTAAAAATTTATTTTCCTTAAAACAAAAAACGTTGTTAAATTTGAATTTTTCGCAAATTAGAACTGCTTTAGAACCAGAGCACTATAATTTACTAGCGAACACTGATATTGATACAATATCCGGTATATTGAAATTGTTAAACTTGTTTTTTCAGCTTGCGACTTTGTTAATATTATTTAAAAAAGTCAAGAGCAATGCATCCGAAATTTGAAATAAACTTGATCTGCATATGGTATACAGGAACCTGCATGCCAAGTTTGGTGTCAGTGCGATCTTTGAGATCTGGGCGTTCATACAGACAGACAGACGGATAGACAGACGGACATGGCTAGTTCGTCTCGGCTGTTGATCCTGATCAAGAATACATATAGCTTATATGGTCGGAAATGCCTACTTCTGTCTATTACAAACATTTGCAGTACTTTATAACTCCCTTTTTCCCATTTTTAATGGGAACAGGGAGTAAAAAGTGGTCAATAAAGTCATCTACTCATTTGTTGTTGCAAATTCTCTAAACGTAAATATAATGATTTTATATTGCAAATTCGTTTAACAGTTTTCTCAACATAATATGTAGTCTTCTGGCTAAGTTTTAATATATATCAACTAATCTAACAACGCTTCTGCTGTGTTGTAAAGGAAAGGAAAGACATCAACAATTTTTTTTTTTTACTTAGATTTATAGACTTGTTTCATTAAGCGTTTCACAAACTTAATTACAAAGCTTCTTCTGCTGCAGTCAAGCTTAACAGATCTTACCTTACAGTCACTTTAATGAATTGCAGTTTGAGGGACAAGGATATGTGGATTAGTTCATATATACATTCTATCAGGGGTGTCACGGAAAGCTCTTCCAACCGAATTCCAACCGAATACCAACTCTTGGGTGTCACAGAAATCTGTTTGGGTTGGTTTCAAAGCTCCCGTGTTTTCTCAAGAGATTTGGGTAAACTCAATAAAAATTTTAATGAACAGAAAACTATTTTTCTAAGACATCTGAATTTATTTTTATTAAAATTTCATTGGATAAAGTTATTCATTTTGCATTTTAGTAAAATATTAAACAGTACAAGCCAACCGGACATAGAGTTGTCTACTTGCTTTAAATTGAGTTTCAAATGATTGGCCTTTTAGGTTCATTGAATATTTGATTTATTTCAGTTTTATGTGAAAGTAAAAAATGATTAAATGACGTATTCATTTTTATATTGCCAATCGAACTCGGATTTGTAGTGAATTCTTATTAAATTACCAAATTATTTTTGTAAGATGGCAACTCAGTTTGTTATCGATATGTGCAGGCAACAGAGTTGTCAGACAGATAATTTAAATTTGGCGGGCACAAAAATTAATTAAAATTGTGTTGTAACATGTAAACTAAAGTTCCAAAAATATAACTATTTAATGTCAAATTTTATAACATTGAAACTTTTTAGTAATAATTAAACCGAGGAAACATATTAACAGAATTACTTTGGTGTGTTGACAACCCTATGGAGGCAGCCATGTTGCTTTCGAGTACAGAAGTTCGAAAATATGAAATCTCTCGAACTCCTGTGATACCTACGGTTTTTCAAGAGATTTATAAACCAACCAGAGCCAAAACACCCCCGTATAGCTTGGTATGCGGTTAGGGTGAGCAACTGTTATAAGCTGAATAGTCATATTTTAGATGTTTATCTAAAATTTGACTACGTTTTTTTTGTGATTGCTTTTCAGTGTATGTATGCTCATATAAAATGTGCACGTTTATATGCTGATGTGCATAAGTGCGATGTGTAGTTTGACGTTATTCAACACTGGCAACGTCAACCGTAACGCTGAGCACAAGTGCGTTGAGTTGGTGTTGCCTTAACGGTCCTCACTTATTCGCACCAAGAGCAGGCTGTGGCAGTGGCAGTGGCAGTGGCAGTGGCTGTGGCTGTGGCTGTGGTAGGGGGAATTTGAAGGGGGCTTGTGATTTGGGGGGTTTGTCGTGGCAAAAGCGACGTGATCGCATCCGAATGCGATTTTGCGGCTGCATTATATATTTGGTGCATTTTAAATCGGATTACTTAAAGCAGCAAGCAGCAAGCAGCATCAACAATGTGCGGCTTTGCCACACGCTGCTAAGCAGCAGCAATAGCAACAGCAGCAGCTAACGGGGGTTGGGGTAGGAAACAACTTAGTTTTTAAATGGGTTTTAAGCTCGTGCGTGCAACTTTTAGGCGTCATTTACTGCTCGACTTTGTCAATGTCGTTTTGAAAGCCTACAAATCGTCAATTATTATTAAGTATTATTATTATTATTATTATTATTATTATTATCAGTTTTCTTCGCTGACATTGTGTCACATTGATAGACACGTGCCACAGTGCAAATGTGTTGACAACGTGTGTTGCAACAACTTCTAACTTGGCTTCAGTCGACAAATATAGACAGTTCATGAATTGGTTGTGAAATCAAATAAACAACTTGTAAGCCTTATAAATTTGACTAAGAACTAAATGAAAAGCTATGTTTATTCGCTTTTCAATTTGATTTGATTTGATTTATATTCTTCTATTGTTCAGTCTCACATTGTTAACAATTATGGTATATCATTAGCTAAGTAAATCAAATGTCATTATTCAATATTCAATCAATTAATTGCAGCATGGTCTTATCAATAATTGATATGCATGAGCATTCAAATCAATTTGTTGTCAATAAATTAACTATTAACAAATCAATATACAGATTTCTCACTCGTCTCTTGTCTGAAATCTATCTAAAGTTATAAGTTTGTCTTTGCTAACAAAGTATATCAAATCTTTTTGTCTATGCTACGTTATATTTATGTATATCTTAATCTGCCCCAAAGCAATTAGTCAAGCTATCAATACAACATCTTGTCGTACCTGTAATGTGCAAATATTTAAATACCTCTGAGCAGCGTTCCACTTCACTTTTTCACCTTACATTTTGCATTTATCCTCGCTCGACAGAATTCACAATGTTACAAAGTATTTGCAAATTCTTGAAATATATAATAGTAAATCGCTCAACCCTTACAATGCAAAGGGTTGGGGATGGATGCTATATTGTAGAAACGGCAGCATAACAACAATATCAAGAATTTATAAAATGCACATGGATAAATGCATATTTGAAGTGTAAGCGCAAGTCTATTCATGTCTTGTCTCTCCTTATAACAAATACTTTAAGACTTTTCAAGTTAACAACATAAGCATTCAACTTTAAAATTAAATAAGTAATTACAAATTGCATGTTACCGACTGGAGTCGGGAGTAGAAGTGGCAATAATATTTTTGGAAAACTTGTATTTATATAAAACAGCGGATAAAAATAGCGCTCATACAGTCGAACTGACGCACATTTCAAAAAGCCAATATAATCTATCTCTTTTATAATTTTGGAAAGTTTGATTTAGAAAACATTTGTTTCTTTTCTTGCTAGTGTTAATATGAACAGGTGGACTACGGAAATATTCATAATTTATAATATATGGATAAAAAGAAGTTTTGCTTCTTGTTGCTATTGTTTTATTTATGTTTTTCCCGCGCAATAATCCTAATAATCTAAGGGCCGATTATGTCCCAATGTCCCAATAAACACTATTTGTCAGATATACTTAATAATAATAAAATTTCGTTTTTTCAATGTACACTTAGGACCTAAAAACAATATTTATTACTTACTAAAAAGTACTACAAATGTGTGTAACAGGCAGATGGAGATATTTCCGACAATATAAACTATATGTATTCTTGATCAGCATCAACCGTCGAGTCAATTTAGCCATGTCCGTCTGTCTGTCAGTCTGTCCGTATGAAAGTTGATAAGACGAAGCCTACTTTCATAAGAAAGAAGATGTCTAGAAGGGTTCTATTTAAGTCCACGAAGAGCAAAGATTAAGGACTGCTTCTGCACAGATTCAAGTTGGTTTTGAAATTTTTGGTAATATGGAGACCAAACACAATATCCATATTCCAGAATGGGCTCAACGAGGGAGACATAAAGCTGTTTAGGGGTATAAGGATCAGTGAATTCCTTAGACCATCTTAGCCTAAGTCATCAACTTTATGTAAACGCTTAAGGGGAATGTTATTAATCTCATAGTCGAAGAGGTAAGGTTAGTTGCGATGAAAAGTAATTACATTACATTAAATTACATTTCATTACATCATTACATTTCTCAATGTTAAGTGGGAGAGAATTAGAAATACTCCAATTATTGAGGGCATCCAAGTCTGATTGAAGACACAGAGGGGACACAGGATCATTAAAGGACTAACAAAGCTTAACATCATCAGCATACATAAGGGCACTACATATGTGTCACATTAGTGCTAAGTGGAACTTCATCTCTCATTTAGGCTTGCTAAGTAAAAACAGCTGATAAAATTTTGTCAGTTTTCAATTGCCGCTCTTCATAAAAATACAACTCTCTGGAAGTTTCGAATGCAGACATGACTTCAAGTTACACTACCCGAGTATATCATTCCAGGCCAAACTTTTTTAATGATTTGGAAGAAACAGCTTTTATTAAGAGATTCCGCCTTTCAAAATCGATATTCATTGCTTTGAATGCAAAAATCAAAAGCCAAATTGAGTCGAGTACAAATAGGTTAGTTGAAACTATATAGGAACTATGTAATATTTTCATTGGGTGTTTATGCCTGTGGGAATTTGGGATTGAGAAAGAGGTTTCTAATGCCATTACTTAATTTTCCAAGGGCTACATTAAGTTTGGAGAGTCCAATGAAATCATGTTTTTATTTTATCAAATTGCTAGATTCCCTAAGATAATTGACTGCACTCGACCGGGTTAAATCAGCAGGCGGTGACAATACCGGAACAGAAAGGGATACTTTTCGATCAATGTCCAGGCAGTATGCAATGTAAATTTAGTTTTGCAATATTTTTTTGCATGACAGTAACATCTTTAAAAACAGCTGTTTAAAGTATCGGTTTGAAAGTGACGAGTTCAAAAAATTTTGCCACCTGGGACGAAAAATCATTTGATTTCGACAGTTTTGTTGTCACCTCTCCCAAATTTTTGCCATTCGCATGTTGACGAGGCACTAAAATTTAAAAGTCGATTGAAAAATTGAAATTACTTGTGTGCCACTTAATCTAAAACTTAATCTAATGTGTACCATAGCTATGTAGGACTTTATTTGGACATTGAAAAATCGGCCTTAATTCTAATAGTAACCCAAACAAGAAACTAAAGTTTATTTCGATAGAAAAAAAGCTGAAATTTAAACCGAAGTTCTTAGGTTTCAGCTGCCACATACAGTTTACAATACTGACTGCATTTATAAGCCAACATTTCATAGCTCTTATCGGAAGCTAAAACATAAATAAAAAGAGTACTAAAAACAGAAATGTGATGGCACATTGCAAACGTGTGAGAATCGTACGTTATCTCAGCATTTGTGTTTTGTTGCATGCCGCAAAATAGAAGCAATCTAGTGTAAAACGTATAAGTTTGCTCCAAGATGAGTTCAAAGCAATTGCATATGCAGGGGGCTTCGAGGTTGTACACACTCGTAGACCCCCCCAAGAATGTTGAGATGAACATAAATATTTTTCAGTCTAGCTCTTAAATCACACACGTTTACAGTTTTCAGTTAATTTTTACACCTGAGAAAGCAAAAGTGTATGTTATCCTCTTCGAGGGTTTTATAATTTTGTCATTAAGTGTGATACACATTGAAATCAATTGCTATACATATATTATTATTTATATATTTTATATTATTGCTTTGATTTATTGATTTGTTTGCTTGGTTTTATTTCAAATATATTTGACTAACTCAGCTATTTTATCATTCAAGCTTAAGCTTTAATCAAAATCGGAATACTCAGACGACTACGGACCACAGACTATTCGGTGATAAGTTCAAAACCCAAAGCTTAAATATATTTTAGCATCTCATTGTCGTAAGACATCTTTTTTTTTTGGATAAAATGAAATTCCAAGCAATTAGAAAGAGAGAGAGAGCATAAGGAGAGCAGCCACTGGTTGGCAATCAATCTCAATATTCTGCGCAACAACAACAACGACAACAAAAGCTGCAAACTGCAGCGGAAATAGAAGTGCGGCATAAGTGCACTTCCGGTGCCGGTAGCAGTCGCCGCATGCAATGTTGCACAGCATATTTATGTCTGGCTTGCTGTGTGTGTGTGTGTCTGTGCGTTTGTATCATTTCACTAACGAGATTTGCACATTGTTGCTGCAGCACATAACATTGCGTATACGCCCCGTATACTACGTATACTAAATTCGATAAACCCGCAAAAACGTATGGTGAACGCAAGCACATTTGCCATTTTTCACTCGTGTATCTCAGTTGTGTGCGTATCTATTGCCATTTGTAATAATATTTGAGCAGGCGCTGTGCAACAGTTGCAACTGCAAATGCATATGCATATGCATACATATAACTCTATGTATATGTCGCATGCACCTGGTGCACCAACACACACACAGACATAGACACACACCCACAAAGTGTATATATAACCACGCTATGCTTGTTTCCGCTTAGACTGCAGCTGCGGTTGGCAGCTAAAAACCCACAACTAGGCAACAGCCTTCACCCCCTTCCATTCGTTGCACTACCAGCCCCAATTCTCAACCCCTTTATCATTAGGCGAATTGATGGGTGGTTAAGTTATTTCCAACTGCAAACTGTTTGACTTTGTTGCTCTCCGCTTATACAGTGCACAAAAATTTGAAAATCAGCCACCGTGGCAGCTACCACCGTGGCAGCTACTAGCTTGTGGTCGGGCTAAGCGCATCAGCCATGTTGGATAATGTTGGATAAATGGGAGCTAGGCATGCAACAGGGGTGCGCTGAGAGGTGGTCGGTTAAAAAGCCTTGGTTATGTCAATGACGACTATAGCGGCTCCTGTGCTGCGGTCGCTTCAAGGACATGCCTGAATGCACCTCGTCAAACGGGTAACAGGCAACGTGCAGCAAGCAACCTGCAGCAAGCAACGTGCAACAAACAACAAACAACGAGCCAACGGATAAAACTGACCCCAACAAGTCCTTATATGACAATATGTAGTACTATTCGCCTTGGCCTAGCCAATGTCTGAGCACTAGCTGAACATGGCCATGTTGTGAATTTATGTAGCTTTACCTTGTTCTGCAAACATGGCCAATGGCTGCCAACTGAATTGCCTAGACTTTGATTTTGATTACACTTTTATGCCGTTGACTATTCAAAACTGATCTGGACCATCATTTAGGAAACTTATGACTTTTTATTTGACAATATAATGCTTAAATTGGACAATTTCGTGGTGCTCACTCTAGATCTGCCCATGGCTTACATAAACTAGCTTTAAACTATGTACAAAATGGCATTCATACAGACAGATATTTCACAAGCCCAACATACTCTTTTTATACTCTGTTCTCCAGAATGGAAAAAAAGAACGCAGTTTTTACCACAGTTTTGAAGCTAGAGCAACCAAACTTGGTACACATGTTGGTATATACCATAGGCAGACAAACTGTTAAGATCGGCCAGATCGGACCACTATAACATACAGCTGCCATAGGAACGATCGGTTGAAAATAAAATTTTGTATGGAAACTTTTGTGCTTTTCAAGATAACTCAGGCAAACTCACCTAACCTAAGCTTAAGAACAGTTTATACAAGCTGACAAAATTTCATCAAAATCGGACGACTATATCTAATAGCTGCGATAGCAACAATCGCTTGAAAAATAAGTTTTTGTATGAAAAACTCACTTTACCTAAGTTTAAGGACAGTTTATAAGTATACAAATTAGTCTTTACATAAATTTAATATATTAAACGTATAGAAAATAGAGTATTTAGCAGTCGGGAGAACTGCAACGTTCTTACTTGTATTTTTTTTTATTTTTTGAAAAAAAAAAAGAGTACCACAATGTATTCTGCAAAGGATTACATGGGTTATTCGGTCATGGGCTGACGTGCTAGGATTTTTTTTGTACCTCGCAGCGATCCCAAAAGCATATAATAAACATAGCCAAAACACCAAACTCAAAAAAAAAATGCAATTTTCTTTCGTATTGATGTGTTATTTAAAATAACATTTTGAATATATAGCTCTAGAGGAAGCTTAACTTAATTTAATTGGCTTATTCTTCTACAAATGCAAACATTTATTAAAAATATCAATAACTTGAGATATGCGTTCTTTGATATTCTTATTTGGTAAGAGTGACAAGCTCACAAGGCTAACAAGGACTACGTTTTCTGCTGTGTATTTAGACCAATTTCTCACGATGACTTAAGTCTCAGCCTTTTTCTTTGCTACGGATGAGTTGATTTATTATAAAAAACAGGTCTTTGATTCAACATCGCAATGTGATACCAATATCAATTTCAATATTAAATTGATTTAAAAACACAATTCTTTCATCGGTAATATGGTTTGCCAGCGTTCTCTCGCAATTCAATAAATTTTAATTTTTATACTCTGTTTTACAAAATGGAAAAAAAGAGTATATTGGGTTTGTGAAATGTCCGTCTGTCCGTCTGTCCGTCCGTCTGTCCGTCTGTCCGTCTGTCCGTATGAACGCAGGTTTTTTCCACAGTTTTGAAGCTAGAGCAACCAAACTTGGTGTACATGTTGGTATATACCATAGGCAGACAAAGTGTCAAGATTTCCCCCCCACCCCCACCCCTTCCCCCACAAACCGCAAAAATCTATATCTTCTGCAGTTTTGCAGCTAGAGTCACCAAATTTGGCATGAAGACTACTAATGACATTCTCGACCGATCTGTAAAAAAAAAAATGCCACGCCTACTACCGCCCCTGCAAATGAGCAAAATCTGTATCTCCTACACCCTTATAGCTAGAAACCCCAAATTTTGCAGTATGAATACTTTTGATCTCATCGACAGTTTGGAGAAAAAAATTTTGACACGCCCACCCCCGCCCCAGTAAACAGAAAACAGAGTATATCGCAGTCGGGTGAGCCTGACTGCAACGTTCTTACTTGTTTTTTTTCATTTTGTGACACTTTCTTGACAACTCATAGATCTCACATCTCGAATAATGCACATGCAGGCACATTCAGTAAGATTTGCCAAGTGGAAATGCATTTTACTTCGATACGATTTGCACGGCTTGGTGCACGCTTGAAACTGTGATTAATTTCCGGCTGGTTGACGATAAAACTGCTTTGGTTTTGGCTTTGGTTCATCATTATCTGGTTACGAGTGAATCTCAGTCCGAATCTGAGTTCAAAGTCCAAGTTCAGCGACTTCTGCGTGTGCTGCGTGTGCACAACCAAATAAAACCAATCATTTTGTGCAAATGTCAAATACTGTGAATTCAGCAAGGTTTTTGTATTTTGTACATTTTTTGTTCAACCAATGAAAAGTTGAATTTGGGTCAATGATGTTGTGTTTCTGTTTTAATTTTTGTTAGTTGCTTTATATTTTAAATTTGCGCAACAATATTGCGAAAAAAGAATCTTGCATATTGCATACACTTGTAAATAAATAAATCAATAGGAAGGCCCCCTTCTCAATGTGGAGACATGCGAGTAAAAAATGAAATATATTACAAAAATAAAAGAAAGAAAACAACAGGCAACAAACTTCAAGGGACAACATTTCATCAAAATGGAACAGTTGCTGTTATTTTTATTATTTTTGTTTTCATTTATAGTTTTTTTTTTTTTGTTAATTTTTTTTTGTTGGGATTATCCATTTCGCTGCTGCACTGTCGCTGCATTTTTCAGTGGACTGTGGCGATAAAAGTGACTGCCCCAATTAATGCATTCAAACTGCCCACCTTGACAGCCACACACACATACGTATACACATACGTATACACAACTTGTGTGCCTGCCCTCGAATTCATATTCGAATACAAATTCAGCAACTTTTTGTCATGGCACATTATCATAAAATGTAATATTCAAGCAGCCTTAACATTGAGAGAGAATGTCAAGTATTGGGCGTTTGTATGTTTGTTGTCAGTGTCTGTTCTTGATTTGCCTTTCGTTGTCAGATTGATTTTATTTATTATAGCTCAATGGCATTCCCATAGTTTACGTTGCGGTTTATACGTTGCATAAATATAAATTCTCAACAGCCAACAAAATTCTTGAGGTCTGGCATTTGAAGTGCACATTAGAAATGTGAGAAATGAGAAATGAGAAGTGCGAAGTGCGTACCGAGAATTGCTTCAATTGACCACTGCACATGAGATTTTAATAGAAATGCTTGTCATCAATCTGTGTCTGTGGCAGAAAAACGTAAATGTTTCGATTTTTACCAAGCTTGTTAAAGATGCTAAGCTACTATGTCGAAAATTCGTTGAAAAACATTACAATTGTACTTCAAATAAAAGCAATATATACCGCATATAAAACATTGACTCACTGGGATCAGTTTTCGCCTTAACTAAATCTCTGGCAGAGTAAAGAGCTTGTCAGTCCAACTTTCTGTAAGACTTGTCACCTCACCTAATTATTCTCTTCTTGTGAGACAAACTATTTAACTATTGCATTAGTAGCAGTTCTTGTTGAACGAATAGCAACTTTGAAACAAGTTGTTGTTGTTGATAACGAAGCACATGAAACCAATTCTCTTCAATAAAAACAAAGCCCTTGTTATGCGCGATATAATAACCTTTATCCATACAACTCAATGGCACTTCTGAACACGCTCCTCCCGAAACAACTAGACAATGCAAATAACGAGCAACAACAACAAGAAGTTGATACTAACAAGTAGTAGGTACTCTGGTAATTGAGATGAGGATAACGAGACCATGGCAAAATACACTAATTGCTGCTATGTATCAGTTATCTACATTGTACATATCTTGTTAACTTGTGATATTTCAAGTATTCAACTGTATGCTTAGTTCGTGGCAATATTAAATGCGCTATTTAAATACAAATATTAGCGATAGTCTAAAAAATTTACAACAAAATACTGCTATTATCAATGCAACATTGTTGAATATGCTGAAAGAATTCGATAACATTTTAGTTATGTTATGTAACATATCTGCACATCAATAATAATAATGTATCTATGCATTTAAATGGCGTTTCGTTGGCATAAAACTGCAGTTGTAGGCCACTATACAAATAAAATAATAATAATAATAAAATAATACAAAATACATAAAATGATAACAAATAAAATGCTCTGTAATAGAAAGCTGTTTACGTTTGCTTTAGCTCCAAAATCGGCCCATGTCAGCTTGAAATTTCTATTTATTTATTTCATTTAGGGCCGATTTTTCAATGTCCCAACAAACACTATGCGTTACGTAAACTTAATATTAAGAACATTTCGTTTTTCAATGTACACTTAGGACCTAAAAACAATATGTGTCACATAAGTGCTGAAAGTGGAACTTCATCTCCCATTTAGGCTTGCTAAGTAAAAACAGCTGATGAAATTTTGTCATTCACAGTGAATTTTGACAGTTTTCAATTGCCACTCTTCATAAAACTATAAAACTATATATGGCCTAAAATTTAAACCGTGCAATTTATCTTCATTCTCTTGAAGATTCGAATGAAGACATGACTTCGAGTTATACTACTCGAGTATATCATTCAAGGCCAAGCTTTTTTAAGGATTTGGATGAAACAGCTTTTATTAAGAGATTCCGCCTTTCAAAATCGACATTCATTATTTTGAATGCAAAAATCAAAAGCCAAATTGAGTCGAGTACAAATAGGTTAGTTGAAACTATATAGGAACTATATAATATTTTCATTGGGTGTTTATGCCTGTGGGAATTTGGGATTGAGAAAGAGGTTTCTAATGCCATTACTTAATTTTCCAAGGGCTACATTAAGTTTGGAGAGTCCAATGAAATCATGCGGATATTGTATCAAATTCCCAGATTCCCTAAGATAATTGACTGCACTCGTCCGGATAAAATCAGCAGGCGGTGACAATGCTGATATATACCGGAACAGAAAGGGATACTTTTCGATCAATGTCCAGGCAGTATGCAATGTAAATTTAGTTTTTCGCATGACAGTAACATCTTTAACAACAGCTGTTTAAAGTATCGGTTTGAAAGTGACGAGTTCAAAAAATGTTGCCATCTGGGACGAAAAATCATTTGATTTTGTTGTCACCTCTCCCAAATTTTTGCCATTCACATGTTAACGTGACACTAAAATTTAAATTAAAAATTGAAATTACTTGTGTGCCACTTAATCAAAAACATAATCTAATGTGAACCATAGCTATATAGGACTTTATTTCGACAATGAAAAATCGGCCCTCAACGCTTAATTTTGTTCATGACCAATAATATGGAGTGTTCACCGTTTAGCTATTTAGACAGAAAAAAATGTACATATTATAACTCGATATCTAACTCTTCGATAGTGCTTATGAGCTTTGTCGATAAGTCCTGTTTCTCTATTTATCTGCTGGTAAAGAAATTTATTTAATCGCCTATCTTTGCTAAAGTTCAGGTACTCAAATAATCCTACCGATCCAACTTTTGCATACCCCACTTATACTATATATTTCAGTTATCAGATGCAAATAACATTCAGTTTTACCCTTAAATAGTACACTCGAATAGCTTTCCCTATCAAACTGTTGCTGTTTTTGCTAAGCTCTTGAGAGCTATAGTCGGAGTAGCTTGCAACACTGCAATTGTAAATCGATAAATTGCTGAAATGAGATTTATAATCGGAATTGAAATCACCATCGGCTTCGGCATCGGGATCGCAATCAAAAATAAAAGAGATAGCAGAAAAGAAGAAGCACAGGAGACTCATTTCCGCTCCAGTTGCAAATGCCACACAAAGTCCACAGTCATGCCCAAAATGGTCGACCAAACTTGCGGCATACTTTGACATTTTGGCGCATGTTGAATCATGTGAAAACCCAATTACATGTGCTCCCTATCTTCTATCTAGACGTTGCACAGTGGTTCAACAGAGCCCTAACAATGATCAAAATCAAAATGGTCGTGGAGTAGAAGGGTGAAATGAGAATAGGCAAAGAGTAGTTAACAAAGGAGATTTTTCTTAAAAACCGTTTAATTTTTTTACTTTGATTTTTTCAACAACAATTTATTTTGGATCCCAGAATCAGACGGTTAATCTTATTACAGTTGATATCCTCGAGTAAAACAACATTTTCCAATTAGCTTTAGTTTTTTGTATAATCGATTTTTAAGTTTTTTTGTGAATTAGAATAGTGTTAACCTCTATGTCTCCAAAAATGTCATAAAAGGGTAATTAAATATATGAAACTTACTACCTTAGTATTTCAAAACTTCAAATGTTAATCTTTTTTGTTTTCGAAAAATTACTATTGTAATATCTAAATAAGTATTGATAAATTTGGTTAAGATCCCTTAAAAAATAAAAAGGTTCTCTGGCAAAAACTTCTTCTTCTAAAAACATATTCAAAAGAAAAACTTGAAAATTGAACTTCGACATTTCATCTGATTTTGAAGATCTTACATTTTTTCTAAAGCTATACCCAGCCAACCATATACGGAGCGCTCCGAAAACGGATTGAAAAAGGAATCCCATTACAACGCCTCAAAGGAACGTTTCCGAAAATTCTCAAACATAAATTCTAGCAGCTCATTAATATAGAGAAATACAAACACCAGTCTATCTGCCTGACACCGGATTGATGACTGGAGCTTTTTAAATATTTGTAAAGCTTACAATAAATGTTAATAACTATTTGTTATTTGGGACATAGAAAGGTGTACCAAGGCGGCACCCGAAAACAGAGAATTCTTTAAATAAACTCATTAAATAATTTAGCTCATTGGCTTATATTCGGACCTTTGGGACTCCTCTTTTTGGCTGGGTAGAAATTAGTATAAAATTAGTTTTACAACGAAACAAGTCAGAGTGAGCCCACTGTGCGTAGGTTCACTGGTGACAAAACGAAACGTGCAGACACAAGTTAACATGCCTGGCCAACTGGTGGGGCAACCAGGTGCACCACCAACGGCACCACCACCGCTACCAACAGCCAGCTGCAACCAACTAACTTTACCTTCACCTTCACCAAAAGCGGCTGTCCCGATTATTACAAAACTAGCGCAAATTTTGCGTCCAGCTGCAGGTGTGTGTGTGTGTGTGTGTGTGTGTGTGTGTGTGTGTGTGTGTGTGTGTGTGTGTGTGTGTGTGTGTGTGTGTGTGTGTGTGTGTGTGTGTGTGTGTGTGTGTGTGTGTGTGTGTGTGTGTGTGTGTGTGTGTGTGTGTGTGTGTGTGTGTGTGTGTGTGTGTGTGTGTGTGTGTGTGTGTGTGTGTTTGTGTGTGAATGTATCTGCATCTGTAGCTAAGCGAGTGTATCTAACGACTGTCAAGAATTTGTGAATGGGTGGTTGGGTGAATAGCTGGAAAGGTAGTTAGTCCTGCCCGTTATTTGATGTGCACGCAAATTATAACTGCAATGAAATTTAAGCGGCTTAAACTTGTTGGAAGTGCTACCCGTTTGTTATTCGGTTTTTCGCTGTGGGCTTCAATTTAGTTTGGGTTATGTTTGAGTTAAGTGGAGTGAAATTCCAGGGCTTCAACTGCGTACTGCGTGCAAATTGATAAAGACATCAAACTCTCGAGGCCTAATGCTATTTTGTACAGTAATATGAGAAGCAAAGACTGTGCTGAAAGGTAAAATATATTTACAATTTACATAGGTGTCGACTTTAATTGTTCACACGTGTACATATTAAAATGTAACACTAATTATTTCAAAGAACTTAGTGAAAATAGACGAAAGATAAACCAAAGGTAAGTATAATTTTCAACCAAGCGTTCCCTTGACAATATATTGAAAGATATTATTATTTTATTTTCAATGTGGAGTTCAATTGAAGGAATATTTTCAGAACTCCAACGAACTTGTTGGTGATCTAATTCGTGTAATCGTTTAATCTTAGCAGCATTTTTAAACTAAAACAAGTAAGAATACTCTAGTCGAGTGTGCCCGACTACGAGACTCCCTGCTCCCAACTTGCATTTCAAGCAGTTCAGCGGCAACACAAGCAAGCAGCGTACTCAACGTGCACAGTGCATGTCAAACTGTTGTTTCTGCCTGCTGAGACAGGGGAAATAAGTTCTTCCATAACTTTGGTGCTATTTATCCGATCGTGTTGAAATTTACACATCCGAAAGACATTGATTAAACATACTTGTGTACCAAAAATTAAAGCTTTATCTTTATTTGGCTGTGGGAGTCTTTTACGATTTGCGGGGGTGCGGGGGGATGCATCCGAAATTTGAAATAAACTTGATCTGCGTATGGTATACAGGAACCTGCATGCCAAGTTTGGTGTCTCTAGCTCTTATAGTCTCTGAGATCTGTGTGTTCATATAGACAGACAGACAGACGGACATGGCTAGTTCGACCCGGCTATTGATGCTGATCAAGAATATATATAGTTTATACAGTCGGAAATGTCTCATTCTGCCTGTTACACACACTTGCAGTACTTTTTAAAATTGGGAAAAGGGAGTACAAATGTTGTTTTACCATTTTCGATGTTTTCCATTCGAAAAAAAAATGTTAAAATTTTAAAGTTAAAAAAATATTACGCGTAAACTATGAGATATATCATAAAACTGTCTGGGTGTCATATTAAGACCCAGATAACCAGAGGAGTCCCAAAGGTGCACCGATAGGACTCCCTGTGCGGACTGATAGCCCTCCTAGGGACGCTCCTAAAAGACTCCAAAATGAGGGTATCCGACATAGAAAATGGTACTTTCAAAATATGTGAAAACAAATATCCTACGAGAGTCCGAAAATGAGCTAATAGGGCGTCCTAGAATGCTCTAGGTGTGTTTAGGGATTGATTTTAAGCCAAAAAAATAAAGAAATACTTAATGTACTTTTATTTTGTCATTATTGGCATTAAGAATTCGCTGTTTTCGGGTGACGCCTTGGTACAACCTCTTTATGCTCCCCAATTAACAAATAGTTATTAACATATATTGTAAGCTTTACAAATAAGTATTTAAAAATCTCCAATTACATATTGCAAAAAAATGTGTTCGCCAGCTCGTTTTCGAGCTAAATGGAAAAAGCTAGATTGTCGATTTTTCATAAAGATACACTCAGAGATTAGCCAATATCTTCGAAATTAGATGTTGGATTCATATGAAACTTATATTTTTCAAAATTTTATAGAATGTCTTAAAATCCACCAGTACATCACTTTTCAAAATTCTTGTTAGCTTAGTCGTTATTTAGAATTAAACTGAAAAGTTTGCACTAAAATTACACGTTTAGAAAAAAATTATACATTTCAAACGATATTTTCTCCTAATACAAAACATTTAAAAATTTTGTCTTTCTTTGAGTATAATATAGCTCTATTCATTTAAAACAAAATGAAGGATATTCCATCAAAATCGATCGATAAATAATGAAGTTATTAGCTCTTTCGAAAAAATTGAGAACATTCATTTTTAGTGTGACACGCCCTATTTGCGGGCGGCTGTTAGCCAATCACAATCACAATCACAATCGCCCGCTGATTTCGAAAATGAAGTCAAAATTCAAAAATATGTCACCGTTTTCGAGATAATCAAAAAATACTGATTTTTTCAATAGCTTTGCAACTGACTTTAAAAAATGTAATTATCTCTAGATTGGATATCTTGATTTTAAATAAATTGACTTTTTATGAAAGGCAAAAAGGAATACTATCAATCACTAACACATCATTATAAGTGATTGATTCTTTCTACATCTCTTCTTAGGTAAACTGTTAGGTTCCTTTGTGAGGAGCCAAAAATAGTCACCCATCATTGCTACATTCCATATATGTTACAGTTGTCCAATCTCTAAGTTTACGTCTCGAAGCTTAAATTTTTTTTTTAGTTTGATTCCTAATCTGTTCGATTTTGATATACATAGGTTCTATCTGCAGAAAGGAGACGCATCTGTGCTGTAAAGATAGTTTTTAAACTTAGTACTGAGAATCTCATGTAAACAGATGGACAGACGAGTATAGCTATTTCGGCTCTTGTGTTGATGCTAATCAAAAATATTATAGAATAAAAATATTTACGTGATTGGAGACTTCTGCTTAAATGCGTTTCATATTTCGTAAAAAAAAAGAATAATACCCTTTGCAAGAGTACAAAAACACTTTGCAAATGTTTTACATCAAAGCATCCCGTTCTATCATTTTTCTTTAATTCATTGCTTATAATTTCCAAACAGTTTAAGTAAACGCTTGGTGTAGTGACTGCATAAATCCTTTTGCTTGGGTGATAATTTCTTATTTTTATACTCTGTTTTCCAAAATGGAAAAAAAGAGTATATTGGGTTTGCGAAATGTCCGTCTGTCCGTCCGTATGAATGCAGGTTTTTTTCACAGTTTTAAAGCTGGAGCAACCAAACTTGGTATACATGTTGGTATATACCATAGTCAGACAAAGTATCAAGATCTCCCCCCCACCCCCACCCCTTCCCCCACAAACGGCAAAAAACTATATCTTCCACAGTTTTAGAGCTAGAGTAACCACATTTAGCACAAGGGCTACTTATCATATCCTTCATTGATCTGATAAAGAAAAAATTGGCTACGCCCACCCCCGCCCCCACAAATAAGCAAAGTCTGTATCTCCCCCACCCGTTTAGCTAGAATCACCAAATTTTGGAGGTTGAATTCTCTTGCCCTATTAAATAGATTCGATAAAACCTGTAGAACGGGCCCAACCAAACTTAAATTGATGGCAAAACTTTAAATATTTGAGCAAAAATACAATTACCACGCCCACTTTGACTCTGCAAAGAGGCTTAAAAGAGTACATCGCAGTCGGGTGCATCCGACTGCAACGTTCTTACTTGTTTTCTCTTGGGTTTTTATTTTTTATTTAACAACTTTTTGAGGGTTTACGCCGGAAAAATTGCAAGCAACTGCCACAGATGTTTAAGGCGAGAACATAGTGCAAAATATCAAATGAAGAGGGAGAGAGAGAGAGAAGGAGAAAGCAAGAGAGAGAAAGAGAGAGAAAGAGAGAAAAAGGTATTGACGCCAGGCACTAATAACTCAAAATAAAAAATAAAATATGATATATAATAAAAATAAGATATATTAAAAATGAAAAATCTAAATTCCAGTAACACTTTTTAATCGTTTGGACTGAACATAGATTCACTACCAATTATTCTTGGATCGTTTCCAATTTTCCATTTTCTGATTACTATGAATAAATCCAAATGAGCAATAAAAACAAGATATAAAATAAGAAATTATTAGAGCTATAGACTCAAAGAAAGAAAAAAATTTTCAAAGGTTGTTTTAGGAGGAAATATCGTTTGAAATGTAGTATTTTTTTCTTAAACGTGTAATTTTAGTGCAAACTTTTCAGTTTATTTTTAAATAACGACTAAGCTAACAAGAATTTTGAAAAGTGATGTACTGGTGGATTTTAGGATATTGTTTAAAATTTTGAAAAAATTAAATTTCATAAGAATCCAATATCGAATTTCGATGATATTGACAATTCTCTGAGTGTACCTTTTTGAAAAATCGAAATTTTAGCCTTTTCAATTTAGCTCGAAAACGAGCTCGCGAACATATTTTATTTTAATTTTTTCGGACTCAGAGGCTGGTTTTACTTAAGAAAAATATAGTGGCTGTTCTAGGCACATTTTGCTGTTGCATAGTGTTATCAATCCGGTGTCAGGCAGATTCGAACTCTAGATCCCTGCAGCCACATACACAAGTGCTTGTGTTTCTCTACATTACTGAGCTGATAGAATTTATGTTTGAGTACTATCAAATAAAAAAAATGTGGCTCCCAGCCCACTCTGTCAAGGCGTAAGATGATAGAATAAAGGGTAGGATATTTTAGTGATTCTAAACTCCCTAAACACTCCCAAACGGTGCTCTTTCGGACTTCCTTTTCACTCTGATTCGGAGCGCTCCAAAATTGCTCCGATGAGGAGTTGCTGTAGGATTCCCTTTTAACTTTATTATCTGAGCGTTTCGGAAACGTTCCTTTGATGAGTTGTAATGGGAGTCCTTTTTCACTCCGTTTTCGGTGCGCTCTGTATATGGCCAGCTGGGGAATGTTAAATTTCCCATTTATGAAAATCGTATTATATTTGATTAGTTGGCTTGAACTGAAGATAGTATATACATAAACAGAACCCTACATCGCAAAATTGCAAAAAACGCGATTATTTCAAAAACTGTAACTTGTTGTCGAAAACGGTAAATGCTGTTTTATTTGTGGATATACCATCTAGCGAAATCCATTATCAAGCCACGGGCACCAAAAACACTGCCGACCTGTGTAATGTAAGCATCGCTGATTGGTTTGACTTGTTGAATTTATTGATACGAATAATATTACAATGTTGATTCTTAAAATGTAATCTCTTTTTAGCTAAAATTACGAGTGTTGAATTCTGTCAACCGAATCGATAATAAACCAGATTGTTGACCTATGAAAATTCTTTTGTGCCATGAATTTCGCAAATTGGAACTGAGAAATTAAAAAACAATAAGTTATTATGGAATAAGTAAGTTTTATATTTAACAACAGACTATTGAGACTATCAAGTTGGGTCACTTTAAACAATTCTGCAGGTATGAGATATATTCATGAATATTCATATATATAGATTAGTATCCATTTGTGTATATATTGTATAAAATGCACCTGCAACAAATGCGAAATTAAATGGCGACCTATTGAGGGGTCAAGCAAACAGAATGTTGCAAGTATGGAAGGGGAGGGTGGGAATCTTGATTGATGTGTTCTCGACCAGTGTTCAATGTTCTATATGTTGTGCGGCTTTTCAGTTTGGTGACATGTCAGTGTCATTAGCAGAACAATTGCCGCAGGCTAAAGGGCAATAAATTTGCAATGGTAACAAGAACAGCAGCAGCAACAACCACAATAACAACAACAACATTAAACAATATTTACAGCAATATCTACAGCTGTTTTATTTACCACTGTCTTTCTCCAGATGCAAATATCAGATAGACAGTGGCACAAAAGGCATACACAATCGCTGAAATTCTGAATACAATGAGCCAATTGGAGATAGAGGGATCATGGTTGATCACATGGCCGGCGATCATGGGGGCCGTTAAGCCAACTAGATTGGCACAACAATTGGTCATCGATATGAGTAGACCAGCAAAGCGCGGTGATAGATCCAAATGATTGATCTTGAATCCCGAATAGATGGCACCATTGAAACCCATGCCGATTGTGAACAGCAGCACCGTCACAAAAAGATTTTGATGGAAATATCCAACGGCGAGTAGCGTTAACGCTGGCCCGTATTGTCCCAGGCTATTCATGAGCTTCCGTGTGATGGTAATGCTGCAATCATAATGTATTAGCTTATCGGCCATAACGGCAAATATTAAAGCCATTATCCACATGGCCAAATAAGGCAAGGCAGAGAGTAAACCATTCGCCTTGAGCTCCACATGCATCACCATAGCCATGTAGGTAGGCAGCTCAGTCATCAGTGTTTCATAGCCATAGTTTTGGCCAGAATGTGCGATCATGATTGCCCAAAAGGGTAGCGATGTGAATATGCTGAATAGTGGCGTTTTGCCCGTCGGATCATTTGGCTGTGCACTCCAAATGGTCTCTATAATATGCGAGCGTTCCACAGCTGTTATTTTCTTGGCGGTATTGGGGTCCTCGGGCACAAACAAAAGGAAAAATATGCACCACAGCGTGCTTATAGCGCCAAATACATAAAATATCGATGGCCAGCCACCATCGAAGCCATACGTGGCCAGCAGTCCACTGAGGGGCATGGAAATGATGGTGCCAAACTGGGCGCCCGCATAGACAGCGGCACCGGAGCGGGAACGCTCATCGGGTGGTATCCATTGGGCCAGCATGGAATGGGTGCAGGGCACAATGGGACCCTCGCCCAGTCCTTGGATAAACCGAACAATACATAGCGCTATATAGCCACCCTTACGGGCTGCAATGGGTACAAAGAACGCAGCCAAGGAGTTGATCATCATGCCCCAGCCAAGGAAATTCTTAGCTCCATAGTTCTTGATAAGAAATCCAAAGGGTATTTGTGTAACAACATAGCCATAGAAGAAGCTAGCTAATATATAGCCCTGCAGCTTATAGCTCCACACGAACTCGCCATCATGTTTGCAATCCGTCTTGTTAGCATATTTCTCATCCCTGATGGCCGTATGGTTAACCATGGCCACAATTGCCACCGACATGTTTGTCCTCATCACATAGGCATTGGCCATTCCCAGGAACAGCATTATTGTGACAAAGAAGCGACTTCTGTCATAAACCGGAATTTGGCTATCTCGCTCGTATTTAAATTTCTCATTTTCTGGATCAGCTTCTTTTCGCTTGGACATACCAAAGTCTGTTTATGTTTTCTCCTGTCTCTGTGAATCAGAGATATGTGTAGGTTTTGTATGAGTTGTAATGAAAGGTTAAGTTGTATTTCAAAATATATTCTATATCTAATTTAAGCTGCCTCTGCTTGCCATTGAGTTCGCTTTAAATATTGTCTTATCGAATCTTGTTCTACCCAGATGACAGAAAACGTTAACACTTTCTTAGATTTTCTCGATTTCTTTGAAGCATTTGTTCGTGTATGTTCAGCAATAAACGACTTTATATACCGACAGACAAAAGTTCAATTATCTGAGCAGAGTAAAATCAAATTTAACAAGAAAGAAATGTTATCTTCGGTGTGCCGAAGATACTTATATACCCTTGCAGCAAAGATTTGCATAAGAAAACTTAGTTTTCAACTGATTGTTCCTATGGCAGCTGTAAGTTATAGTGATCCGGTTTGGAAAAAATTTGGTCAGCATGTGTAGAACGTGCTTTAATTTAGATATAGTGAGTTTGGTCGAGATATTTTGAAAAAATACAAAAGTTTTTCATACAGAAGCTTATTTTCAAACGATCGTTCCTATGGCAGCTATAAGATATAGAAGTCCCATTTCAATGAAATTTTGTCAACATGTGTGGATAGTGCAAAAACTTAGACATAGTGTGTATGGTCGAGTTATTTTGAAAAACAAAAGTTTTTTATACAAAAACTTATTTTTCAACCGATCGTTCCTATGGCAGCTATTTGTTATAGTGGTCCGATCTGGCTGATTCTGACATATGTTTTGCTTGCAGAAAGAATAAGCATCTGTGCCAAGTTTCAACATTATAGCTCTAAAACTGAGGGACTATTTCGCATAGAAACAGACAGACAGACGGAGATGACAGACATGACTCGGCTTCGTGACAAAATTATAATACCCTCTGCAAGGGTATAAAAAGTCGATAAACAGTTAACCAAGAGAATCTGTATGTATACATTGATGCCTTTAAAACTCTTCACAGAAAATTTTTTTTTATGCCATAGTTTTACACTACTATTATAAGAATTCATTTGGCGTCCCAAAAAACTCTTAAAAGTATCTTCAATTCATTAAAGAAGCCTCAAAAAATCATTTTAAATTTAAAAAAAAAAAAAATTAATTTTATGAAATTAAAGGTCTAAGGAATGCAATTTTAGTAAACAATACTGACTGCATTAATGAAGCAACCTTTTATAATATTAAAGCAATTAAACCAACTAGATAGAGGCATGATTTAAATTGAGTTGCAGATGTTAATTGGAAACAATGTAATTGATTATACACATTGTGGCAAGTAACAAAAAGAGTTTAATATATATATTTCAAAAATATTAGATGTAAAGCATTCTGTCAGACTAGGCAGCTTAGAAAATTGTCAAAAGCGGAGTGCGACGATTCTTAACTCAAGAAAAAGTTTAACAATAAAAGCTTTGTAATATAATGTATACATATATAATGTGTGTATACAAAAATAACAGTACACAAGACCTAACATTATTATACAAGTAATAATCTAAGCAATATTTCAAACACAAACACAATCAACATGAAATGCATTCGAGCGTGTGCTGCTTCAACAGGCCGTAAGTTCATTACGTATACGCAGCGATGGCCGCACTTGATGTGGTTGTGGTAGCTTATTCGCGGTGTAACACTGTTTGCAAAGCGATTCGCATATACGAGCACTCATACCACTAATCGAAAGGCTGCAGATCATCAAAGAGACTAGGAGAGACTTGATTGAGGCAGTGGAGTATGTGAATATAATGATGTTCAATTCAAGTTGGCTTTGCAAAACTGAATTACAAATAAAAAATGTTACAATTGAAAGAAGCATTTGATATTTTGGCAAATTGCAATAATGGCCTGCTGGAACAAGAGCAACACCATTGAGAGCAAAACGAGAACTAATCTATGCGGCTATCGGCAGCTTTGGCTGCGGCATCAAGTGTCCAGCGATGATACAATGGCTCACCTGGCACTTAAATATGGCATAACGATTGGTCAAATATGTCGGGCTAATCGGATGCACTGGCAGGATATATTGCAGACACACAGCCACATTTGGCTGCCAGTACATGGCACAGCTGGAGTTCAAGAGCAGACGCCAGTGGCCAGTTTTAAAAGCCATCCACAAAGTGAGCTCAAGAGCCGGACAATTGGATTAGATAGCTCGATGGCATACAGAAGAGCTGGGAATAGACTGCCAACGCATTTTTATCGCCAGAGTGCACCCAATTTGGATGATTTTGCTAAGGATTGTGATCCGCTGCTGATCACAACAAAGTCCATGTGAAGCAATCACAAAATTGAAATTGAAGTCAAGTACCTGAATCAGCGGGCACACAATTTAATTAGCGACCACAGCAGGTCCTGCAGGAGCTACCTGCAGCTGCTTCTCTCTATCTAGCCTTGTTGCACCATTGCTGCTGCTGCTGCTGTGTCACATCCTGTCTGGGTCGTCGGTTGCATCTGCATCTGGGTCTGCAGATGACAAAACAAAGTGTGCAGTTTTATCAGCCAAGCGAAATTGTGGGCGGCATTTCAATTAACTTTACATTAGCTCTTCCACAGACTCTTACCAACTTCTTGTGAGCTTTGCAACGATTTGTTCACTCAAGAGAAGGAAGAACACTTAGAAACGGTTCAGAGATTGCAACAAAATTAACGTTATAATAAAACTTAATTGCATTTTATCAAGCAATTATATTATTTGAAATCATTTCATAAACAAAAAAACTTGTATGCCTGTATTTCAAATTTCATTTAAAATTTGGAGTTTAAGCTTAACTTAACATATGTAAGGCAGGTTTCCCGATGCTCCGGTTAAGGTTTTCCCTTCGTTAAAGTTCTGTTAAACAAGAAGTTGTTTTCTCAAGTTTTATTTTATTGTTTTTCTTATGGTAGCTTCCTCGAAATCATCTGATTGTTAACTGTTTAGCCCTGGGAAATAGCTTATTTGCACTTATGCTTTGAATTTTGTGTCAAATAATATTTCTGATGAAAAATACATTTTCAAAATTATACAATTTGACAAGTTAATGCTAATCTTGCGTTCTAATCTATTGGTTAATCGTCAGTTTTTAGTCATAAAAAAAAATGTAATTTAGCAGTTGACAGATTTTAGAAATATAACGATTTTTGATGTGAAAAAGTTTATTTCGAATTTGTGTTCTTTTGATCAAAGACAACAAAACGCCTTTTTTACAATCGAGCTACTTAAAACTTTCGAACCCTTTGAATGATTTAAGTAAACAACTTTAAGAAGTTTCGTACAACAATTATACTCTCTTTTCTACACTTGTTCTTGGAATACCAGAAATCTAGAATTACTTTCGTTAAAATGTAGCTCTCTAGCTCTCTTTCAAATGCTTCGATTACAAACAAAATTATCGATAGTGGCATTATTATTATTATAATTATTACTACTACAACAATATATAATCAAGTAAGAACGCTGCAATCGGATGCACCCGACTGCGATTTACTCTTTTCTTTTGTATTTTGGTCAGATGTTTGAAGTCTTACCATCAAAATTATTTTTATCCAATCTATTTAATAGGGCAACAGAATATAACCTGCAAATTTGCAAAAGTAATTCTAGCTTAAGGGCTGTGGGAGATACAGACTTTGCTTATTTGTGGTTGCGGAAGTGGGAGTGGCCAAATTTTTTTTTAGTCAGATCAATCAAGGAAGTGATTAATAGCCCTTGTGCTAAATTTGGTTACTCCAGCTATAAAACTGTGGAAGATATAGGCTTTTGCGGTTTGTGGGGGAAGGGGTGGGGGGGGGGGGGGGGTGATCTAGACGTTTTGTCTGCCTATGGTGTATACCAACATGCATACCAAGTTTGGTTGTTCTAGCTCTAAAACTGCGTTCAAACAGACAGACGGACGGACGGACGGACATTTCACAAGCCCGATAAACTCTTTTTTCTTTTCTTTTTTTCAAAAAAATGTGTATAAACAGCAGCAACGATAATATATAGTGCCAAATTGTTATTATCCAAAGGGCCATCCATAGTTTTGCAGCATTTTCATTTTGCTGTTGCAAGTTGCAACTTTATAACTTTTTGAAAGGGTATTCACATTTGAGCTTGGACTTATTTTGCAGTTCCTTTTTGGAGTCTTGCTTAAATTTGTGCAGCGTACATTAAGTAAATGTCTGGAAATTTTTGTCGCAAAGCGGAGCGGAAATAAAGGCGAATTGCGAAAGGAGCCCCATTGGCAGCGTCGGTCCCCCTTGCCCCTTTCATCTTGCCGCTTGCCACTTGCGCGTTGCCCCAACCCAGCAACTGTTGCTTTGCAGGATGCCACCGCCCACTGCGTTGATTAGAAACCCCAAAGCGCCGCCAGCTGTCGTCGCGCGCGCAACAAAATTGGCTTTTAATTGTTGCAGAAGTGAATTTGCCACAAACAGGATGCAATTAAGACATTCAAATGCACGATTGGAGTGCCTGGCTGGCTGTGACGATGAGTAGCACATTGGCGCATTGAGAGGCGCCACACACACACACACACATACATACACACATACATACACACATACGCACACACACAACACATTGCAGCATGCGACATCGAGCAGTGCTTGGCGCACGTGCAACACCACTGATAAAATGGTCGACCACTGGCGACACCGTTGAGAATGACCCCGACACACATTCTGAAGTGGAATATCAACTAATCTGTGTGCGGCACTTGAGCAATGAAGCAATCGTGCCACTTTTCGGCAACCACTCGTACAATCCATCTACCAAGCCCAATTCTAAAAAAAACAACAAAAAAAATAGAGAAATAGGGAAAAAAAGGTCAGCGTACCGAAGCTGGCGCATAGAAAATATGCGTACGTGCTCCTGTGATAAATTCACATTTTTCCGTCTGGCAAAACCGAATGCTGAACGGCAACTTAGACGTGCGGCAATGGCTGAAGCTGAGGCAGCGGCAGCGGCAGTTACTGCGGCAACGACAGAGGCTGCGGGCAGGTACAACAGCCGTGTAACGTAGCGGAACGCCGGTGTCAAAATGGGAAGTGCCAGCGCAAAAAGAACAAGAAGCATTAACGCAGTTAGAGGATACCAACTAAAGTATACTCTGTACCAGAGATGTGATCGGGAAAGTAATTTGGGCTGTACAGCATTGGGACAACTTCCAAATTAACTTGGCTAACACAAACATTCGGAGCTAAAGACATTTCTCTGGAGTTTCTTGAAGTTGCTTGTTTTATAAATCGAATTTTGTATAATATTTGCACGTGTTCTGAATTCCACTTCTGAATAAATGTTCCAGAAACATTTAACACATGAAAAACTTGAAACTATGAATTATATGCTACTCTCAAAAGTATATTTCACAACTTTCTGCGTAGTTGATTTGAAAATGGGATTGCGTACAGGCTTGCTTAATACAAACTAGAGTCTAGCACAAAAAAAATTAATTTGAATTGTCAAACGAGACATTCAGACACTTGTTCGGTAATTTTGTATTCAGGAATCAGCAGTACGCATAATAAATTTGACGACTATCAGCTTTGTTCCAAATTCCACTTTCGAATCAGCCCTGTTCCGAATTCAGTACGTTTTTGTTAAGTAAAAACGAGTGAATTCCAAAATATTTACGAAGTGTTGTTCTGATTTCCGATCGGAATGGCTTCGTTTTCTTTCTTCTTTTTCATAGTAAAAAGTCTATTTAGTTAACATCTAGTAGGCATTGCTGATTTGAGAACAGCTACGTTTTCTTGCACGTTTTCGCTTCTGTTTTACAGACAGTTTTTTTAATTTATTATTATAAATGTTATTTGATTTTGATATAATGAATAAATTGACTGAGTCTTTTCCAAATAAGATGAAGAATATAAGAAAATTGAGTTTACGAATTTCGAACTTTAAAAAAACGTCTTTAATATAAGAATTTTGTGCAAAAATTATACTAACTTGAGAGTAGAATCCTTGATATTTTTTCTGAGTGTAATATTGCATTGACATGGTCACAAGCCCAAATATACTCCTCTATCAACTAAAGAACAGAGTATCGACAAAAAAAAGATGAATAAAAAAAAGCAGCCAGAGACGCAGACAGCGATGAGCAGGACATTGGACGACGAGGATGACGACCGTGGATGGCCACATTTTGTGCCTTTTTGACAGACACAACTTTTGGAATTGTTCTGATTATGCCAGGGTACGAAGGGGTAAGGACACGGCAGCGGGCAACGGATGCGGACCACAGCGGACTTGACTCGACTCGACTCGACTCAATGGCATGTTGACAATGATAACGAAGTTGGCTCTGGCTCGGTTAAGCACTCGTATAGCACGAATTCGGCATCGAAATCGGACGCGGACTCGGGGGCACCCCAAAAAAAAGAGAGCCAAAAAAAAAAAAAAAACAAAGCGCACTGCGAAAAAATATCAAATGTCGCATGACGGCATTAATATTTCATGAGAAATCATAGTTTGGTGATGCGTGTAATTCAAAGGAATTGCAATCTGAATTAATTTCAAATGCTTGGACGCATGAGGCCAGGTATTTTCATTTCATTGCTATCGATTTAAGCCAACTCAAAGCTGTTAACTAAAAGTAAACATTTGGCTTTAATTGTTAAGCTAACAGATGTATTATATATTATGCATATACATAGTGTTATCTCGCAGATTTAAGCGCCTTGATTAAAAAGCAGTTTTAGTTTTCAAGAGTTTTTACTCCCTGTTCCCATTAAAAATGGGAAAAAGGGAGTTATAAAGTACTGCAAATGTGTGTAACAAACAAAAGGAGGCATTTCCGACTATATAAACTATATATATTCTTGATCAGGATCAACAGCCGAGACGAACTAGCCATGTCCGTCTGTCTGTCTGTCTGTCCGTCTGTATGAACGCGTCGATCTCAGAGACTATAAGAGCTAGAGACACCAAACTTGGCATGCAGGTATACCATACGCAGATCAAGTTTATTTCAAATATCGGATGTAAGTAAATTCTAAAAAATATCTAAAATTATCTGTTTTTATTCCAATAGCCCTTAAGCAAAATATTTGCAAACACATTTGTCATTGTTATGGAATTCAAAACAGTTATCTGTTTTGATTCCGATTGAAAATAGAAATGGCAACAGGCCTTTTTACTTGGGTTGTTGAATATATATCGATATATCGATAAATATTTTATCTTAATAAAATATTTGTGTACTATATTTTTCGAGCGATATTATCAATATCGATATTTTTAAGAAAGAAAAGTCATTTTCGGTGTGCTGAAGATAAATACCCTTACTGAAAAGTTTTTACATAAGAAAACTTAGTTTTCAGTAGATTTTCCCTATGAGAGATTTAAGATATTGTCGATATTAATAACATTTGGTCAACATGTAAATAACATACCAAAATACATAATAGTTGAGATGGTTAAAATAAAATGAGAATCAAAAAGAATTTTAAGCAAAACCTTATTTTTCAACAAATTTTTCCTATGGCAGCTATATTTGATAGAAGTCCGATCTGGCCGATTCGGAAATATGTACTGCTTGCAGCAAATAAAGCATCTGTTTCAAATTTCATCAAGGTAGCTCTTGTTCGCAAATAAGCAAAATTTTAATTCTCTGGAAGGGAATAAAAAAGACACATTTTAAAATTTTTTGTAAATATCGATGTATATATATATTTTTAGCAAAAAATATTAAATAAAAATAATACTTTTTTCATATCGAATACATATCGATACCGATATTTTTGAAAATATCAACAACCCTTATTTAAGGGCAAGGAAAACCACATATGCCAAAATAAACAATAGAGTTTTCCATCCTTTGAGAGGGCACATTATTCGAATCACACTTTTAGCATCCTGTACCTTGCCTGTTAAGAATGCTGCACGATATATAATAATAGAAGTCGGAAGCGCTTATTAAATTCCTAGTTACACCATAAAATATAAAATTAGAATTAAGAAATAAGATGACTCAAAACGAGTTTCTATCAGGCACTACAGTGTTTGCTTAAACCGTTTGAGAATTATAAGTGAATATCTACAAAACTTTTAGTCTTTGATAGTTACATTTTTTTCCTGAATTTTCTTTCGCTTTGTCCAGCACATTAAGTATGACCCATATTTAGACTCTAATTTTTATAGTAATAGTTTTATTTTATTCAATATGTGTTTTAAAAAATTTTTAAATTTTGGTCAGCTCTCTGCAACTATTTGTATTTTGCTGCTAAGATTTTCTAAGAATGTTGCGTTAATTGAGGTAATATTATGAAGAAATTGCTTTTGAAGATTTTACAATGTCAAGAATTTGGGTGATGAATTAATTGAGGGCTGCGTTAAACGAATATGAACTGTTCCGAATTTGTATTTGCGAAGTTTTGCGGAAACGGAATTGCTTGTTGTTCTGAAGTACTCAAAACGTCAAACGTTCACGTAACGTAACGTAAGTAATTGTCAAATTACACAAGGATTTAAAAAAATCATTAAATTTATTCATTATATCAAAATCGAATAACATTTATAATTTTAAACTGAAAAACTGTCTGTAAAACAGAAGCGAAAACGTGCAAGAAAACATAGCTGTTCTCGATTCAGCAATGCCTACTAAATGCCAAATAAATAGACTTTTACTATGAATACTCGGTTTCGAACTCGGTTTCGAAAAAGAGAAAATGAAACCATTCCGATCGGATATTAGAACTGTAATTGGTAAATCGTTTGGAATTCATTCGTTTTCATACTTTTTTTCTTAATGAATAAAAAAGGGTTTATTGGGTTTGTGAAATGTGTGTGTGTTCGTCTGTCCGTCCGTCTGTCAATCTGTCTGTATGAATTCAGTTATTTCCACAGTTTTGAAGATAGAGCAACCAAACTTAAATATAAATACCATGGGCAGACAAAGTGTCAAGATCTCTTGAATGATTTGACAGAAAATACAATTGGCAGGAAATATATCCATTTAGTCAGTCAAAATTAAAAATATTTAAAGATTTTAAATAGTAAAACAATATGATAATACTGAACATCCAAAAAATTCGAATAGTGCCAAAAAAAAATGAAACTTTATTCCCATAGTGCACTGCATAAACATTGCTGTCTCTGTCCATGTCCATGTCCCTGTACGTATGTATGTATGTATGTATGTATGTATTGATGGCCATATGCTGTGTGCTGGCAACAAAGTTTTGCCAACATTTCTGCATCATAAAACTTTGCCCGAAAAGGGCATCAATATGAATTGCGTATCGAATTTGGAATTTTGATGCATGTGCAGCGATCGAGGGCCACAAAGTGCATCTGCTCTATTAGGTCGCTGGATTCGGGGGTTAGACTATTGTAAAATAAAAGCAAAGCTGCTGTTGTTGTTGCTGTTGTTGCTATTGTTGCTGTTATTGTTGCTGCTGGCAAAGTTTAGCGAGCAAAACTCATTTATTTGTTTTCCGCCGTGACAGTTGAACCATGTAATTATACAGAGACAGGCTCCAACGCCTAACGTTACTTCAACCCACCCACTGCCCTTTAGCAAGACTTATGAAATATGACAGTTTTGCACACCACGCACAACTTTTGGTTCGCCTTTCAAATAGAAATTATTAGAAAGTTTTCGAGCGAAAGCGAAAAGCGGAGGGCAGCTTTGGCTTTAGCTTTGACTTTGCCTGCATCACCATGATGGCGCTTCGCATGAGATTAGTGCAATTGGGAATATGTTGTTGGATAGACAAAGATAGCTAACACTCAGCTGGGCATAGAGTTGCATATAGAGAGAGAGAGAGAGAGAGAGAGATAGAGAGACAGAAAGATAACAGTGTAACTATATATATATATATATATATATATATATATATGTATATACGAATAGCATTGCTGAATTCATATTGAACACTCAAAGTATTGTCGGCTTTTTGATTTATGTATATTGGCAATCTGCCACAAGATAAGTTTTCAGCTATATGTATAGTAGATACTATGAATATGGAATAGGGTCAAATATAGTATTAAGAATTTAATTTTAAGAAATCGCTAACAAAATGTGTATGTGATGTTGTGTGGCATCTCTGAATATTACCTGTTAACTTGTTTAACCTAATTAAGCTAACTTATGTTTTATGAGTAGTACCCCAAACCAGAATAAGAGAAAGTCAATCTGAAGGAGTTGAACCTACCTGATGTTTTGGCTGCCCAGAAAATGCAAACTCTTTAGATCTCTCAGCCCTGACAAAGGAATTATCTCAGGAAAAATTGCTTGCATTGGAATGCACCTGGAAGACCTGATGACAGTTCACGCATAAGACTGTTCGAAAGTACTTTATTATGCAATCAGATCTTTAACTGGTTAAAGGTTTGTTATACCCTTGCAGAGGGTATTATAAATTTGTCACAAAATGTGTAACGCATTGAAGCAGACGTTTCAGAAAAAAAATTGTATATTCGTGATCAGCATCAACAGCCGAGTCATGTCCGTCTGTCTGTCTGTTTATATGCGTTTTTCAGGACTTTGTTCTAGGGCTATCTTGATTAAACTTTGCACAGATGCTTCTTCTTTCTGCAGGTAGTACCTATAGTTGAATTTTCCAGATAGGACCACTGCCATAGGAACGATCGATTGAAAAATAAGTTTTTCTATGACAAAATTTATTTGGTTTTTCAAAATAACTCAACCAAACTTACTTAACCTATGTTAAAGGACAGTTTTTACATGATGACAAAATTTCATCAAAATAGGACGACTTTATCTTATAGCTGCAATAGGAACGATCGGTTTAGAAAATAAGTTTTTGATTTTCACTATATCTAAGTTTAAACACTATCCACATATGTTGACAAAATTTCATCGACATCGGACCACTATATCTTATAGCTGCCACAGGAACGATCGTTTGAAAATAAGTTTCTGTATGCAAAACTTTTGTGTGTTTTCAAAATATCTCGACCAAACTCATTATATCTAAATTAAAGCACGTTCTACACATGCTGACCAAATTTTTTCAAAACCGGATCACTATAACTTATAGCTGCCATAGGAACAATCAGTTGACTAATAAGTATTCTTATGATAATCTTTTCTGCAAGGGTATGTATCTTCGGCACGCTGAAGATAATATTTCTGTCTTGTTTATGGATTATTTCCATTATGGTTGAAATTCTAACGAGCAGGGAATGGCCAACTGGACTTGTGATGCTGTCGTTTAATGTTCTTTTTTACAGTTTTAAAAATATTATTATTATATTATTAAAACTTTTGAACGCACTACAAGAGCCGCAAACAAACTTAAGCAGCTTATGGCAGTATAAAAATGTACATACTAAATGAAAGATCGACAAACTTTTCAGAAATCTACCCACACTGAAGTCCATGCAGATGAGTTCTGGAATTTCATTAATGGTGACTGTCTCAACCAAAAAGTAACCAATAAAAAGGACAAACAAACGCGGACACAAGCAGCTTCAGAGCTGCATTTAAAAGCAACACAGTTATCATTCATTCGGTCAATGTGGCATTCATTTCAGCATTCGTTCGTTCATTCGTTATTTGCTCGTTCCATTTGCTGGCTGCTCTGAGCTCATTTATGCATTCGTTTCAGTCATGTTTCAGCTACAATTTGCACTGGGCAAGCATTTCGCGAATGTCTTTTAATTGATTCGCGTAGGGCAACAGCAAAGCCAGCTATTCCACCTGGTCCTTGCCCCCTGCCAACTGCCACCTGCTCACCACTTACTGTGAAAATGTGGGAATGGATTGTGAAGCATTGGCAGAACTACATATATATATATAAATACATATAGTATATAGTATATACATGTGTATAATATGATAATACTATAGTGGATGCAGCATGTAATTATAAATTGAATTAAAAGGCTGGCATTCGTTCGCTTTCTGCTCCTTGAGCTTAATTAAAGTTTCATTATGTGCCCATTTATATATGTATGTACATACATACATATGTAGTATAGTCGTATATAGTAGCATGCATATCCATTTCCGGCGAATGCGGGCAATATGTTTAAAATGCTGCAAAAATATTTGACAAGCAACTTTACGAGCGAGCCGTAAAAATATTTTTGCTGCCCGTTGCCGCCTCAGCCCCGCCCTTCCATCTATTAACTGCTCGAGCAGCTAGAACTAATGCATGCATAGAGTATGCATACTTAAAGCCAACGATAGCAACAGAAATGCTTGACGGGTAGGGTGATAGATAGGGGGCATACTCTACAGGGGGGTGGCTGTGAGACGGACATTATGTGTGCTTGTATGCAAATGCATTTGCTAAGTCACAAACAAAACAAAGGACTAGAAAATACTTACTAAATGCATCAAATGCAAAAATAAAATAAGCTAACTCTGACTGACTAAGCAAATACCCTTTCTAAGAACTATAGAGAGCATCACTTCTGATCATCAATCATATATAATTACACACAGTTCTGTTCCAAGTTGTTCAAGTGCAATTTATTCAATAGTCTCTCAGAATTTTATTTAGAATTTCTTATTGCGAGACAACTGAACATTTTACTATAAGCAATATAATTATAACAATCAGATAATAATCAATTCTCAACACAGGAATATGATGGCTCAAGGGTAGAAAGCGATAATGGGAATAACATCTATCTAATATTGTTGGATTTGTTTCTGTTCCATAAACGATAAAGACACAAAGTAATTTAAGAAATAAGTAATATTAAAATGCATCGATTTTATCAATATCAATCAACACCTTATTGAAATTATCAACTAGGGTGACTATTGAAGCATGGTATGTATCTCAAGCTGCAGCTATATATATATGCATATGTGTATAACTTAGTGATTTGATTCACCACAAACATTTCGCGAAATCAATTTCATTAAAAAAGCTTCAAATCAAGAAGACATGATCAATTTTAACAAACTCCCGTTCAAATTCATGATTGCTTTGTGTGGCTCTAGAATATGTGTTACAAATTGTGTGACAGAATTATTATACCCACAGCGAGGGTATTTAAAAAAAAAAGAAATGCAAACGCAACTTGTCGACATGAATTGTTGTTGTCATTTCACATGTCCCTTGTTGTTGTTGCTGCTTTTACTGCAGCTGTACTTTATCGTTTTGTATGTGTGTGTTTTTATACTACTCTGTTATCAATGGAAAAAGTGTATATCAGTTTTGTAACATGTTTATGTGGAATCAAATTCATTAACGAACTCCCCAATTGTACGACCCAAATGACGCCTCAACGGTTTTGGGACTCTTTTTGATAATTGAACTCAAACGAAAGCTTAGTTCGTTCAAAAGAAAACGAACTACTGAAACAATACTCTGAATTGAAAGGTACAATTAGAAGTTACAATTATAATATATAGTAAAAGAATCGAAAAAAAAAACAAAGACTCTGTACTCAAATCAAGTACAAACGTTGACAAAATCCGGACAAGTACAAAACGAGGTTTTTTTTTTTCAAGTTCGAAACTATTTTGTACTTAATCAAGGACATTTTATTCCTAATTTATGACAGAAAATGGTCGCTTTTGAATTGAAGAGCTATGCTTACTAAATTGAAGAATAAATAAGATCGTGCAGTACTTCGAATTTGTAGAATAATAGAATAAATTCTAGGTTGTACAATTTTTTTGAATATTTTTGGAATTATCTTCAAGAAATCATTAACATAGTATACCCTCTTCAATTTAAGTACAGGAAGATGTAGTAAGTAAACTGTAGTCGGTCAGCATTTAAATGCAAAGATCTTACTTTTTTTTTTATTGTATTGTGTTTTGAATTGCTGCCCTCCCCCCCCCCCCACCCTTTTAGCATAGCGGAGAGCATAGCATAGTTTTTAGCGCAAATCAAAATGATTGATGATGATGGCCGCCATGCAGCAAAGCTCTAGTTCAAGTAATAGTAGCATACACCAACAACACACATACACATACACATACACATATATGCACACATACACATACACAAAAACACACACAAACACACACACAGACACACTCACTTTTTGCTGATGGTCTCTGCCTGGTGAGTGTTTGTGTTCAGCCAGCAGTCAAGAGACAACTACAACTACTACAACAACAACAAATGCAACAACAAATGCAGCAACAAATGCAACAACAACAAAAACAAACACTTGACAGTTATGGCTGCTGATATACAGCAAATAAACTAAATAAATCCCTTTTTGTGTAATGCCATTTTTGTGCCACTTTGTTTTAAGGCGGGGGCCCACATGAGCACTCACACACATATACAAACATACTATATACATGTATAAATATTTGAGTGTGTGTGTGTGTGCAACTGACATATATAACCTATGTAAGCTATGAGAGCTATGAGCTATGGTTACGAGCGTGTGCAGCAGCTATTGTCATATTCTTTTCAATTGCAAATTGACGCTGCCCAAAAGTATGCAACGCTTTTTTGCATTGGCCAAGTGCCACGCAGCATTTGCATTTAACAAGGAATAAGCACACACATTTGCACCCATACATACACACAGCAGTAAGGCAGATAGGAGTAGAGGCAGAGTAACACACCGTTGTCATTGGCACTTCATTAATGCTGTCTAAACACACATACGCACACACATACACACACACACACAGTTTCACACAAATTAGCCAAACGTTTGCGTTTATGGCCATTGGCCTTGTTTAAAGCATATTTGCCAGTTGCCCTTTGGCTGTCAATTATTGTTGTTGCTGCTGCTGTTGCTTTTGTGGTAGCGCTTATTGTTGCCCCGCTGCCTCATTAGGCAGCTCAAGTCTGTGGACAGTGGCTGCGGCTTTGGCTGTGGCTGTGGCTTTTCAATATAAAGGGTCAGCTGCCAAGCATTTGGCCAGCATACAAATATACACAAAAACACGCACACAAGCAAACTTACACAAGCAAGCAAACACATGCCACTAACAATAATATCAGCTGCAGCCCCATGCCCCATTGTCCCCGCTGGCGTTATGCTATTGTCCCTAGTCAGCTCGACCCCAAAATGGCATTTCTTATAGCTCTCAATTTCTTGCTATTGGTACTACGTTGTTTGGCTTCACAACTTCATTGACATTGTCGTCGTCTCTTTTGGGCTTGTCAAAGGAATCAACTTGCAGCCAATCAAATTATATATATCTACAAGAGTGCATATTTCAGCTAAACGCTACTTAGATGCAACGCCTACTAAGGATTCCAGCTTAACAAGTTCAACATGTAAGCTGGTGCTGGAAAGCCGTCGATAGTTGCAATAGGTATAGTTGTTGTAGAGTCGGTTGTTGTATGCACAGTTGGCACTAAAAGCAAAAGTAGAATAGTTTAAAAATTTAAACCAAAAAGTGTAATTTTTGCCATAGAAACTTATATACGGGGGTGTCACGGAAATCTCTAGATGTTTTGGGTTTGGTTGGTTTGTAAATCTCTTGAAAAAAACCGTAGGTGTCACAGGAGTTCGAGAGATTTCAGTTTTTCGAACTTCTGTTTGAAAGCAACATGGGTGCCTCCATAGGGTTGTCTGCTCACCAAAGTAATTTTCTCAATATATAAGATGGTATACATTAAATAATTATATTTTTGGAACTTTAGTTTACATGTTACAACACAATTTTTTTTTAGATTTTATGACAGCCAAATTATCTACCGATAACAAGCTGAGTTGCCATCGTACAAAAATAGTTTAGTAATTTCATAAAAATTCACTATAAATACGATTTTGATTGGAAATATAAAAATGAATACGTCGTTTTATTATTTTTTACTTTTATATAAAACATAAATAAATCAAATATTCAATGAAATAAAAAGACCGATCATTTTAAACTCAATTTGAAGCAAGTAGACAACTCTACGCCCGGTTGGTTTATGCTGTTGAATATTTTACTAGAGATTTTTGAAAATTTGTTTGTGTGTGAATTTACCTTGAGAAAAATCGGGAGCTTTGAAATTAACCCAAAGAGATTTCTGTGACACCTAAGAATTGGTATTCGGTTGGAATTCGGTTGGAAGAGTTTTCCGTGACACTCCTCATATTTTGTATTGAAAATTTGGAAACTATGCCAACTAAAATGTGCATAAAAATGATCTATTAAGTTGCTTTTTGCTCTGCAACAATTTTATTTGTACCTTAACTCATTATACTTGCATGAGCTCTCCATTTTCACTTAATTTATGACCAAATGATGTATTTATTGTCATTTAATTCGCATATGTATGTGTTAAGGTTGCACATGCTTGTTATGAACTCAAATGCACTTACAACTGTATAGCCCACTTTACACCAACAAATCACTTTCAATCCTTGTATGAAAGCAATAAATGCTGGGGCTTAGTTTGTCAAAGTAATCAGATTGTTGATGCCGTTGTGTTTTAATTGCTTAAAAAAGTGTCAACGATATAATTACAGACCGCGAAAATTATAAATCTTTCTCTTATAACGCTTATAGTACTAATGGCTTGATAAGAAAAAGAGCTCCTGGAAGCTTGTTGTGATCGGGAATCTTTTTAACTGTAATGGAAATCTGTTCAAGTACTTAACACTCGTCCATTGGTCTTTCCAGATTGTCGATAGATAGTCATGACGTACTTGGAGCTTGATCATCATCATAGCTTGAACTGTTCTCAGGAGAACAGAAGGCTTTTCGATTGTTCAATAAATATGGCTATCCAATCGTTTACATATCAAAAAGTCGAAAGTAAAATGGCTGCCTTAATAGGGTTGTCAGCACACCAATGTAATTTTGTTAAATATATATATTATATATATATTATTTATTTAAATTAAAGTGTTATTAAATTTGACATGAATCAATTATATTTTTGGAAGTATAGTTTACATTTGGAGGTACAATTTTAAAAAAATTGTTTGACTATAGTTTTTGTCGAATGCAAAAGAAATACCTTTATCAAATTAAATATATATTATATATTCAGAAAAAAAATTTTTTTTTTTTCTGTTAATCAGATTGTTTTTATTTTTTTAATTTTGTTTTTGTGTGTGTTTACCCAATTCTCTTAAGAAAAGACGAGAGCTTTCAAACCAATCCAAAGAGATTAACATAACACCGCTGATGAACCCGATTATTCCTTGACGAATGATTACTTTATTGGGGACTCTCGTTATTGAAATAAGGAACTTTAAAGAGTTTGGAGCGTACATATGTAAAAGTTTTAAATGTTATATTTGGATGTATGCCCGCAAACTCATTGAAGAGTTCGATGCAACAGACCGCAAACATTTTTACTACCTGTTCCCATTAAAAATGGGGAAAAGGGAGTTATAAAGTACTGCAAATGTGTGTAACAGACAGAAGGAGGCATTTCCGACCATATAAAGTATATATATTCTTGATCAGGATCATCAGCCGAGACGAACTAGCCATGTTCGTCTGTCTGTCTCTCTTTTTGTTTCTTTGTTCTAGAGATATCTAGATGAAACTTGGCACAGATGCTTCTAGGCCTGATCGGACCACTACAACATATAGCTACCATAGGAATGATCGGTTGAAAATATTTTTTTCAAAATATCTCGACCAAACTCACTATATCTAAATTAAGGCACGTTCTGCACATGTTGACCAAAACAAAAAAGTGAATGTACATATCTTTCCTTGGTTCAGTACTTGAATAAAATTCTAAAGGACCATTCTTTATAAAAAGAAGGTTAAGTCTGGAACCATTGAAACCACTTGGGAACATTCTTAACGTTCTTACATTCGATGCATATTTGTACATATTATAAGATTGCACTGGCTTGAGTTGATGTCGAAAGCTATAAAGAATCACATATACATATGTATATATGTTACAAGTAGATATATGTACGTTATGAGGTATGTGTGCTGGGTATATATTAAGATACACCAACTCCTCTCTCTCTCTCTTCTACACACGCACTTTCGACTAGATTATTCTAACTGAGCCGGATGTACCATAACTTTTATTGCATTTAAATATGCGCAACATACTCGTCTACGTAAAATTTAAATTACATGCCCGGGTATTTGTGGCAACACTCAGACACCGCAAGCCCCCTCTTCACTATACATTTATCCACCCATACACACATACTAGACGTAGACATCGCTTTTGGTGTGTATACGAGAAGCCCTGAAATTCCTTTGGGGCTTTGCCAGAGTGCAATGTCTGTCAACACTAATTGTTGGCTGATGTCGCTGCTGTCTTTTGCAACAATAATGTTCAGTGTACGTGAATGTGTATGTGTATGTGGACGTGGATGTGGATATGGATGGGAATGTGGATGTGGATGGGTGTGTGTGTAAATCCTGCTTACATGCACACACACACACACACACACACACACACACACACACACACACACACACACACACACCCACACATACATATAGGCGTAATCAGGAGGCAATCGCAATAGCAGGCAATGGCAACGCTTCTGCTCTTCTAATTCTAATTCTCCTTCTCGTTCTCCTTCTTGTTACTGTTATTGTCATTAGCTTTGGCACCCCCAAGTAGATGGCTAACAGGCTGAAGACTTTGGCTCGTTGGCCGTTTGGCCAAAGGCGACTCTCGGCTTTTGGGTGCGAACATAACACAAATACTAAGCGGGCCAAACAGGACATACTCCTACTCGTAGTCGTGCATGCATATGCTTAATTAAATTGGGTCAAAGCAGTTAACTCACTTGTCTTTGGATTATATTTGCATTTTACCTAATCTCCGACTTAGCTGCGTTTCAGCTTCAGTTGAGCTCAGCTGTCACTGTTATCTGGCCAGTACTCTGTCCAGTCCACCCACATTAACCCTAACTCAAAATAACTCTAGTTCTCAACTTTGGCTTGGACTTTTGCTCGACTTAACAAATTGCTCTTGTGGCTCGCGCCATATAAAATCAAATTATTGTCTGCAGTTCTTTGGGGTGTGCCCACAAAATATTGTCTTTTGCGAGTTTCGAGTTTCGAGTTTATTAAAACTTTTCAGAGAAAGAGCAAGAACAAGAGCAAAAACAAGAACAGGAACAAGAACAACGGACAGCAGCAGCGCCAACTATCTAACTAAGTGCTCTATGGGTCTGAGTCTCAGCCAGGACTTGTTAGTTGGCTAAAAACTTTTGACCTGTTGCCATACACACACAGAGATACAAACACATTCACTCGCTCTCGCATACACACAAACATACATCGTACTGCACAGCAACTATGCTATATTCTCCTTGAGTATGAGTATGAGTATGCGTATGAGTATGTGGATGAGAATGAGTATGAAACTGTGAGTGCAAGTGCTATACAAAGTGTAATATCGCTTTACGTACACCTTGGCTACCTTTCAAATTTATAAATATTTATAACGTCCTTGTTTTGGTTCAGTTGCTTAAATACTTTAAAACTATCGCCGAACTATAGCGAACTGTGCGAAACTGTTATAAAGTAAAACTCTTATAGCTATTATACTTAGGGTATTCACGCACTTTTTTCAAACTGCTTAACAATAAAAAGTACTGACAAAAGACTCCCCAAGTGTTTAAGCTAAGAGCTTTTTTACAAAGGCAGTTGTGCAGCTAGAAAGCTGTGTTAAATTCAGTGTTGGGCAACAAAGACTGCTTTGTAACTAACACTGGCACAGTTAAAACTTCTTTCAGTCATTTGTTTTTAAAAAATTAGTAAAGAAATTTCAAAATTGATCAAAGTAAAGTAATCCTGTATGAACGCAGTTTTCTTCAATAGTTTTGAAGCTAGAGCAGCCAAAGTTGGTATATATGTTGATATATACCATTGGCAGACAAAGTGTCAAGATTGATATATTTTAAAATATTGGTTACATTACCATTCTCACCCCTGAAACGTAATTGAAAATATTTCAATTGTCATAAGCTAATTCATTACAAAGAAAAATATTATTTTTTGTACAAATTAAGATGAAGCTTGTTAAATAGTAGAACTGTTTGGCAGCCCACAGCAGAACATTGTTTTCAAAACTACTTCAGAATGCTTCTGCTGAACTGCTTAGCCCAAAAATATTTACATTTTGCTTTGAAGGAAGTTATTTTAATCACTTGCTGTATGCATGTCCTTTTAATTTTGTCACAAACTAAGCCCTGCCCCCTTTTGCATTGATTTGTCGGCCAACTACTCGACTTTGCCGTCCTCCTGTTCTGGGATAGGAACATTAAGTTAAAAGCAAGAGAAACTTGCCTAATCCCATGAAAACAAGCAGCTCAGCTGCTATTGATAAGGGCCAAATGCTAGGCAACTGATCCGCTTTTGGCCGAAACGAATAGGGTTGGGTTGGCCTGTGTCGTATTTTTTGGCCGTTCAGCACAATAATCAAGATAATATACGTACACATGAAAATCTCTTAAGATTTTGGTTGCGTTTCGTTCTTTGCACAGTGTATTTCGAAGTTCAATAGGTATTATTTCTCGAACAACTTATCTTGAATTATGACCGTTGATATGAGATTCAACACATTATTATTTATTTATTTATTTATTTTCATTTAATAAAATTGAAATGTTTTCTTGTTGTTAAGAAAGACAATAATAACCATCAGGTTTTTTATAAATACCAATTTTAACTCAATTCAGCAAAAATGAGTAAAACATGCATAGGCAAAAGGAGCTATAAAGTATATCTTCGACTATGCAAAGTATATATATTCTTGATCGGCATAAATAATCGAACTAGTCAAGTCCACCTATCTTTCTATTTACATGTGAACTAGTCTATCAGTTTTAAGGCTATCTCAATCTTTGCACAGATGTTTTTTTTTTGCTGAATGCTGCATTTGTCGGATATGACCAGATCGGAGCAATCATACAGATGTTATAGAAACGATCGATCGAAAATTGTAAGCTTTCTCGAGCAAATTTAGCAATTCTGGTCTTTATCATTATTTATGTTTGCTGATAAAATTTTATAAAAATCGAATGATCATATCGTTTGAAAAATGAGTTTATGTATGAAATACTTTTTGGTTTATAAAGATGCTTTGAATTCTCTCAATTTTATTACGTTCTTCATATGTTGAATAAGTTTTATTAAAATCGGCGGAAAATTAGGTTTTTATATGCAAAACTTTTCTGCAAAAGTAACTATTCAGATAACTTAGCTGTGTTGTTTCTTTGATTTCGTGTCATCTCTGAAAGCAACCCTCTTGCCACACCTGACAAATTCTTACTTCAATTTGACTGTGAAATGGGCATGTCCCTTTGGAATTTTGGACAACGCTTCAGTCAGCAAATACATGTTGTATGCTGACATGCATTTAAATTTGTGGTCGCATTTCCTAGTAACTTGACAACATTTTGCCGACTGCAATTTACAGTTAAATTTTATGCATCCCGTTATGACACTTGCGGTGTACAAGAAGCACTACTATATATGTATATATACTTTTACCAATGTAGATAGTACATGCAAACGCAATCCACAGATACAGCAAAACATTCAAAGATACAGATGCAGATACAAGAACATAACTGAAATTCCACACAAACAGAAAGTTACAGAAAGATAGAGAGAGTTAACAGGGGGGTATGCAGCCAAGCAGCATACTAATTTATGTTATCAAAACACTCCAAATAAACCACTAAAATGTCAAAGTCTTGGCAGTGCACTTGTTTTACGTATTGTTGCACATGTTGTTGTTGTTGATGTGTTGCTTGTTGCTTACGACTTCAAATAATTTAGATTGATGCGCTGTCGCCGTTGCAATGTTGTCATATGCAACGTTGGCTCAATCAAACTGCAGACGACACTTCTATATCAAGCGTTAAATAACAGTATCTACAAGTAGATACGTTCATATATATATATATGTACATATATATACAATGTTTATAACATACATACTAGCTCAAGTAAATATAACAATGTACATAAGTATTGCAAGAGTAAGACCAGTTGCTTGCAAATCTATTTCCAGCTGTATCTAAGCTTATGTATACAATGTATATTGTATCTGTATCTGAATTTGTAGCTGTTATCAGAAGCTGTATCTCCCTCTTACTCTCTCTCTTACTCTAATTGTATTTGTAAATGTATCTGCAACTGTATGTTTTAACCCACTCGATTGCTTTGATTGCCAGTGACAAGAACTAAATCAAGAAAAAGCTAGAGTGAAATTAATTATACTATATAATTAATAATATGGCACACTCACACACACACACACACAGTCGTAATTACAAATTGCCCCGACCAAGTGCCTAGCTGTCAGCTTTTGTTATCCTTTAAGTCCTTGTTTAATGCGACTGCTGCCTTTGATTTTTACAATTTCAATTAGCGCAAAGCTCGTGCCGCCCGCCAAATGGCTGCGTAAAGTTTGAGGGGAATAGCGGCAAGGGGTAAGGGCTAAGTGGCAAGGGGTACAGCTGTATTGTAGGGTTAAGGGTGGAGGGGGGAATGGGGTGAGGCAACTGTGAGCTGGTTGTGGTTGTTGCAAGGATTTACAGCCGTTGATTATTACATAACAGGCGAATGTAAATTTCAACGTTTGCCGCACAAAATTTATGTTAATTTCAGCTGGAGCTGCCACTAAATTGAAAGGCTGTCAGTGAAAGCGAAGTGGGCGTGGCAACTGCCGCTTTGTCGACTGTTTGTATGTGTGTGTGTGTGTGTGTGTGTGTGTGTGTGTGTGTGTGTGTGTGTGTGTGTGTGTGTGTGTGCGTGCGTGTGTGTGTGTGTGTGTGTGTGTGTGTGTGTGTGTGTGTGTGTGTGTGTGTGTGTGTGTGCGTGTGTGTGTGTGTGTGTGTGTGTGTGTGTGTGTGTGTGTGTGTGTGTGTGTGTGTGTGTGTGTGTGTGTGTGTGTGTGTGTGTGTGTGTGTGTGTGTGTGTGTGTGTGTGTGTGTGTGTGTGTGTGTGTGTGTGTGTGTGTGTGTGTGTGTGTGTGTGTGTGTGTGTGTGTGTGTGTGTGTGTGTGTGTGTGTGTGTGTGTGTGTGTGTGTGTGTGTGTGTGTGTGTGTGTGTGTGTGTGTGTGTGTGTGTGTGTGTGTGTGTGTGTGTGTGTGTGTGTGTGTGTGTGTGTGTGTGTGTGTGTGTGTGTGTGTGTGTGTGTGTGTGTGTGTGCGTGCGTGTGTGTGTGTGTGTGTGTGTGTGTGTGTGTGTGTGTGTGTGTGTGTGTGTGTGTGTGTGTGTGTGTGTGTGTGTGTGTGTGTGTGTGTGTGTGTGTGTGTGTGTGTGTGTGTGTGTGTGTGTGTGTGTGTGTGTGTGTGTGTGTGTGTGTGTGTGTGTGTGTGTGTGTGTGTGTGTGTGTGTAGCACAGTCAGGCTAATTAGTGTGCGCGCTGACTGAATGCTACATTGTTGCTAGCAAATCTCTAAACACGATTAGTTTAAATGCACTTAGAAGATATATGTATATGCGTAATAAAACAAGAAAGAAATGTTTTTTGTCGACGTGCTAGAAAACATATTTTTCAACTGATTGTTCCTATGGCTGCTATAAGATATAGAAGTCCGATTTCGATGAGATTTTGTCTTTATGTATTAAATATCTTTAAATTCTGGTTTAGTGTGTTTGGTTGAGTTACCTTCAGAAACAAAAAAGTTTTTCATACAAAAACTAACTTTTCAACCGATCGTTCCTATGACAGCTATAAGATATTGCCGTCTGATTTTGAAAAAATTTTGTCATCAAGTATAAACTGTCTTTAATATTAGGTTTAGTGAGTTTGGTTGAGTTATCTTAAATCAAAAAAGTTTTTCATACAAAAACTAATTTTCCAACCGATAGTTCCTATGGCAGCTATATGTTTTACTTTTCCGATCTGACCAATTCAACTTTAGGTACTTCCTGCAATAAGAAGAAGCATCTGTGCCAAGTTTGATCAAGATATCTCTAGAGCAAAGTCTTGAAAAACGCATATAAACAGACGGACAGACAGACGGACATGACTCGGCTGTTGATGCTGATCACGAATATACAATTTTTTTTCTCTGAGACCTCTTCTTCAATGCGTTACACATTTCGTGACAAATTCATAATACCCTCTGCAAGGGTATATAAATATATTATTATTTTTGATATTAAATTGAATAATCCAGATTTAAAAAACGGCGACAATCATTTTGGGATGCCCCTTAAAATTTGTATAACCGAAGCATTTGACATTATTACTTTGTTTAACGAAATAGTAGCCTTGTAACTGGTCATATATCGTATAAACATTCATATAAAAGTCAACAAATATATTATTTTAAACTGCTTGTTTCCCATTTGGAGCATAAATTTATAGATTACTATCAGATGGTAGATATTTTTTCAGCATTATATTAATTATATTCTTTTTTTAATTTTTTTAAAAAAATAAATCAGAAACAAGTAAGAATACTCTAGTCGAGTGTGCCCGACCACGAGACTCCCTGCTCCCAACTTGCATTTCAAGCAGTTCAGCGGCAACACAAGCAAGCAGTGCACTTAACTCGTAAACTGCTTGTCAAACTGTTGTTGCTGCCAGCTGAGACGGGCGTAACACAAGCAAGCAGTGCACTTAACTCGTAAACTGCTTGTCAAACTGTTGTTGCTGCCAACTGAGACGGGCGTAATAGATTCTTCTATAAATTTGGTGCTATTTATCCGATCGCGTTGAAATTTACACCTCCGAAAGACATTTATTAAACATACAAGTGTACTAAAAATTAAAGCTTTATCTTTAAAATTGTGGCTGTGGGAGTCTTTTGCGATTTGCGGGGGTGCGGGGGGTGCATCCAAAATTTGAAATAAACTTGATCTGCGTATGGTATACAGGAACCTGCATGCCAAGTTTGGTGTGTCTAGCTCTTATAGTCTCTGAGATCTGTGTGTTCATACGGACAGACGGACAGACGGACGGACAGACAGACAGACGGACATGGCTAGATCGTCACGGCTGTTGATGCTGATCAAGAATATATATAGTTTATATTGTCGGAAATGCCTCCTTCTGCCTGCTACACACATTTGCAGTACTTTATAACTCCCTTTTTCCCATTTTTAATGGGAACAGGGAGTAAAAAGAGTATATTGGGTTTGTGAAATGTCCGTCTGTCCGTCTGTATGAACGCAGGTTTTTTCCGCAGTTTTAAAGCTAGAGCAACCAAACTTGGTATACATGTTGGTATATACCATAGGCAGACAAAGTGTCAAGATCTCTTCCCCACCCCCACCCCTTCCCCCACAAGCCCCAAAAACCTATATCTTCCACAGTTTTATAGCTAGAGTAACCAAATTTGGCACAAGGGCTACTTATCACATCCTTCATTGATCTGACAAAAAAATTCGGCCACGCCCACCTCCGCCCCCACAAATAAGCAAAGTCTGTATCTCCAACACCCTTTTAACTAGAAACACCAAATTTTGCAGGTTGAATTCTGTTGCCCTATTTAATAGATTGGATAAAAATATTTTTGCCACGCCCACCCCCGCTCTTGCAATCAAGCAATGTTTGTTTCTCCCAAACCTGTAGAACTGGCCCAACCAAACTTAAATTGATGGCAAAATTTGAAAGAGTTTACCAAAAATACAATTGCCACTTCTGACTCCGCAAAGAGGCGAAAAAAAGAGTATTTCGCAGTCGGGTGCATTCGACTGCAACGTTCTTACTTGTTTTATATTATAAACTGTGTTGTATAATACATTAAAATGAATCTTTACCATGCAGAAAGCTTCTTTATTCACAATTATATTTAATAAAGTATTCTGAACACTGATTCATAATATGCCATAGATTTATCAATACTATTGCATACTGTTAACCTTTCGATACACTTGTTTTATCTGAAGGTTCATGCACTCTCTCTTTCACTCTCTCTCTCTCTCTCCCTCCCGCTCTATCTGTTTCTAGTCATGTTTCTAGCCGTTCCCAGGGGACTAGGTATTTGTTAAAATTTGTCTGTGCTCATTAACTAATGCTGTTTGCTGATAGCTCCAACCAAAACAAAAAACACCAAAAACAAATTAAAAACATAAAAAAAAAACAAAATAAAACTAAATGCCGTTTGGGACTTTAACGTCAAGTATGCCGAGATATCATATGGATTGCAGATGGTTATAAGCGGGCAGCGGGGTATGCGATACTTGCCGGTTCCGGCGTAAGCAGGTGCCGTATGATAATGATACAGTCGACCGTCAATCGTCAATCGCCAATCGCCAATGGTCAAACGTCAATCATCAAAAGTGGATACCCGCCTGACACCGCTTGGCACTGTCTGTCGCAGATACAGATACGATTTTGATAGAGACACTTGTATCTTATGGGCGGCACTCACGACGAGCATGATCATGCTAAGGGATCATTTCCTTATTTCAAACCTTTTTAATCAAAATGAATAATAACTGTTGTTTTAGGACTTTTTTAATAAAATCAGAACTAATCTTTATTATGAAACTAAAAATATATTTTATTTTGTAATTTTGACTTTATACTAATAACTCTTATTTTTTAAAAATTATACACATTGGTGTCACTAACATTTTCATAACATCTTTCTAATATCCTGAACTTCTTGTTGCAAATTTGAAGAGATAACGGTTATTTTCAATACCTGGTTTTTACACATATCACTGTGGACGGCGACTAGCATTATATACATCAGGAAAGATTTGCTGTGAGTGTTCGATCAGATCGAGCTATATATCGATCGAAAGGTATTTCTTTTACTAAGAAAAGTGCGAGATTTGGTCTACAACACATATCTGGCATAATTCGAGTCGTCTTTTTGCAAAATTAACTGGGCTCAACTCCCAGTGCAGGAAGTCGATTGTTTTTTTCATAAACTTCAATTCTAAATCTTTTATTTGGCATTGAATAATTAGTAAGTTTTATCTTTAATACAGCTGCTCATGATACATTGAAACTTAGATAGTGCCTTGGGCGTTACAAAATTTTACCACTATGCTGCGCATCTACGTCACAGTAGACATGAACTGTCAGTTATTTTCAAATTTGTATGTTATTTTGTGTGTTAAGTCACAAAGTCAAGAAGTCCGTAAAAGCACTTAGTTAATTGACCTAATTTTTCATAGAATACAAGCAGAATTATTGCACAATAATTAATATTTTTATTTATATGTTTGTTAACTATACATGTACTAGCTGTAAATTCACAGATAAATATGTAAGTTGGTATTTTGACTAACTTTTTTGTTGGCAAAAAGCATTACTTAGATAATTGATGCATTGTTTAGACATTTCCACTTTTAGATTATTCTCAAAATAATAGGGCTTCAAATGATCCATGCAAATGTGCGACTTTTTTGTAATAAATATTTCATTAAGGCCGCAAAACTTACTCCATTTCTCTAGTAAGGCTGCATCGAGAGGGAACTTAAAAATGCTTTTCTGGCACGTTGCTGTATTGTTTCAATTCCTTTAAATTTTTAAAGGTACAACTGATTTGAATTAGTTTTGAAAAAAATTGATTTCTTAATAATGGCACAAATTCCCATACAAAATCGAAATGTTATGTCTACTGTGACGTCACAGAGCTAGATGTTAAGTTAACAGAACTAAAAGACCTGAGCAATGCGTTATCTAAGTGCGTTGTATCATGACAGTTGCTAACATTTAACATTTTTCTGTTATGTTAAGTTGTGCAAATGTTACGCTGCTGTAAAGCAAACCAGTTTCTTTTAAATTTTCATTAGCTTTGTCCTAAGAAAATGTAGTTTTTTGTATTTTTCTTTTTTTCTTTAATTCATTGTATATTTCAAAAGTTCAAGACACTCTGTCAAAATCAAAATAAAGGCAAGATTAACTTTCTTTCAGATTTTCACTTAAAATTCTCAACCAGTTTAAGCCAACACTGTGTGTAGTGCCCGACTGAAGTATGTTTGGGACATCAATTTCTTATTTAGTATATCTTATTTTTTGTTCATTAATCTTTCGTAAAGTGTTAACACTACAGTTAGCATTCATCAGTGTGAATGTGATCAGGCTATTGACGCTTTTTAATAAATTTCTTGATACAAGTAACGGGGTGTAGTGCCTGGCTAAAGCCCTTTTTGGGTCATCTCATCTTGTTTTGTATTTCTAACTTCTTATTTATCACATTCAACGGCAGTCCACGCTAGGGACGAAGCAGCACGAATTGTGCCAAAGGCGACTAGCATTATATACAGAAAGAATGAAAGATTTGCTGTGAGTGTCCGATCAGATTGAGCTATATATGGATCGAAAGGTATTACTTTAACTAAGAAAAGAGCATACTAAAACTTTAGATAAATCACCTGGTTTATGAGACACAGGGCGAGCAGGTGAGAATGAAATTTTTTAAAAAATTTGAGCTATTGGGGCCTTTGGTGCATCTTCTTTTTTTCCAAACGCAAAAGCTTTGACCATTTTAAAGTTAGAGCGGCTTTTCCAAATTGAGATTAAAACGTCAGTTTGTCTGTCTGTTTGTTTGTTTTTTTGTTTGTTTGTATCAACGCGTTGAGGTAGCAATCTAGATTATTGCGGAATTGTTCCCCATCATAGCTCAAGAAACCTTTACTCTACCACTTTTCTGAAAAACTAGCTAGAATTAACACAACCACAGTTTCCAAACAAAAGAAGCTTCACACACGTATTTTTCATTCGTACTGAATTCGAAAAGTCCTGATTGCTATTTTATGCGAAAACACAAACACAGAAATTCAATACAATTCGGAATGAAAAGATCGCAGTATTCGGAACCAGTTTGAATATCGCGATTATTGCGTGACCATGATCAGCGTGAATGTACGCCTTTATAAAATTGATCTTGTGTTTGTGTGACTCTATTAGTGTGTGTGTGTGTGTGTACGTTTATTTGAGTGTGTGTGGCGCATGTGCTACGACTGATCGGCGCATTGTCGATTATCAAGAACAATACAACGGCGGCAACATATGGCTGTCTACTGTCGCCGTTGCGGTTGTTGTTGTTGTTGTTATTGTCGCTGTTGTTAATGACGCTGGCAACGAGTTAGATAAACGAAGATCAAAATAAAATGAGCTAAAGTGTCCACTACGACCAATTTCAATATGTGTGTGTGAGTGCCTAATTATTCCCAAAGGGAGCACAATGTTGTTGTTCGTTGCTTGTTGTTGTTCTGATGAATTCATGAAGTATATATTCATTTATAATATAGATCGAATAACAGTCAAAGTCTGCACTCTAGCGTATCCAGAGTCAGGCTCAGATCACTCACTCGACACACAATCGATTTGCATAAATATTTAGACAGGCGCATAAATCAGCTCATTTGTTAATATGGACTTCTTTGCAACGGGCGCATTTCAACAGCTCTACAGCGAGCTGTCGGAGCCGGCGACAATGGTTGCCACCAACGGTGGCGACTTTTATGGATTGGTGCAGCAAGAGGAGGTATCAAGAGCTGCGCTGGATTGCTGCTATGCGGATGTTAATTTTGGCAATGGCTTTGAGCCGGGCGGCATGGATTACTATGGCATCATAACACTCGATAGCAACAACAACAACACCAACACCAGCAACATTAGCAACTCCAGCAACAGCAACGACAGCGAGGATCACAATCTACTGTTTGACTTTAGCAATCAGGAATCAACATTGCTAACACTTGCTTCTCCACCAGAACTCAGCGATTGGGAGCAGCGTTTGCTCGAGCATTTTGTGGAAATACCCGAGCTCATTGACATCCTGCCCGAGCGTACGCCGCTCTGCACAGATATGTGCGATGACTTCCTCCACGAGAGCAACAACAATCTGCGCCTCGCTGCACCCAGCTCAACAGCTGCATCCGATGCAGCCATGCCAATTGTGGCACCTCAGCTGCAGCTCACCCAGAATGCTGCTGGTGAAAGAGGCTATCTGTGCACCTTTGGCAGCTGCGAGAAGCTGTACGCCAAGCCTGCCCATCTTAAGGCTCACCTGCGGCGTCATCTGGGCGAGAAGCCCTATGCCTGCAGCTGGCCGGATTGCAGCTGGCGTTTCTCTCGATCCGATGAGCTTGCCCGCCATCGACGCTCCCACTCCGGCGTTAAGCCCTACAAGTGCGACTACTGCGCCAAGTGCTTCGCCCGCTCCGATCATCTCACCAAGCACCGCAAGGTCCACGAGCGGCGTCTGTTGGCCGTCACCCGTTCTGGCAAGCTGCTGCCCAATGGTCCGCTGCCGCAGAGTGTCTATGCGGTGCGTCCTGGAAGGAAGCGTAAGAATCAGCTGTGACAGTGACAGTGCCGCTGAGTTGAGTCGAGGGTTGCTCGAGCAGTTGCTCATCTTTGATACGTGTCTTTTTTTATGTGAGAAATACATATGTAATTAAATATAATTATTTAATGAAAAAAGTTGGTAAACATGAAGCTGCAATTGTACTTAATTCACTCGATCTAACGACATTCAAAAATAATTATATGCAAGTCAAGTAAATGCCAAGCATGTTTTCCAAATTATTATATGGGCATTTCCGGAAAAAGGTCCACCAGCGCCGAAAACTTCAAAGTCATTATTAGTACCTATTACTTATGAATTATATGCTTTAATTGATGTAAATCGTTAGATATTGATGAAATCTAACAATTTACAATCCAAAGATAGTGGATGTCCTTATCCAGGATATAAATAAGATATACACGAGTGTGTGTTATATAGAAGATTTTATTACTCAATTTTGCACATTTTTATTGGGTACAGGAAGTAAGTGTGTAGTAGAGATTGCATCGGGATATAAATTCATTCAGGATTCCAACCGATTATCCGATTTTGACACATTCCGGTATCCAAAAAAATACACCGCTGGTCCCGAATCCCGCCTGATATCCCCAATGTTATTGAGAAACAAACGGGGGCGGGCGTGGCGCGGGAGATACAATCTTTGTCGGGGCGGGTGTGGGCGTGGCCTACCAATTAAAAGAAAGAGTATCAAAATTCGTCAGTCCAGCATGCTTTGGAATTTTTAAACAGTTAGGGATATATTGGCCCGGCTTTTGATGTTGATACTGATCAGGAATATATATGCTTTACTGTGTCAGATAGGTCTTCTTCTACCTGTTACATAATTCACATAACTTCAGTATAAATGTGTAAAATTCAGCGATTTCTTTTCGCATTATCCTTAAAAAGTCATCAAGGAAACTGGTACTGTATCATCAATTTAGTTACCGATTTTATAAAGTTTAAAGCTTATACTATTGCAAGTTAAAAAAAAAGTAAGAATGTTGCAGTCGGGCTCACCCGACTGCGATATACTCTGTTTTCTGTACGTAAAAATTTTTTTCTCCAATCTATCGAAGAGTTCAAATGGAGTCATACTGCAAAATTTGGGCTTTCTAGCTATAAGGGTGCAGGAGATACAGGTTTAGCTCATTTGCGGATGTGGTAGTGGGCGTGGCATATTTTTTTTTGGCAGGTCGGTCAAGGGTGTGGTCACTAGTCTTTATGTCAAATTTGGTTACTCTAGCTGTAAAACTGTGGAAGATATAGGTTTTTGCGGTTTGTGGGGGAAGGGGTGGGGGTGGGGGGGAGATCTTGACACTTTGTCTGCCTATGGTATATACCAACATGTATACCAAGTTTGGTTGCTCTAGCTTCAAAATTGTGGAAAAAACCTGCGTTCATACAGACAGACGGACGGACAGACAGACGGACATTTCACAAACCCAATATACTCTTTTTTTCCATTTTGGAAAACAGAGTATAAAAAGCTTAAAATACGGAAGAATGTAGCTTTGACATCCAAAACCCCGGGTTCGATTCCCAGTCCAGAAAACCGTTGTAATGTTTAAAGTCAAAATTCAAGAACCTTAACCTTTTTCGATTTAGGTAGCATTCTGAACATCTTTACATCACATTTTGTGACATAGTCTAATTTGCGGATTTCGTGATTGTCGAATAAATCTTTATTCATTGGTGAAGCAAGTTTCGTCAAAATTTCGTATGTCTGATCTAGCACCATTTCCATATACTGCATAAATACATATTTGTATGCAAGTTTTCGCAACAGAATGAATCTCAGCCATGCAAAGGTCGTATATCTTTGATGCTGACTGCAGCTCTTGCTTTTGTTCTTGCTATTAGCACAGAACTCTGTAAGCCAGCATGGTAATTAAGTTGTTTTTTATTTTTTTTTCACACCCACGCGCCACAACGCCACTCGAATAGGACTGAGACTGGGACAGGGACTCGGACTGGCAATGGGAATCAGACTTTGACTCCGTCTCCGTCTCCAACTCCAGCTGCTCTTCGAAGTCGTATCCTTTATGCGCTGTCATATTGCATACTTTACGGCTTTCAACGCGAGTGCTTTTGTACATTTCAAGAAAATTTACAGCGCAACTTGCTTATTGTATAATGGCATTTACTTTACACAAACGTCGACGTCGCCTTTCGCATCGCCATTGTCCCGTTGCTGCGCTGCGCTGCGTTGCGCCGCTGCTCAGCCCACTTGCGCTCGTTGCTCATGCAAAGCTCCACAACAATTATTGCTCAACCATCGCCCATTGGCATTCACGTCTTCCCATCACCCCCATCATCCTTCTTCCACTCATCTGACGCTCATTAAGGCGAACTTTGTAACTGCATTTTGCAACGAACAGCAGCAGTAAAAACAACAACAACAACAATAACAACATCAACAAAAACAACAGCAAGTACTGCTTATTCGAAAGTAATTAGCATAAAAATAAATACCACTCATTAAGTCATGTTGTTTTTATCTATTTACCTTTTGATATTGCATGCTTTCAACAGCGACAGATAAGTAGATAGACTGGGAAGCAAACTGAGAAGCTGACAGAGAAGCAAACTAAGAAACAAACTGAAAAGCAAACTGAAAAGCAAATTGAAAACCAAAGTGCGAAGCTGAATCTGAGAAGCAAAGTGAGAAGCAAACTGAGAAGCCAACTGAAAAGCAAACTGAGAAGCAAACTGAGAGCAAACTGAGAAGCAATCTGAGAAGCAGACTAACAACAAAACTGAGATGCTGGCTGAGAAGCAAGCAGAGAAGCAAACTGAGAAGCTGACAGAGAAGTAAACTGATAAGCAAACTGAGAAGTAAACTGAGAAGTAAACTGAAAAGCAAACCGAGAAGAAATCTGAGAAGCAGACTGAGAACAAAACTGAGAAGCAATCTGAGAAGCAGACTGAGAACAAAACTGAGAAGCAAACCGAGAAGTAAACTGAGAAGCAAACTGAGAAACAATCTGAGAAGCAGACTGAGAACAAAACTGAAAAATAAAAAGAGAATCAAACTGAGAAGTAAACTGAGAAGCAAACTGAGAAGCTGGCTGAGCAGCAAACTGAGAAGCTGGCTGAGAATCAAACTGAGAAGCAAACTGAGAATCAAACTGCGAACAAAACAGAGAAGTAAACTGAGAAGTAAAAAGAGAATCAAACTGAGAAGTAAACCGAGAAGCAAACTGAGAAGCTGGCTGAGCAGCAAACTGAGAACAAAACTGAGAAGCTGGCTGAGAAGCAAGCAGAGAAGCAAACTGAGAAGCTGACAGAGAAGTAAACTGATAAGCAAACTGAGAAGCAAACTGAGAATCAAACTGAGAAGCAAACTGAGAAGCAAACTGAGAATCAAACTGAGAAGCAAACTGAGAATCAATCTTAGAAGCAGACAGAAAAGGAAACTGAGAAGTAAACTATGAAGCAATCTGAGAAGCAGACTGAGAACAAAACTGAGAAGTGAACTGTCGGATGCATCCGACTGCAACGTTCTTACGTTCTTGTTTATACTCTGTTTTTTCAAAAATTGAAAAATGAAGAGTGCTTTGTTCTTGTGTTTGTCTGTCCGTCTGTCTATCTGTCTGTTTGAACACAATTTTTTCCGCAGATTTGAAGCTAGAGCAAGCAAACTTATTAAACAATAGTTTTTCGATTACCAAAACCGCCATCAATTCGACATTAAAAACTAATTTTGCACATGGAAGTTGAGACTGTATCTGTTAACTAAATACATTTTATGGCATATATTGATTTTCCAAATGTACATTGTTATTCAATTTAAGAAAATACCTTATTAAAAAAAATATAAACTTTTTAATTTTAAAGCCAGTCCGCTCTTTAAATTTATAATTTGTATGCATGTCAATGCACATGCTAATCACATGTTGAAAGATTTATAAGATACTGCTAATGAAATAGTTCGCAATGCGGAATTAAATCGCACATTTTGATCAGAAATCATTATGCATATACTAAAAGCATTTCCTTTGCACATACTTCTAGTTATAGCCATGGCCATTTGTATATTAGTATTTGTATATGCAACGGTGACTCTGTGTTAATGCTGTTTGAAACTGAAAAGACTAGTAAGTGCTGTTAGCTGTTAGCTTTTAGAGGATTAAAGATACATTAAAGATTTTGGCTTTTGCTTAAAGCAGCGTGTGCATATTTCAATTGTAATTTTAATTAGATGCCCTGAAATGAAAGTAGCATTACTTTTTGGCCAATACCCGGGCAAAGAAACAAACTAACACACACACTGACAGCCAGACAGACAGACAGACAGAGAGACAGGCAGACAGACAGATAAAATAGTATCTGTGTTAGTGGCGGAATGTGAAAGACAAAGCGCGGCGTAGTAAGAGAATTCAATTAAATGTTCATCAAAAACTACAACAAAAATGGCTCACACAGATAGATAGTTATATATATATACGCTATATATAGATATATATATATATACAGGAGCCAAACAAAGAATGGTAACGATGATGACAACGACAAGCAGACGATGATGATGCTGATGATGATGATAATGGTCATTATAATGATGAAGGAACAATGTGGCTGCAGCTTTGACTGTAACTGTAACTGTGACTGTGACTCTGAATCTGACTTGGGCTGACTGTAATCAGTGAGAGGTGAGGTGCAAAGAAAGCAGGGCAAGCCAACGAGGCGACGTTGAGCACAAAGTTATAAAATACCAGATAGATAGTAATTGCAGCAGCTCCCTTTTTCACTGTTGTGTTCGACTAGAATGTATGTGTGATTGTGTGTGGGTGTCTATGTGTGTTCGAGTGCGAGTGTGTGTGTGTGTGTGTGTATGTGCTTGTGTGTGTGGCTGTGCGAATTGCTGGTGAAAATACGCAGGAAACTGGAAATTACAAATGATACGGAAATAATGCGATAACATGAATCATTTTTACGAGAATCGAGACTTGGATTCTTTTGGGCCACTAATGCTGTTGCGACTTAGTAAGAGTCTCTCTCTCTCTCTCTTGCTTTAGCTCTTTCTATCTCTTTCTGTCTATGTGTATGGTGCGTTGTTTGCAACTTTGTCAATTAATAACTAAAATTAAATTGAAAAACATTCATACTGATTTGAAGAATGGTTTCTTATTGCTGACTGTAAATAAATAAGATTAGGCTTAAAAAAATTTAAAAATTTACATGTGTATAAATAAAATAATATTCAATGTAACAATATGCAACAAATTAAATATATAATAAAAGATAACTGAATATGTATTTTCAACAAGAAAGCAAGGTTATGTTCGGCGTGCCAAAGATATATGTACATATTTCCTTCCAGAGAAGTTGTTCAGATGAAAACTTCCTTTTCGGCCGATTGTTCCTATGTCAACAATAAGATAAACTCGACCGAAGTTATTCAAATTTGATAAGTATGACGAAAACATACTACAATGCAGATTAATAATTGTTCATCTGATTTGGATGACATTTTTTGAGCATATTTTAGTTAGTGCCAAAAATAAGAATTGGTAAATTTAGTCGAGTTATCTTGAAAAACAATATTTAACCGATGGTTCCCATGGCGGCTATATGTTAAAGTGATCCAATCTGGCCGATTCTGACATACATATGTATTGCTTGCAAAAAATAAGAAACCTTTGTGCCAAGCTACATCAATATAGCTTTAAGACTGAGAGACTAGTTTGCATATAAACAGACGGACAGACAGACGGACGGACATGGCTAGTTCGAGTCGACTGTTGATGACGCTCAAGAACATATGTATATAGTTTATTGGGTCGAAAACGTATCTCTCAAATTGTTTAATACTTCCTTAAAAGGTTTCCAGTTTTTAAAGGAACGTCTCTTTTCAAGGGCCATAAAATTTCCTTTGAACTGTCTAAGCTATAAGAGTATTAGTTTTAAATATGCTTGTTTTTTTAAAGCACCATACAAAATTATAACTTCTTCAATTTTTTAGTTTTTTGGTTAAAATAGTACTTATAAGTAGCATCTGTTGTTAACATTCTTGTTACTTTTTTTGATGTTACGCCAATATATTTCTATAAAAGCAGCTACACATTTATTGCAGATCAAGTAACAAGTGTATATATATTATATAGTAGCTGTCAATTACTTACAAATACATGATATATTGATTGCTTGTAATGTTTCATAAAAAAAATACTCTTTTATATAGACTTTTGTTGAGTTCACGACAGTTGTCGAATTGGAATTCATGTGCAACACTTTAAGAGTCAACAAATTTGCATTGGTGGCGCGGCGCCCAACTGGCGACAACCGCACAAATAATGTCAACAACATTGCAAGCCATCAATAAAGGCCGTCGACAGCTGGCATCGAATTCCCATTCCCATTTCCATTTCCATTCCCATTTCCATTGTGATTCTTTGTGGTAGAGTTCAGTCCACACTCGACTGGCTGAGAATGGTCAGAAGGTTGGTCATTCTGAATTCTAGCGTATTTTTATTTGTTTCTCTCTCTTGCTTGGATCCTATCTCAGCTATCTCAGCCACTATCTTTCGCTGTTTTCTTTTTCGGCTGTGAATTTCTCGATTTATGAAAGTGTAAAAGCTGCAAATGCTTTTAAAGTTGGCTTAAAGTCGGATTTTGACCTTAACTTACAGGCAGCTGTTTGATTTTATAGACGACTTGAGCAGCTATTAGCAAGTGAATAAACATGTGCCACATTTTTACCATTAATGACAGCCGTTCAGTCGAACAACTGAATTCAACAACTAGCATAAATATAAATATATTTATTCTGACAGAAATACTTATGAATATTGTAGTGTCGACTTAGTAGGAAACTTGCAACCGCAGTAAAAGAAAGTAAATCAAAAATGCACAAAACTATGAACTAGACAGAATAGTCATTCGGATACATATACTGCATACAGATGTACATACATGTATGTATGTATATATACGTTGAAAATAAGGCAAGATTAGCGATGTTAAACATTATTTTGATACTTGTCAGTTTTATAGCAGCTATATTTTAAATAAAAACGGCAGGTAGTACCTATTTATGTATGTCGATATATCTTTTAGTTTAATTTTTTATTTTTTTTGTTTACTAACTTAATGTTTACTAATTCTGAAATACTAAATTTACAGTAGTAACAATTGTTGACACTTCAGCAGAAAGTCAGCCAGTTTTCTCTAGACAGTTGGGTCATTTAGAAGGTCTGTTCCAGTGGTGAACCCTAATTATACTCAGTATAGGGCATCGCCCCATAACATGGATAACATCTTCCCGCTCCTGAGTGTTGCAAAGCGAGCAAGTGTCTGGACCTGATCTATAGGGCGGAACATTACGATTTATGACTTCTGTTTTTGCCTTACATATGACTTTTTTACTCCCTGTTCCCATTAAAAATGGGAAAAAGGGAGTTATAAAGTACTGCAAATGTGTGTAACAGGTGGAAGGAGACATTTCCGACTATATAAACTATATATATTCTTGATCAGGATCAACAGCCAAGACGAACTAGCCATGTCCGTCCGTCTGTCTGTCTGTCTGTCCGTCTGTCTGTCTGTCCGTCTGTCCGTATGAACACACAGATCTCGGAAACTATAAGAGCTAGAGACACCAAACTTGGCATGCAGGTTCCTGTATAGCATACGCAGATCAAGTTTATTTCAAATTTCAGATGCACCCCCCCGCACCCCCGCAAATCGCAAAAGACTCCCACAGCCACAATTTTAAAGGAAAAGCTTTGATTTTTGGTACACATGTATGTTGCATCAATGTTGATCTGCTGTGAAAATTTCAACACGATCGGATAAATAGCACCAAAGTTACGGAAGAATCTATTACCCCCGTCTCAGCTGGCAGAAACAACAGTTTGACAGGCACTTTACGAGTTAAGTGCACTGCTTGCTTGTGTTGCCGCTGAACTGCTTGAAATGCAAAGTGGGAGCAGGGAGTCTCGTAGTCGGGCACACTCGACTAGAGGATTCTTACTTGTTTTTAATATATAAATTTTATTTCTTGACTGTAGTCGGAGCCTTCTGACTTTACCAGGAATTGATGTGATTATAATGGGCGTTCTGATATCTAGGGTATTTACAATAATTACAAGTTCGAATTCTTCTAATTCCATCAGTCTGTCCAGAAATAGTCTTTCGAATATTTTCGAGTAGTAGGCTAATGGATCGATAAGAGTTGAGATCAGAAGCGTTCTTGCCAGGCTTGGGATCCATAGCGATCTTGGCACATTCCCACTGGGTGGGGAAATGTCCCAATCGTAAGATTCCGTTGCAGATATTGACAATCGCAAAGACACCCTTCCTTGGTTATTCAGAACCACTGTGTGGATACAGTCGAGACCAGGCGTTTTCTCTGCTCTTTGGGCCTGGATGCAGGATTTCACTTCAGCCGGTTATATCGGCCTAAAACATATGACTGCAATTGTTTGAGTGTTGAGGTCGTCTCTGAAGTAGTATTGTTCATTGAGGTCTTAGTTTAACTGTCTGCATGTTGATCGTGTTGCGCTAGTACGCGCCTTTGTTTCAAAATCTTTTCTAATCTTGGCATCTAGGCTCTGCAGAATAGCTATATGGCTTAGGTTCCACGTGCTGGGTTCCATAAAGTCTAAGTTTATGTTGAGCTGCGATGCGAACGACTCCCACTTGGCGAAGAATTGCGACTTCTGGAGTATCAGGTGTTCCGCAACGATTTAACTGTGCTGCATAGCGCATTATCGCTCTTGCTGAAGCGAGAAACAGCTTGAATTTCAGGCTATGATTCACAGTTAATTTGGAGGCTCCATGTTCGGCAAAAGTCGTGCTTGGAGTCGATCAGATCATGACATTATTTTGGCATTATCCGCTAGAAGGAGAATCATGTCGTCTGCGTACATAAGCACTTTGATTCACTCAGCCCCCAACTGGACTCCTCCTGGTAATGTGGACACTTTGTCATCAACATATAAAACAAACAGCAATGGGCTAAGGAGACAGCCCTGTTCTGATCGTACGTGCTACTTAAAATTTTGGTGGATAACCCGATGTTGCTCAGTTTGAGAAAGAGACTACGCCTGTCAATCGTGTTAAAAGCTGCTTCAAAGTCAACAAAGAACATGAAGAGCTTATTTTTTTTTGGCAAGATAGTCGGTGGCATTTCACGTCATGATGAAAATACTGTCAACTGTTGAATAGCCTTTTCTGAATCCCGCCTGATATTTGCTCAGATGTTCCGCTCTTTCCACCCAACTGGTTAGGGGAGAAAGCAAGATCGACGCAAATAATTTCATGGGCACATTTAGAAATATAATTCTCCTGTAATTGCCTGCTTCATATGCGATTCCTTTCTTGAAAATTGGGGTACAATAAGGCTTTTCGAAAACTATCCTGAGCTGCTCCAGTTTCGAAAATCGTGTTAAAAGCTACTGTAAGTTTTTCCGTGAATCTTGGTGAGGCGTTTTTATAAAAGTCTGCAGGAATTCTGTCCACACCTGGTGTCCTATTGTTTTTGGAGTCGAGCATCGCAATGTTTACCTCTCAAGCGGAAATGGGCATGTCCAGTTCCGGGACACGTTGGATGGGTAAGGCAAAGCATTGCTTTGTGGGAGAATTTTCTATGAAGAGCAGTCTTTTAAAATGGTTTGCTAGTGTCTCGGTATCAAGTTGGCATTGGTTTCTGGCGTTGGGGCCATTTAAGTTTCTCACCTGGGACACAACTATGACGCATGAGCACCTATTCAAAGGATCCAGAGTTCCAACTTGGAGCAGTCATCACAACCGAACACATTCTTACAGACTGTCAAAACTACAATGATATCAGAGCCCGAATATTTATGGACACATATCCCACCGATAGCTTAACATCACCTACATCTCAAAACATCAATAGAATTTACACTTATATTAAAAATTGTAAAATATCAAACAGCACATAACTACAACATAGAGTCGAAGGTATAGTACTATAGTACTCTAAGCACCACTCAAACCTCTTAGATTTAGTAATGTATATTATTTATAAAATTGTAAATAATAAATAAATAATAATACGTTTCTCACCACGTTCCAAAAGGACTTGCTGTCGCGTACCTCGTTTATTGCAGTCTCCAACTTCTTGAACTACTTTTGCTGCCTATGACTGCGAGAGTCTTATGGAATTTCACTCGCTTCTTCCTGGACTTCTTTCAGCGGTTGCATCGATTTTTTCCTGGCTACATGACAGTCTATGTCGAACTAAGACTGGACATTGCATGGCCTGTCGTTCATCACTGTCGCTTTTAGTTCTGCCCTTGAGTACTGTCAGACTGTAAGATTCACAAAGCTTCGGGTCTTTTGATTTCCGGACCGTGTTGGCGTAATTGGATGCGACGTATATGTTTTCGTTTTGTACTTGAGTGGTACCCACTTGGGCGTTAAAGTCACCAGCCACCATTGTGTTGTCTGACTGAAATTGCTGCAAAATGTCATCTCTGCAGGTGTACAAATGACCAATTCTAGGTTTTTTATTAAAGTCCTTGCGAACTCCAAAAAGTACTCCACCGCTGGCTCGACCTCTAGCATGGATTCTGTTGGCTGCTTCCCACTGCAGATTGTGCTGATTGACGGACGGACGGACAGACGGACATTTCACAAGACCAATAGTATGCCTATGGTATATACCAACATGTATACCAAGTCTGGTTGCTCTATCTTCAAAACTGTAGAAAAAATTGCGTTTATATTCAGACGGACATTTTACAAACCCAATACATTCTTTTTTTTCAAAATATTAAAAAAAGAGTATAAAAACCGCCTGAAAAGTTAAGAAATGGTCAGAAAATTGTTGAATTCAACTTATCTGTGTCTCACCCGATGGGGCTCAAATTAATTTTCAGAAACCTATGTGAAAATTCAACAATGACTGCGTACTAATTTTTCGGAAAGTTCACCCACCTATGCGGAAAGCGTGTAAAAAAAAGCGCGAAAGTTGAGTCTTTGTGTGATTTGTTGATAATTTATAATTAATTCAAAGATCAATATGAAAATTCAAAAATAGTTAAAGTTGAAGGGGCGAAGCACCGCACGCTGGAAATGAACGCCGGAAATGAAATTTTGTCATCATGTATAAACTGTCCTTAAACATGGGTAAAGTCAGTTTGGTTGACTTATCTTGAAAAGCAAAAAAGTTTTTCATACGGAAACTTATTTTCAACCGATCGTTCCTATGGCAGCTATCAGGTATAGAAGTCCGATTTTGATGAAATTTTGTCAACATGTGTAGAACGTACTTTAATTTAGATATAGAGGGTTTGGTCGAGTTATTTTAAAAAAACAAAAAAGTTTTTCATACAAAAACTTATTTTTCAACCGATTGTTCCCATGACAGCTATAAGATAAAGTGGTCCGATCTGGCCAATTCAACTATAGGTACTTCCTGCAATAAGAAGAAGCATCTGTGCCAAGTTTGATCAAGATAGCTCTAGAACAAAGTCTTGAAAAACGCATGTACACGAACAGACAGACAGACAGACAGACGGATATGACTCGGCGGTTGATGCTGATCACGAGTATAATCATTTTTTTTCTGAGACGTCTCCTTCAATGAGTTACAAATTTTGTGACAAAATTATAATACCTTCTGCAAGGATATAAAAAAAAAACTAATCTTCTTTACTTTGTACATATTGTACTTGAATCAATTTTCTTAAGCCAATTTAATGTTTAATCGCAAGTGGCAAGTGGCATGTGGCTTGCGGCAAGTGGCAATTGTCTGGTTAGCAACTGCCCCTGTGCAAGGGCGTCATATTAAAGTCAATTTTCGGACAGCAAACGCTGTTTGAGATGCTAATGAACTTAAGTAATGGGCCAATGGTTTTCGAGCAGCCTCAGCTAGTGGCATGGGAATGGGGGCAGGTCAGGTTACTCAGGTTGCCAAGGTTGCTTTCAGGAGCCACGTTTAACAATTTGCAGCCTTAATGTGGCACCAAAGTGTTAAAGTCCAGGCCCCATAAGTTGTAGACGAAATGGGCGGCCGTTTTATATATGGCCCATGTACGTGCCAAGCCATCCTTTCAACAGTGCTCAGGCTATGGCTTTGGGTCTGGGTCCAAGTCTCGGTCTGGCACTAGGCCTGGCATTGAGATGAAGGTCTAAAAGGGCAGAGTTTGGGTGCTTAATTATGAGGCCAACCCTTGCTATTAAAACAACTGGGGCAATATCTAATGTGGTATCACCCATACCATCTGGGATGGACACGCAGACATTCGCATTTCGATATCGACGAAAAATTGCAGTTCATTTTTGTGGACCGAGGACCGAGGACCGGAACCCAGGTCGCAAGGGGCGACTTTAAAGTATAATTTCTGTGGTTACATTTGCTAAACATAAATCTAATGGATATTAATACAAGTTAAGGTACCGAAGCTCCCAGCCCCCCCTCTGCGTACGTGTGGCCATATATTTTACGTGCCCACTGTGTGTTGGAAGTGGGGATGTGGGGTTCTGGGGGCTTTAGCTTTGGTATATATGGCTCTCGTCTCACTACCGATTTCCGGCATTTGTGCAGCCCATTGCTGGTTTATTATAATTCAACATGAACGTGTGTTTATGTATGAGTGTGTGTGTGTGTGTGTGAGTGTGTTTGTGTTTGGAACTGGTCCTAGTCCTACAATAAGTTGCTGCCAACATCAAAATATTTCAATTTTGCAGTTCGCTTTGCGGCCGTTTTGGCATTTCAATGGTTTTTTTTTTTTTTTTACCGGGTCAGAGTGTTTGGGCCAAACTCAGTTTGTCAGGTTGGGGTTAGGGGATCAGCAGGCTTCTACTTGAATGCCATAAAAAGGCCATATCCGGTTTGTGTATGAGATTTTATGCGCTTTATGCATATGGCAGCAAGTGAGCGCTTATTTAAATTAGATCAGCGGGAAAGCTTTTTTGGTCAGACATTTTGGCCGTTGGCTTTTTTGAACCGCAGCTGAAAATCTACCTACATTTATCTATATTTGTATGTGTGTGTGTGTGTGTGTGTGTGTGTGTGTGTGTGTATGTGTGATATAGACAGACAAAGAGAGATACATGAGTGTGAATATGTACACTGTGGGAAACAAATTGTAAAATTTAAGATTTTTATCTTTTAATTTTTTATCGGTTATATATCACAAAGAACAGTGCATTTCTTATACTTCAATTAAGTGACTTAAGTGGACTTAAGTGATTTTTTAAATGTCTGATTCAATTATTTAATTTGAGATTTGAGATTTCAATGGATTTTAATTTTGAAAATTCTTTTTTGCCCAGAACTTTTCTGTTTTCACTATACTATCGCAATATTATAGATAGTGCGCGCAAAAGCTATCAAAAATTAATAAAATATACACAAAATAATTAATCTTGTATAAAAATAAAGTAATTATGTCAAACTAATTAATTATAAAAACATTACTTAGTTATAAAAATAAAAAAGGACAAAAGAAAGCTAAATAATAATAATAATAAAAATATAAAACAATTAAAAATAAATCATTATAATATACTTAATTCAAAGCTAAATTTAAAATATTGTTGCGTAAATTTCATTGCGATCGGATTGCACACACCAAAGTTATGGAAGAATCTATTTCCCCCGTCTCAGCAGGCAGCAACAACAGTTTGACACGCACTGGACAAGTTAAGTACGCTGCTTGCTTATGTTGCCGCTGAACTGCTTTAAGTGCAAGTTGGGAGCAGGGAGTCTCGTAGTTGAAAAAAAAAGAAAAAGGAGTATATTGGGTTTGTGAAATGTCCGTCTGTCTGTATGAACGCAGGTTTTTTCCACAGTTTTGAAGCTAGAGCAACCAAACTTGGTATATATGTTGATATATAAGATAGGCAGACAAAGACAACCACACGCACTGTTATATATTATCTATATTATAGTACTGCTCTATATATAGACTGATTTCCAAAAATGTAGGCCTCTAACTCATGTAGAAGTATTTGTGGCCGCTATCTCCATATAAGCGGAGCCACTGTGCAGAGGCATAGTGTTCTCACTCTAAGCAGATCGTATGTAAATATCATTATTATCGATAGTATCGAAAATTTAGAAGACAGCATAACGCTTATTTTAGATTTCTATCATAGTGATATTTTCGAGTGCTATTTTTTTAAAGAAGTGTTTCTGATTAAAACAAGTATGCCATTTTTTTGGTTTTTTACTCCCTGTTCCCATTAAAAATGGGAAAAAGGGAGTTATAAAGTACTGCAAATGTGAGTAACAGGCAGAAGGTGACATTTCCGACTATATAAACTATATATATTCTTGATCAGGATCAACAGCCAAGACGAACTAGCAATGTCCGTCTGTCTGTCTGTCTGTCTGTCCGTCTGTCCGTCTGTCCGTATGAACACACAGATCTCGGAAACTATAAGAGCTAGAGACACCAAACTTGGCAGGTAGGTTCCTGTAAGCCATACGCAGATCAAGTTTATTTCAAATTTCGGATGCACCCACCCGCACCCTCTCAAATCGCAAAAGACTCCCACAGCCACAATTTTAAAGATAAAGCTATAATTTTTAGTACACATGTATGGTTAATAAATGTCGTTCGGATGTGTAAATTTCAACACGATCGGATAAATAGCACCAAAGTTATGGAAGAACTTATTTCCCCTGTCTCAGCAGGCAGAAACAACCGTTTGCCATGCACTGGACAAGTTAAATGCGCTGCTTGCTTGAGTTGCCGCTGAACTGCTTGAAATGCAAAGTGGGAGCTGGGAGTCTCGTAGTCGGGCACACTCGACTAGAGCATTCTTACTTGTTTCAAATTCATAATAGTATCGATTGTGGAGGCAGTAGACCATTGAGGATCTATCGCTATACTACGACCAAATGAAACATCGATAGTACCGCAATATCGATGTTTTGCTATTGCCAATCGATAGTTAATAAAGTGTTAAGTTTCTTAACAGAAATGTACCAATTTGATTGCTATTGTTATAATAAATATGTAGGTGGCTTAAATTGATGAATCAAATCATCAATTGATTGATTAATAAAAAAGAAAAATAGAACTGACAACAACTGATTTAATCCTGGCAAAGAGTTCTGAGAATGATTGAGGCAGGTGAGAATCAAGCTCTTAATTGCAAAAACCGCTGCCTTCAACAGTGAATTTTGATTAAAAAGTTCGGACGTCACCCATTGGCGCTAATCAAGCACGAGAGCGACAGCCTGAGACAACTAGACAGAGATAGGAATAGAGAGAGAGAGAGACAGAGAGAGAGAGAGAGAGAGAGAGAGAAAGCGAGAGAAGTACACAAAGAAAAAGGAAGAGTAAAAGAGAGAGATGGAGTAAGATATGGCAGCGACACTTGGTCCCAAAATAATACAAAGCGAAAGTTTGTTTCAATCAATGTGGCTTGCTGGCTTGTGCAACAAAAACATTAGCAACAACAACAACATCGACAACAACAACAACATCGACAACAACAACAACGACAACGACAACAGCAAAAGTTGTAAACGAGCACATAAATAACTTGAGTTGACTCAGGGAGCCCGGGAGAAGGTCGCCAAACGTCAATGGAATATCAATTTTAAAGCACCAGGCCATGAAGAACCAAAGCAGAGTCAAAACAGAGTCAGGGCAGAGATAGAGCAGAGTCAGAGCAGAGCCGAGCACAGAAGCAGAGCAGAGCAGCAGCTGCGGATGCGGATACAGATAATAGAGATAGATACGGATGCGTTCGCTATGTAAGTAGATGTACACACAATGATGCTACTATATGTACATTGTACATACATACACGTACATTCATATGTATGGATGTATGTATGTATATATGTATCCAATGTGTGCATATAGGAATATGAATTTGGGTCTATGACAATAACTTGATGCTCAGCTCAGCCCAAGTCGGATCTCAAATTGAAATACAAGCCAGAGGGTGAACGTGAAGAGGGAGAAGGAGTTGGAGTGGCATGAATATGGCATAAAGAAAGAACTATGGAAATTAAGCTGAATGCCTTAAGGTGAGATGAAATACGAGCAGGGGTGTTAAAGAATCTATGATGTGCTTGTCACTTTTGGAGTTGCCATTATGCTGCTTGATACACTGCAGTTTTGAAATTGTAGCCTGTTTTGATTTGAAAAGAAAGAGAGCGTTACGTTTTTCACCGTTCAGAATTCTAGAAAATTATAAGTCAACTTTAATACCAATAATGACAAACGCTTCATATACCAGCTGCATCGATGGAAATAAAGCAACCAGTTGGAAGAAGTGATTTATATTATTTTTGATGAGATTTCATTATACGATAATTTGCATTAACAAGGATGCTTTAGTTTAGACTTCTTGCACAAAACTCTGCAAATCAAAACAACAACATTTTCATCATTTTTGTATTCAATGAAAAACTGAAAAGTTGCCAAAATTGATTCAACTTACATTAACTATGTCGGTTATCCCATTGTCAAGTTAATTCAATCCACGCTCAAGGCCAAATGAAAATAATCCGCTAGATCTTGTCAAATACTTCAGAGATAATGCACTTTAACATTAAAAACAATAACAAAATATGAAAATTTAAACAATTTTCAGATAGAAATAATAAAAAATTTGCATAATACGTTTTTTAATTGCATTTCAAATATTTCAAAATCCAAATTTTCAAAATGACCTTGACACTTTGTCTGCCTATGGTATATACCAACATGTATATCAAGTTTGGATGCTCTGACTTCAAAACTGTGGAAAAAATCTGCGTTCATACAGACAGACGGACAGACGGATATTTCACAAACCCAATATACTCTTTTTTTCTTTTTAAAAAAAAAAAAAATTAAAAGAAGAGTATAAAAACCGTTGGGATTGACAGCCTCACAGTTTTCGACAGGTATTTTGAAGAGCTATACTCAGCTCAAATGATACAGGTAAAATATTGTTTCATATTTTAGCAAAGAAATTGGCCCTATAGACTTTGTTCCAATTACAATTTAAAATTAACTATTGAAATCCCGCAAGTCTTGTTACGCAACACATACCTGCCATAATACTTGTTTTTCAAATATTACCTAAATACTGTACCTTTTCCTACTATACAAAAAGTTCAAGTTATGTGAAGATTTCTGCGCAACATGCGGAGTTCCAAATTAGTTTTATTATTTTGAGTACTTCATATATTGAATTGAATACATTTACACACTATCAGTCGCTTTGTTCTATGAGTATCTTCCATTTGAATGCCGACAGGGTTGCCTCTCCTTAGAAACATACATCAGGTAACTCTGATTACTCTGTGCTATCGATATTGAAAGCCAATCGATTATATATCTTTTGAGAGTTGCTTTGACTGCCCAATCGATAAAGTAGTCCACTTTCTGAATAGCACAGACTTCAGTAGCTTAATCTCAGTCGTCTCTGGCCTTTGCCAGCAGGCACATCACACGCATTTCTTTGTTTTACTTAGTTTTTATTTATCTTATTTTTCTTTAATTATTTTTCTAATTTTGTAACAATTTCTCTGTCTTTGATTCCTTTATGATGTCCTTTTTCTTTGTTTTGGCATCTTGGCTTCGACTTTTTACGCAAAAATTTCGTAAAGGCGTTGGTTTTTAAGATGCATTTGTTTTGGGGTTTAGCGTATCTCATACGAGGACCAGGCATAGAAGACACAGACACATTTCTTATTTCATTATCTTATCTTATTTACTTCTTATTTTTTAAATATTTATTTCAATTCGAACATTTTGAAGAATTTACAGAGCCATTGTAGAAACTCGAAGTTGTACAGTGTTACTATTTTCTGAACCACACTTTAATTAGTCTAACTCTTCTTTCGATTTGCATCAATTTTATTTAAAGCTCTTTACGGCATCAGTCGTATTTCAATTGAATATACTTCGCCACAAAATTTGATATCAGAAATATTGGGACTTGAATTATGCATCGGCACTAGACTTTTACCTCGAGTAGAGTTTTATTTTATTTGATTGTATGTAAATACAGAACATTTTTACAGTTGGTCATTTATAACAAACAATTGTGATATTTTAAGTATGAATTCCCTAGTTGAGTGTGTCCGAATACTGAATATCCTTGCATTTCAAGCTCTATAATTTTGTAAAAAATTATATAAAGACGGAACTGATTCTTTAGCCAAGCTAACTCTCCTGTTCTTAGTGTTAATTTTATGTTGTATACATATTGGGTCAATGTTATTGACCAAATGCGAAAAACATGGGAACAGTTGAATATGAGTTGTTATATAAAAACATTTTTGTGCTCTTTATACCCTTTTTTTAATTTATTTGAAAAAAAAAAAAACAAGTAAGAATGCTCTATTTGAGTGTGCCCGACTACGAGACTCCCTGCACCCAACTTGCATTTCAAGCAGTTCAGCAGCAACACAAGCAAGCAGCGCACTTAACTTGTCCAGTGCATGGCAAACGGTTGTTTCTGCCTGCTGAGACGGAGGTAATAGATTCTTCCATAACTTTTGTGCTATTTATCCGATCGCAACGAAATTAATGCAACTGATTAACATTGATAAAAGAAATATGTGTACCAACAATCAAAGCTTTATCTTAAAAATTGTGAGAGTTTTGATCTGCGTATGGTATACAGGAACCTGCATGCCAAGTTTGGTGTCTCGAGCTCTTATAGTCTCCGAGATCTGTGTGTTCATACGGACAGACAGACAGACGAACAGACGGACAGACAGACGGACATGGCTAAATTGACTCGGCTGTTGATGCTGATCAAGAATATATATAGTTTATATAGTCGGAAATGCCTCCTTCTGCCTGTTACACACATTTGCAGTACTTTATAACTTTATAAGTAATAATATTTAGTTTTTGCTGGGCTGCGGGGGGGTGCATCCGAAATTTGAAATAAACTTGATCTGCGTATGGTATACAGGAACCTGCATGCTGGTGTCTCTAGCTCTTACAGTCTCTGAGATCGACGCGTTCATACAGACAGACGGACAGACGGAGAGACAGACGGACACGGCTAGTTCGTCTCGGCTGTTGATCCTGATCAAGAATATATATAGTTTATATAGTCGGAAATGCCTCCTTCTGTCTGTTACACACATTTGCAGTACTTTAAAACTAACTTTTTCCCATTTTTAATGGGAACCGGTAGTAAAAACCGTTCGGATTGACAGCCTCACAGTTTTCGACAGGTATTTTGAAGAGCTATACTCAGCTCAAATGATACAGGTAAAATATTGTTTCATATTTTAGCAAAGAAATTGGCCCTATAGACTTTGTTCCAATTACAATTTAAAATTAACTATTGAAATCCCGCAAGTCTTGTTACGCAACACATACCTGCCATAATACTTGTTTTTCAAATATTACCTAAATACTGTACCTTTTCCTACTATACAAAAAGTTCAAGTTATGTGAAGATTTCTGCGCAACATGCGGAGTTCCAAATTAGTTTTATTATTTTGAGTACTTCATATATTGAATTGAATACATTTACACACTATCAGTCGCTTTGTTCTATGAGTATCTTCCATTTGAATGCCGACAGGGTTGCCTCTCCTTAGATACATACATCAGGTAACTCTGATTACTCTGTGCTATCGATATTGAAAGCCAATCGATTATATATCTTTTGAGAGTTGCTTTGACTGCCCAATCGATAAAGTAGTCCACTTTCTGAATAGCACAGACTTCAGTAGCTTAATCTCAGTCGTCTCTGGCCTTTGCCAGCAGGCACATCACACGCATTTCTTTGTTTTACTTAGTTTTTATTTATCTTATTTTTCTTTAATTATTTTTCTAATTTTGTAACAATTTCTCTGTCTTTGATTCCTTTATGATGTCCTTTTTCTTTGTTTTGGCATCTTGGCTTCGACTTTTTACGCAAAAATTTCGTAAAGGCGTTGCTTTTTAAGATGCATTTGTTTTGGGGTTTAGCGTATCTCATACGAGGACCAGGCATAGAAGACACAGACACATTTCTTATTTCATTATCTTATCTTATTTACTTCTAATTTTTTAAATATTTATTTCAATTCGAACATTTTGAAGAATTTACAGAGCCATTGTAGAAACTCGAAGTTGTACAGTGTTACTATTTTCTGAGCCACACTTTAATTAGTCTAACTCTTCTTTCGATTTGCATCAATTTTATTTAAAGCTCTTTTATGGCATCAGTCGTATTTCAATTGAATATACTTCGCCACAAAATTTGATATCAGAAATATTGGGACTTGAATTATGCATCGGCACTAGACTTTTACCTCGAGTAGAGTTTTATTTTATTTGATTGTATGTAAATACAGAAAATTTTTACAGTTTATAACAAACAATTGTGATATTTTAAGTATGAATTCCCTAGTTGAGTGTGTCCGAATACTGAATATCCTTGCATTTCAAGCTCTATAATTTTGTAAAAAATTATATAAAGACGGAACTGATTCTTTAGCCAAGCTAACTCTCCTGTTCTTAGTGTTAATTTTATGTTGTATACATATTGGGTCAATGTTATTGACCAAATGCGAAAAACATGGGAACAGTTGAATATGAGTTGTTATATAAAAACATTTTTGTGCTCTTTATACCCTTTTTTTAATTTATTTGAAAAAAAAAAAACAAGTAAGAATGCTCTATTTGAGTGTGCCCGACTACGAGACTCCCTGCACCCAACTTGCATTTCAAGCAGTTCAGCAGCAACACAAGCAAGCAGCGCACTTAACTTGTCCAGTGCATGGCAAACGGTTGTTTCTGCCTGCTGAGACGGAGGTAATAGATTCTTCCATAACTTTTGTGCTATTTATCCGATCGCAACGAAATTAATGCAACTGATTAACATTGATAAAAGAAATATGTGTACCAACAATCAAAGCTTTATCTTAAAAATTGTGAGAGTTTTGATCTGCGTATGGTATACAGGAACCTGCATGCCAAGTTTGGTGTCTCGAGCTCTTATAGTCTCCGAGATCTGTGTGTTCATACGGACAGACAGACAGACGAACAGACGGACAGACAGACGGACATGGCTAAATTGACTCGGCTGTTGATGCTGATCAAGAATATATATAGTTTATATAGTCGGAAATGCCTCCTTCTGCCTGTTACACACATTTGCAGTACTTTATAACTTTATAAGTAATAATATTTAGTTTTTGCTGGGCTGCGGGGGGATGCATCCGAAATTTGAAATAAACTTGATCTGCGTATGGTATACAGGAACCTGCATGCTGGTGTCTCTAGCTCTTACAGTCTCTGAGATCGACGCGTTCATACAGACAGACGGACAGACGGAGAGACAGACGGACATGGCTAGTTCGTCTCGGCTGTTGATCCTGATCAAGAATATATATATATATATATTATATATTCGGAAATTTCTCCTTCTGTCTGTTACACACATTTGCAGTACTTTAAAACTAACTTTTTCCCATTTTTAATGGGAACCGGTAGTAAAAACCGTTCGGATTGACAGCCTCACAGTTTTCGACAGGTATTTTGAAGAGCTATACTCAGCTCAAATGATACAGGTAAAATATTGTTTCATATTTTAGCAAAGAAATTGGCCCTATAGACTTTGTTCCAATTACAATTTAAAATTAACTATTGAAATCCCGCAAGTCTTGTTACGCAACACATACCTGCCATAATACTTGTTTTTCAAATATTACCTAAATACTGTACCTTCTCCTACTATACAAAAAGTTCAAGTTATGTGAAGATTTCTGCGCAACATGCGGAGTTCCAAATTAGTTTTATTATTTTGAGTACTTCATATATTGAATTGAATACATTTACACACTATCAGTCGCTTTGTTCTATGAGTATCTTCCATTTGAATGCCGACAGGGTTGCCTCTCCTTAGATACATACATCAGGTAACTCTGATTACTCTGTGCTATCGATATTGAAAGCCAATCGATTATATATCTTTTGAGAGTTGCTTTGACTGCCCAATCGATAAAGTAGTCCACTTTCTGAATAGCACAGACTTCAGTAGCTTAATCTCAGTCGTCTCTGGCCTTTGCCAGCAGACACATCTTTCATTTCTTTGTTTACATTTCTTATTTTTGATTAATCTTATTTTTCTTTAATTATTTTTCTAATTTTGTAACAATTTCTCTGTCTTTGATTCCTTTATGATGTCCTTTTTCTTTGTTTTGGCTTCGATTTTTTACGCAAAAATTTAGTAAAGGCGTTGGTTTTTAAGTTGCATTTGTTTTGGGGTTTAGCGTATCTCATACGAGGACCAGGCATAGAAGCCACAGACACATTTCTTATTTCATTATCTTATCTTATTTACTTCTTTTTTTTTAAATATTTATTTCAATTCGAACTTTTTGAAGAATTTACAGAGCCATTGAAGAAACTCGAAGTTGTACAGTTTTACTATTTTCTGAGCCACAGTTTAATTGGTCTAACTCTTCTTTCGATTTGCATCAATTTTATTTAAAGCTTGAGCGAATTGCCTTCTGTTGACTTATAAGGAAAATTGTATAATTGCAATCGAGCAATAAGTTTGTATATTTAAATTGACTGCAAAACTTGAAACATTGACAGAAACTATAACTACCACGCCCACTTCCGACTGCGCAAAGAGGATAAAAAAGAGTACATCGCAGTCGGGAGTATTCGACAGCAACGTTTATAAGTATTTTTCTTAAAGATACTTGAACCGAACCCAACATCTGCAAATTTTTATTATAAATACTTTATATAGTATGGCCATATTTTCTTCATAATCAGACGACTTTATGAAGAAACGATGGAACAAAATTTGAGTTTTGCTCTTAATGATAGCTACCCTTTTTTGGTTTTTTCATAAAAAGCTAGAAAGTTTTAAGATTTACGCATGTACATATAATTGAAAAGGCTCATTTTAAAGTAAGTGTGCAGTTTCGAGTTTTTTTTTTAAAAAGAGCATTGCAAGACTGGCAAAATATCACTATGCAACAGGAAAATGTGCATAGAACAGCCAGTATACTTATACTCTGTTTTCCAAAGTGGAAAAAAAGAGTATATTGGGTTTGTGAAATGACCGTCTTTCCGTCTGTCTGTCCTTCCGTCTGTATGAACGCAGGTTTTTCCACAGTTTTGAAGCTAGAGCAACCAAACTTGGTTTACATGTTGGTATATACCATAGGCAGACAAAGTGTCAAGATTTCCCCCCCACCCCCACCCCTTCCCCCACAAACCGCAAAAACCTATATCTTCTGCAGTTTTGCAGCTAGAGTCACCAAATTTGGCATTAAGACTACTGATGACATGCTCAACCGATCAGTAAAAAAAAAACTGCAACGCCCACTACCGCCCCTGCAAATGAGCAAAATCTGTATCTCCTACACCTTTATATCTAGAAACCCAAATTTTGCAGTATGAATACTTTTGAACTCATCGATAGTTTGGAGAAAAAAAAATTTGACACGCCCACCCCCGCCCCAGTAAACGAGCGATCATTTTGAGATGTACGCGTCTCGCTCTGCCTTGGGCGTTTGCAGCGTTCTGCACTTAGTAGAAAGAATTTTATAGTTCGTAGCATATATATATAAGTAGTCTTTAAAAGAATTTAATTTAATATACGTACAGAAAACAGAGTATATCGCAGTCGGGTGAGCCCGACTGCAACGTTCTTACTTGTTTTCTTATGTAAAACCAGCATCAATTCATTTAAAATAAAAAAAGGGATATTTTATAAAAAAAACGATTAACAAATAATGCAGCTATTAGCTCTTGAGTAAGAAATGAGAACACTCATTTTTAGTATGACATGCATTGTTTAGGAGCGGCTTAGAGCTCAGCATAAAACAGGGTAGAACAATTTCTAAAAATATTCAGATTTTGAAAATTTTGAAGTCATTCCTTAAGTAAAATCGCCCGCTGATTACGAAAGTCAATTCAAAATTTAAAAAAGTGTGACTGTTTTCGAGATAATCAAGTATAACTTTTTTTTCAATGACTTCGTAAATAACTTTAGAAAAATGAGAATATCACCAGATTGGGATTCTTGATTTTAAATAAATTGACTTTTTATGAAAGGCAACAAGGAATGCTATCAATCACTAACACATCATTATTAAATTGGACTGTTCGTGAAGGCGGTATATCCAGATATACTAACAAGTCTGCCACAAATTTATCGATTTATGTATCAACTTCTTTTTTTTTTAATTTCTAATATTTTGTTTAAGGAAAAAATTACGTTTCAAATCTAGCTTTTTTTGAAAACGTTAAATTTTAATGGAAAATTTTCAGTTTAAGTCTAAATAGCGCCTAAGCCAGCAAGAATTTTGAAAAGTGTTTTGCTGGTGGATTTAAGGACATTCTATAACGTATTAAAAGAAACAAATTTCATAAGAATCCAAATTCTGGTTTCGAAGATATTGACAATTCTCCGGGTGTACCTTTTTGAAAAATCAAAAATCTAGCTTTTTCCATTTAGCTCGAAAACGAGCTCGTGAACATATTTGTTTTTTTTTTTTTGTTTTTTCAGACTCAGAGACTGGTTTTACCTAAGAAAAATTTAGTGGTTTTTGTTTTTTTCAAAATTTGTTACATTGTGTAATTTACCAAAAATGGAAAAAGGGACAGCAGGCATAGTGTAGAAAAAATGCCGATGAAGGAAATACAAAACATGAAACGTGCACAAATCTAATTTCCAAGCAACACGCGCAAACAAAAAAAAAAAAATTGAAAGAAAGAAAGAACTGGAGATAAGACATATAAGGAGAAATGAAGAAGACTGAGATCCTGACAAGCAACAACAACAACAACAAGAAGGGCAGACCAACGATGAGGACGACGTCAATGGCGTAAAAATTGAAATAAAGATAGAAGCGCTAGCAGCAACACCAATAGCAACAACAACAACAACAACGACAAGGGCTCACAATGGCATCAACAAAATGAAACTTTTCAATATCCGCATCCGCTCATGAATAATAATTTATAATGGCTGCCGTTCGCAGTCACAATCGCTGTAGCTGCCGCTGCCGCTGCTAGCGACTTGGGTCCAAGCACAAGACGAGGCAGTTGAGCTTCTCGTCATGTGACAAAGCCAAGCAGGGAGAGAATGTCTCCAGCTCAGCCAGCCGTAAAGTACTATATATTACTTAACAGCAAGCAAATAAAAAGACGCGTAAGAAATCGCAGCAAAAATTCAATACAATATTGGTAGCACTGAGAGACTAATTAAGCAGGAGACAATGTTTGACATCAACACTGAGACATCAAATGGTTCTAAATAGAACAAAAGGTTTGATTAATTAAAAACATACTTTTGCAAAAGTAGTTTCAATCCGTTTTTTCTTACACCCAAAACGATGCTCTGCTTTTAAAAACATTTTTATACTTTTTATACCACTGCAGAAGGTATTTTAATTTTGTCACGAAAAAGAAAGAAAGAAAAGAAATTTGTATATTCGTGATCATCATCAAAATCCGAGTCATGTCCGTCTGTCCGTCCGTCTCTCTATCTGTTTATATGCGTTTTTTAGGACTTTGTTCTAGAGCTATCTTGATGAAACTTGGCAGAGATGCTTCTTCTTTCTGCAGCTAGTTTTTGTGTTTCAATTGGCCAGATCGAACCACTATAACATATAGCTGTTCCTGTGGCAATTATAAGATATAGTTGTCCGATTTTGCTCAAATTTTGTAGACATGTATAAATTGTGCTCAAAGATAAGTAGAGTGAGTTTGGTTGAGTTAGCTTGATTTCGCCGATTTGCCGATTTGGCCCGCCTGTCCGTCTGTTTCTATGCGAACTAGTCCCACAGTTTTAGAGCTATCGTGTTGAAACTCGGCACAGATGCTTTTTCGAAGAGGAAAAAATGAGTATTTCGGAGTCGGAAGCATACGACTGAAATTTCCTTACTAATTTTTAATACCACCGTCAGATTTTGTTCTTGATTAATACAAATATTCTTCTTCTTTTAAGAAAAATACTGCTAAAGTTTGCTAATTTTAATATTTTGTGTGTTTTTGTAGGACATTTTATTGAAATTTTAAAACGAACTTAAGTGCTCCCCAGAATACAAATAGAACTAGATCTTTAATCAAAATCGGGACAGCTCATTGGTGCTTTACGAACGTCATAAGTATTTCTCTCAATGTACATGCACACATGTGCATATGTATTTATGAGCTCTGAAATTGAGCTATGTTCGATTTTGGAGACGACTTTAGCACTTTTAATGGCGTTTTAAGTAAGTTTGTTAAACGAGATTGGAAAGGTGCATATTAAGACGGATTATAGAGAAATCTCAAAAATATTACACTTCACTCACAGACTTTTTTTAATATTCTATAATTTCATCTTGCTGGCTCATTGCTATAACGATTGGCAATTTCCAGCGATGTTCATGCAAAACGATAATGATAAAACTTTGACTGCGATTTAAAAATCAAAGCTCAGTATCTGCCCTTGTGCCACTTGCCAGTTGCCACTTGCCAGTTGCCACTTGCCACGTGCCACACTCGCTTAATTCTTTGGCAGCTCTTGGGCTCTCCATTAACCGCACATCAAATTCTTATTAGCGCCGTTGCTGGGCGCTCAATTTCAATTGATTCGTTTGCCAGATGCCAAAACTTTTCCAATCAGCCCCGATACAATCCAATCCTTCTTGGTCCGCCCCTTTTCTTAAAGACCTTTCATTCTCGTCTTTGCACTGTTCTTTTTGATATGTTTTCATTTTTCCCATCGTTGCGTGGCACGCTAAAAACCCAATTAAACGCGCCATTAAATTATTTCGCAATTTGCATATATTTCGTATTTCGACTCAATAAAATTTCACACCTGAGCGCTCACTAACACACACACACACACACACACACACACACACACACACACACACACACACACACACACACACACACACACACTCACACACACCTGAAATCCGGCAGCTTGGTTAGCTTTTTTCCCTTCTTCTGTCTTCTTGTTACTTTTGTTTTGCTTCTATGTTATTCATTTTAGCTGGCATTTATTTTATTTTATTTTATTTATTTTTTTTCATTTTATATTCAATTTGCTTTTTCTTAAATTTTTGCTGAGGCCTACGTTAAACTTTAGTTTATTGTTTTTTCTTTTGCATTCTTTGTCTCACAATGAGGTTCAATAAAATAAGTATACATATGTAAATATCTGCTTTATTTATTCATAATGCTTGTAGTAACACAGTAAACAAATTGATTGGTTTCAACAATTAATGAAATAGCTTTAAAGCATTCTATATAAGTTAATGGAGTTGTACTTAGTTACCTTCGATGGTTGTATCTATGTATATAGGGTAAATATTTTATATTATATAATCTTGCAGCTTACTTCAAATTCTTCGGAAATTGTGCCGAATTGACACATTCACGGCACATATAATATGTACATATATTTGTTCAACTATACCTTAAAGCTGATATCAGAAAAATTGATCGAAAATTAGTTTTTTATATAAATAAACTTTCTGGAATTACAAGTCAAATTTATGACACTTGTCTTAGATTGATAATACTAAACAATATATATAAATAATATTTATCAACAATTTCTATTAACATTTAAAAAAAGGAATGTATTTAAAACTAGCTGTTTTTGTACTAAAGCAAAACCAAGAAAAGAACTCAAAGAATAATTGAAAAACCATAAATTTTTTCTGCAGAGCTTCCGTGTTTTTTATTATTGTTATGATTTTTATACCCTTGCAGAGGGTATTATAATTTTGTCACGAAATGTGTAACGCATTAAAAGAGACGTCTCAGAAAAAAATTTCTTTTTTCGTGATCAGCATCAACAGACGAGTCATGTCGGTCATGTCCGTCTGTCTGTTTATATGCGTTTTTCAGGACTTTTTTCTAATGATGAAACTTGGCACAGATGCTTTTTCTTGTGGCAGGTAGTACCTATAGTTGAATTGGCCAGATCGGACTACTGTAACATATAGCTGCCATAGGAACGATCGTTTGAATAATAAATTTCTATGGGAAAAACTTTTTTGTATTTCAAAATAACTCAATCAAACTCACTTTACCTAAGTTTAAAGGTAGTTTATACATGTTGACCAAATTTTATCAAAATCGGATTACAAAATCTTGTAGCTGCCATATGAATAATGAAAAAATTAGTTTTCTTATGCAAATCTTTTCTGCAAGGGCATATATCTTCGGCATGCCGAAGTTAACATTTCTTTCTTGTTTTTATATGCCTACTCTTTAGATTTTCCTTTGCCTCTTTTTGTACAATTCAAGGATTATTGGCACGTGCATACAACTGGTAAACAATGCTGGGTGTGTGGAAGTGGGCGGAATTGATTTATAAATAAAAATTTGTAAGACGCTCAGACTGATGGAATACTATTGTATGTAGTATACGTTCCTTATCCCCCCCCCCCCCCCTTTGTCACTCCTGAAATGACCCAGAAATATATGCAACTCGCATATAATACTGTAATTTGTTACCCTTTTTCTTTGAATTTTTTTGCTTCTTAATTTTTTTAACTGCTTCGTGTACGCCTGCTCAATGGTAACGCCTTTGTCCCATCCTCAGTCCCATCCCCAACCCCAATCACCGCCCACATTGTGCAATGCACGCACAGCCGCGCACATAAAAAAAAATAAATAAAAAAGAGCCGTCTACATGAGGCGCATATTTAATTTTGCAAGCTCCCTGCGCAACCCCACAGATCCAGTAACAAAAGGATTTCCACTGCTGCTGCTGCTGCTGTTGCTGGCTTGGGTTGTTCAGTTATTTTAATTTTTGTTTGTTGTTGTTGTTGTTATTGTGTTTGTTTTGTTGTTGTTATTCGTTTTGAGCCTTTTTCATACGCTTTGTTGCTGTTTTTAAATTTCATTTTATGCATACTTTATTTTTATTTCTTTCATTATTAATCGCATGTTTACACACCAGAAACGCACCGTGCATGGCCCCAAATGTGTGATTGTTATGTGTGTGTGCAGTGTGTAGGGCGTGGCTGTTTTTTGGGGCGCAAGCGGGTTGCAGATTAAGTTTCAAAACACGCAACGGCCAATGTTTTCCAGCGCTTTATTTTGCTTTTTTTTTTGCTTTGCGCCAGGATAATGAAGTGCGATTATAAATCACATTAATTGCTCGCTAGATGGCGCTGTCAGCGTTCAATATGGCGGCGCCTAAGCCAAATGGGCCGACGCATGAGTAAACACACACACACATATATATATATTTGTATTACTTCTTATTTATGTATGCACATAAGAAGTTTAATGTTTATACAAATAAACAAGCACAAAAATTTAAATATAGCTCAAAAAACAAAACGAACAAAAACAAAAAAATTGGATTAATATAAAGAGCGAAATTGAAAATCTGAGCGCGCATCAAAGTTTAATTACAATTTTACTTTGGCAAAACTTGTTAAAATGTAATTTAAAATTGACAAAAAGCAATAACAACAAACACAGATGAACAAACACAAACTAAATTGAACGCCAAAACCAAACAAAACGTGTATAAAAAGAGCACACACAGCAGGGCAAAACAAGGAGCAAAAGAAACAACAAATACCAGAAAGGCAGCAGTAAGAGCGAGAGAGAAGACAGAAAAAGAGAGATAGAGAGAGCAAGAGCGAGAGCGAGAGAGAAAGCAGTGACAACTGCCGGAAGCAGCAGCAACCGCAAAATCTGCTGGCAACAAGCTATCCACACACATTTACACACACCACACATACACACACCACACACACACACACCACACATACCACACACAGATGCAGTGCATTATCGGTGTATTGTCATGTGCCACGCCCACAGCCCCAAAAGCCTGATAAAGTTCAAAAGTGAATGCTTTTAAGTTACACAAATTGCCAAACAAACAAATTCGGCAAACGCTACAGAAAAAAAATGACAGCTCAAACATGCACAGACACGCACACACACAGATGACAGCCACAAGAGTGCAACCACACACACACACACTCGCACACACACACACACACACACACACACACACACACACACACACACACACACACACACACACACACACATATATATACAAGCCCAGTCTCTGTCAGAGTCATAGTTTTCAGTTTCAGTTCCAATTGTAGGCACCCCTTAACCCCAATCCCCTAGTCTTCTTATCGCTTCGACTATCTAAAGAAAAACTAAAAACATTTAAACCAAAAAAAAAGCAAAATTCGTGTAAGTTCGCCAAAAAATATAACTGCTTGTAGTTTTCACTTCCGTTTTAATGCACCGTGCAACGCGGTTGCAATGCTCCCAAATTGCATCGGTCGAATTGAGCTGCCGGTTGAGCATATTAACTTTCTGTTCAAATCAGTAGAAATTAAATTGAAAATTGTATTGGAAATTGAAAAGAATAGAATTCCCAGTCAAAAAGCACCTGCGAAAAAATCAACGGGAATTTAAATAGAAGTAATGGATAAAGAACAATGGCATAAATTGAAAGTTAAAAATATATTATTTATAATTATTTATAAAATTTAATTAAATTAATTTAATACTTGGGAAATTGTAATTTGATTGCCAGTTGACATTGTGCAAAGCAATTAAATTTTAAATGAAAATTGAACTGAAAATTCAACTTATTGATTTTGATCAACAGTTGAAATAAAATTAAAATGAAAATTGAACAGTTAATTGATATTGAACAACAGTTTAAAATTAAGTTGCAATCATATATATGTCGGCTGCTAAAAATGGAAAAACTGATTGAAACTGAACAGCAGCATAATTGAAATGCAATAACAACTCAATATGCAAACATTTGCACATTATTTTTAAATAATTCTTAAAGCAGAATTGAATGCACTTTAATTTTGAGTTTTTGATTGCAAATTAGATGAAAATTAAGCAACAATTAAAGTCTTTTAGATGAATTGAAATGTGCAGAAATTAAATGTTATTGAGTTTGTATCATTTTTATTTCACAGTCGATTGAAATATTGAAAAAAAAAAGTATAGTAGATTTGATTGAAATATGAATTTCAAAACGAACTAAAACTTAAAACTAGCAGAACACAGTTTTTTAAGTAATATCTCTAGCACTTCAACTAAAAAGCTATTTTGAAATTTAACTAAATTTCAAATGTATTGAAAGCGCATTCAAAACACGCTGCGACGCAGCTTATATGTATTAAAAATGGCTTTGAACTCAGTTACTTTGGTTGAATTGTTTTGTTAACTGGTTAGTTGGTTGGTTTTTGGTTTTTTTTTTTGGTTTGCCCAGCTCGCGTTGTCCTGTCCTTGTCGCCTTGTTTGTTATTGCTGCTGTTGTTTGTGCTGCCACTTGCTTTAGCTACTTCACTTACACTGTGTTCCATGATTAAACAATAACGGACCCCAGCCCCCAAAACTGACCCTTTTCAATGTTAAGGATACACGAACCGACTGAAAATTACAAGTGTTTCTATAACTGTTATGGGTACAATGAAGATCCTAATGAAAGGATCGGCCTAAAATATGTCCAAGGACACCAAATAGTTTATTATGGCCACATATAGGCAATTATATAATAAACTTTTATTTTGCAACTCTTATGAGAAAAGTTATAAATTTAACTTTTCATTTTTGATATAAAAGCGAAAAATAATAGTTATTATTAATTTATATAATAAAAATTGAAAATAATTATTTTTTTGACTTTTTAAATAAAAATAACTAATAACGGGTATCAACAACTTTTAAAAATATAAATCAAAAATAAAAATCAGTCAACGACTTTTATAACAAAATATAAGTCTATTGGAAAATAAAAGTCTCAAGAATTTAACATAAAAGTCTTTGCTAAAAATACCGCATACTATGGTAGATAGTCAGTATTTTTATTGTCTATTCAATTTTTTAAAAACAAGAATTTCTGAAGGTTATCGGCAGACAGATTAGATCTTAAGTCCGAGGAACGCTTTGCAGTAACGCTGTCATTCGAAATAAATGCAGATTTATAAATTTTCTGTTCTCCCAAGAAGACATAATACTGGTATTAATGTCCAGTGCTTTAGGGTTGTAATCCATAATTTAGTCCACCATTTTCTCCCACAAACCAAATTCTTTCGCATTTGACCATTCATAACTTCTATGAGTCAAAACCGTTAACAATACTCCAATCTTTGCTAGTACCAAATTTCGTGACTCTATCTATTATAGTTTTGAGATATACAGCAAAGAATTTTGTATTTATATCATGAAACTGAAATAAAAGTATTTGAAAGACTTTTAAAATAAAAGTCTTTGTTAACCGTTATTGAAGATTTTTAAAATAAAATTATAAATAATAATCATAAAAATAATGATTATTTTTGATTTTTATTATTAAAATCAACACTAATCGTTCATTTCAAATTTAAATAATATAAATAAAAGAAAACGTTGAAAATAATTAATATTTATATAAGCTATAACCGTTACGGTCCCTGGTTTCAATCATATAGTGTTCTAGCTTTGCAGAAAGTTTTATATTTTGTGATGATAAGTGTTGATGGATATGTTTACGGTTGAAAGTTTAGTGTCCGAGCGATTATTTTTAAAGTCATTTTCTAAATAACACAAGCAAAGGAAGCTTGAAAATGAACGGAAAAAAAGCTCAAGCTTATTTTAAAAGACTTCAGAAAATTTCTCCTCCTGGGCGGCACATGTAAGGCGAAGGCTATGAAGGGGAAATTGGTGGCCTTAACTCATTTCTAACAACTGTTCACAGAATACAATTCGAGACGTATGTATTCCACCAATTTTGAAAAATTCAACAGTATGATAGGAAAATTAGAGGAATGTTCCGACACGAAAAAAGTATCGTTTTCATGCTATAGATTTCAAACATATTTTCAAAGTTATTTAAAGTTATAATTAGAGTTTAGTGAAATTAGACATTGGTTTCATTAAATAAATAAATAAAACTTAATACCAGAAATAATAAGGCTTGTGGGTCATCGAATTATGAAAACTGATGGAAAAATGCGTTATACTTAGAACATTTTTGTTATAAGAGTATAATTATCTTTTGATTGTCCTTAAAACTTAGTTTCAAAAGTCTTCCCAGAAAAAATCGAATCTAAGTTAGTTTTTACCAAAAGACACCATCTTCAAGCACTTTAATTTTGACTGACCCAGCTGCATTTCCATATTGCATGAATCAGGTGAGTCAGTCAAAAGTCTTATGGGTATATAACTCGATTTGATCTGTTATATTGCTAGTCGCCTTTGGCAGCCTTCGTAATGCTCGGCCTCCAACGAGGACTGTCGTTTCGGAAGGATTATAAGCTACGCCAGCATTAGTTTAATTGTTTCATTTGCTACAGTTAGAGAGAGAAAGAGATAACACAAGACTGAGACAGAGCCAGAGACAGCTGTAAACGTTGGCCAAGCGGAAGTGCTGTCCAAACCGGAAGCACATTTCCAAATCTCTCGTGTGTGACGTAATATGAGCGACTTCCGTTTGCACTTTGAACTTCCGGCGAGTGAAACAGCGCACTACTTTTGTCCAGTTGCTGCCAGCTACACAGCTCATCAAACTGTCAGCAAAAACTCAAACAACACACATAATAACAAATGGAATTCATTCCTTTGACTCAAAATGAAAATACTCAAAACTTGAAGTAACTTATGGAAAACAATATAAGAAATTGATCTCTAAGGTCCGTTTTTTTTAATGTTAACGATTAAGTTACTGTAGGAAGTTAGTGTAGTACCTGTAAATATAAAGTTCTAATGTGCAGTTTTATTGGTATTCGTTAATTTAATCTTCAATCTCATCTGATTTCTAATACTCAGCAAAATTTGTACAGAATGTTTTGTTCAAAGAATTTCTTTTATATGGACTTCAGCTTTTAGTTAACACGTAACAAACTAAATTTTTGGAATCTGCAATGCAAAATTAACAAATTAACATATTTTTCAACTTTTGTCTTAGTTTTGATAAGCTTTGAGGCTGTATTTAATAAACCTTGTTTATTTTTATACCCTTACAGAGGGTATTAACATTTTGTCACGAAATGTGTTACGCATTAAAGGAGACGTCTCAGAAAAAAAAATTGTTATATTCGTGATTAGCATCAACAGCCGAGTCATGTCCGTCTGTCTTTCCGTCTGTCTGTCTGTCTGTCTGCTTATATGCGTTTTCAAGACTTTGTTCTAAACCTATCTTGATGAAACTTAGCATAGATGCTTTTTTTTACTGCAGGTAGTACCTATAGTTGAATTGACCAGATTTGACCACTATAACATATAGCTGCCATAGGAACGATCGGTTGGAAAATTAGTTTTTGTATTTAAAACTTTTTTTTTTTTCAAGATAACGCACCCAAACTCAGTTTACCTAAGTTTCAAGACAGTTTATATATGATGACAAAATTTTATCAAAATCGGATCACTATATCTTATAGCTGCCATAGGAAAGATCTGTTGAAAAATAAGTTTTCTTATGCAAATCTTTTCTGCAAGGGTATATCTATTCGGCACGACGAATATAACATTTCTTTCTTGTTTTTAAGTGTGTTTAACTTTCCAGACTGTGAGGGTTTTTTCGCCTTGTCAAAATGCAATTTTCGAGCAGAAATAACTAATATTTAGAACACGTGAAAAGCAGCCCTTTGAAATGCGGTCAGTAGTCAAAATAGTTCCAAAGATACCCAGCAGCATAGCAGTAGTCGAGGTCGTCGTCACCACCACCCACATCCTCTCCTCCTCTGCGTCTCATACTCAAACTCAAACTCATCCTTATCGTAGCTGTCTCCAACTTCAACTACATACATATATATAAACCTTTAAATTATTCATGTGCATTCGGCTGTGGGTGGTGGCTAGTGGCCAAGTGCCCTTGCACATGTGTTTTTCACGTGTTTTAATTAGTTTTTCAGAGTTCATCAACTGAGCGGAGCCCCTGAAGCTCCACCCATATATTTCACTAGTTAAGTACATTCCATATTATAATGAAGCGTTCCTCGGCTGAAAGTTGTGAGTTATGTTTGCCCGCTCAAGGCAACATCCCCTCAAATAATGAACAACACAAATCAACAGCTCGTCATTAGCACACAATGCCTTGTCAGGTCAAGGCAGAACACCACCTTCTATTTTGCAAGGAGCAAAAGGATAAGAGCGAGTATGGGCGTAGACCTATGAAGGGTAGCTCGAGCCTGGTGTTCATAATTTTTCAGCTCAGTGAAGCAAAGTGTTGGGTCGCTCAGGTGGTACGGCTGCTGGGAACTACAGGACATACAAGTAATTACAGCAGCTGCTGACCAGATTAATTCAATGTGTGAACAGGATATTAGAGCCAACGCAAACACACACACACACATACATACATTCATACACATGCATTCTAAGACAAAAAATTGGTTGTTAACCGTTTAAAAAATATTATGCCAAGTTCACTTTGGGCCTTGTTCTGCGATGTTCAACAGGAATCAATAATGATTTCATTTCCGAACGATTAACGAGTTACTGTTCTCACTTCCGATCGGAATGGTATCGTTTTCGAAAACAAGTTTTTAAAGAATTGAAAGAATTTTATGCTGAATTAAGAATTTGACATTTTAAGGAATCGGAATTCAAAGCAGACCTGCATGTTCAGCTTAATGTAGAACTTTAAGAAAGAATTTGAAAATCAATTCACAGTTTTCCCCATGTTTTATATTTTTGTTTTTTAAATAAGTTCAATATTAAACTCAAAAAACGTTGAGGAATTTAAATTTTAAATTACATTTATCTTAAATTATTTTGGAACCTTTTATTTTGGAACGCGATCGAGCTTTATTTCTGGTTGCATGCAATTATTGAGAAATATATAACAACGCAAATTCGAGCGATACCCTCGGGATATATTTAATCACAGTCAATCAATTTGTCAAATGTGCGCAATGCGTAATTAAAAACGGGGAAAAAAGGTTAAAAAATATATTTATACATGTAGAAATATGTAAATGTACAGCGTGTATATATGTATATACTAGAATACACATAGTATAATTATTATTAATAATTTGCAGCAATGGCACGATATTTGCCTGCAGGGCGAATGGAAAAAATATAAACTCAAAACTGAAAGCTGTAACAACGATGGAAAACAGGAATGAAAATTTGATTTATTTCGTTTTTGTCCCAAGCATTTTAATGAGTCGCGACTCGCGAGGTACGGAAAAAAAATCCTTGCGGCTAACCCGATATAAATGCAAAAATGTCAATGCGTGTTAATGTGTTTGTAAATTCCTTACTTCTGGTATAGTACATATGTAAGTATTTTGAAAATTATAGGATCTTTTGTTAATGGCGCGAAAAGTATATTTCATTTTCTTGTGTTGCTAAGTTTGTAAAGGGTGATTACCTTCAAACTTATATTCGACAACTTGACTTTCAAATATTGGAAAATGAACAAACAACTATTGTATGGAACTTTATTATACTCTGTTTTCCAAAATGGAAAAAAAGAGAAGAAGAAAAAAACTTTGTTTTCGAGATAACTCAGCCTAATTCACTCAACCTAAGTTAAAGGACCATTTATACAGACTGACAAAATTTCATCAAAATCGGACGACTATATCTTACAGCTGCCATAGGAACAATCGGTTGAAAAATAAGTTTTTGTATGAAAAACTATTTTGTTGTTTAAAATAACTCAACCAAACTCACATAAGTAGTCTTTAAAATAATTTTATTTACTAAACGTACAGAAAACAGAGTATATCGCAGTGGGAAGAACCGGATTCAGATTAAATTCTGATATCAAACAAAATTTAAAAACAAAATCAGTCTAAACAACAAATCATGTGCAATGAAAGATTCCGCTTGAAAAGTGATTTAGCTGTGTTGGCCAGGGTCAACGTGATGATAAGTAGCCGAGCAATGCCGGATCATACCAGCTAGTGTTTCATATAATAATAATTAACGATTAAATGGCAACATTGCATTAACCGCAGTCACACACGTTAGCCCACACTTGTTTAATTTTGATATAAAGCGCTTCGTTCGATTGTGTGTTTTTGTGGGTGAGACTTTGTATTGAATGCAGCGCAAGCTATAATTTAATTGGCACATTAATTTAACCTCAAATGACCCCAATAAAGGCACATGGCAACATAGAATTTTAATTTATTTTTTTTTTAGTTCATATAGCAACTGTGCAACTAGTTCAGCAGTCGCAACTGTGCAACTAGCAACAAGCCACACGCAGCGTCAACAATATTTGCGAACTCTGCAAATTAGCTTTGTGTTCAATGTGCAACTAACTTAATGAGCATTTTATGCGGATATCATGTCCAAATCCAGCGAACTACAATTATTTTTACGCTAAACAAATACAAAATACAAAATGTGTTGTGGGCGTGTCTCAAAATGCAAAGCAACTAAATCATAGCGACAACAACAATACCAAAAATATCAAAATGGTTACGCAACAAATCTGTGCCAAATGCCGCAGCAATGAAGTTTATGTTTTTTAATTAAAATTTGCTGCCCAAAGAATTTGAATGAGTGTACTGTGTGTGTGTGTGTGTTTGTGTGTATATATTGCTTGTTGTTATTTCTTCGCTGCGCATTTATCATGAATGAAATTTTATATGAAACGACCACATTATGCGCAGGTGTGCCCAGGTGCGCGTGTGGCTATTTAAAAATGGTCAGCGGTCATAAATTTAACTCGAGCCGCCGCTGCTTCCATCCATCGACACGCCCACACGCCCATGCGCCCAAAAAGCACACTGTTACACCGTCTGAATGAAATCAAGCGAGTTGGGGAAGCAGCCATTTAGAGAGCATTGTGCCCCATGGTCGCCATGTTCATGTCCTGACGCCATTGCATTTAATGCGTTTTAAAAGTGCGCGAAAATTATGTGTTTGTGTGTGTGTGTGTGTGTGTGTGTGTGTGTTTGTGTACACATACACAGCACACACTATGTCCTGCACTGCTATTAAAATAATATATTGCAAGTTATCTATAAATTGTTAATATATTGAAATTTGTGCTTATTTACCCCCCCTTTCACCAACTTGCAATTTACTTTTATATTACAAAAAAATATGATATGGTAATTATTTTTGAGCTTTTTCATATCGAACAGAAAACTTGATCAATCTGTTACCAAACAAGAAAGCAATGTTATCTTCAGCGTGTAGAAGATATATGTATACCCTTGCAGAAAATTTGTTCATTTGAAAACCGATTATGTCCACGGCAGCCATAAAATATAGTAGATTGGTTTTCATATAATTTCATTTGGTCAGAATTAAAATAGGTACTTAGATTTGTTTATGATAGCTTAATAAACAAAGTGGTCCGATTTTGATAAATTTTGTAATTTGTTATGATAATGCTAAAACTCAGAATTGGGAAGTTTCATCGAGTTATCTTGAAAAAAAAAAACATCTGTGTCAAGTTTAAGAAAGAAAACTTATAGACTAAAAACAGACTGACAAACAGGCAGACGCACATTGGCTAGTTCGACTCGGCTGTTGATGCTGATCAAGAATATATACTCTTTATGTACTCTTATGCGTTACACATATCGTGACAAAATCATAACACCCTCTGCAAGGATAACAAAATCGATGTCAGTTTTTTGTATATTTTCAAAGTACTATTTCACGAGGCTAAACAGGTGCTTTATATTGTACATTTATGCAGCAAAACTGGTCCATTAAATGGAATGAGACAACCGATTCTGTTTAAATCGTAAATATTTACATTCATATTCAATTTAAGCATCAATCTGTTGTATTTAATAACCATTGAATATTTTGAAACTATTGTGCCACTCAAGTAGATAATACTTGCAATCAAATACAGATTTTCTGCTAAATAAAATGTTAAATACGGGGGTGTCATGGAAATCCCTAGAGATTTTGGCTTTGGTTGGTTTGTAAATCTCTTGAAAAACCCGTATATGTTACAGGAGCTCGAGACATTTCATATTTTCGAACTTCTGTGTTCGAAAGCAACATCGCTGCCTCCATAGGGTTGTCAGCACACCAAAATAATTTTGTTAATATAATTCCTCGGTTTTATTATTAGTTTTGTTAAATTAAATAAGAAAGTTCAAAGCTGTGGAAAAAACTGCGTTTATACAGACGGACGGACGGACAGACGGACATTTCACAAACCCAATATACTCTTTTTTTTTCAAAAAAAAATTTAAAAAAAGAGTATAATAAATGCAGATTACTTAATAAAATAGTTTTCTTTTCATGAAAAAGGTTTGTTTTATTTTTTAAATTTTTCTTGCGTGTGAATTTACCAAAATCTCTTGAGAAAACACGGGAGCTTTGAAACCAACCCAAAGAGATTTCTGTGACACCTAGGAATTGGTATTCGGTTGAAATTTGGTTGGAAGAGCTTTCCGTGACACCCCTGATAGTAGGTATATCATATTTTTCATTAGTTGCTTATTCAGACCAAAGTCGATTTCAGTTTTACCATATTTGTTGTCTCTTTACTCAACTTATTTCTTAGCTTATTTACTTACGACTTATTTAACGTTAAGACTAGTAAGCCCACTTAAAACATAAGCTAAGTAATTCATTTTAAGCGATATTTAAGCAGTTGTGTGGAAAATCTATTGACTAACTTCATAAATTATTCTGAATCAATTTTAAATATATTTAAGCCTAATAAAAATTTCATAGAAATTTTTAAATGTTTCCTATATTATCCCTTAACTTTGAGAGTCGAGCCTGCTAAAATACAAATTCTTGAAATTATTTTGTTAATTCAAATACAAATTTGTAAATTCAGAAAGGGTAGCATGCCTGAAAAGCTGTAAGGAACTTTGCTGGCATAATTTGCATTTGTGTAATTGATCGATTAACTGACTACTTTAAAACCGGTTGTTAACTATAGTCGATTACTTTAAATGCTGGATTAATTGAGTGAAACTCGCAGTTTGTTGTGCAATCAATCGATAAACTGCTTGCTGCGAATCGATTGTTAGCTACAGTCGATTACACGGCAAGAGCCAACCGCGCAGCTTTGTGGCTGTCACTGCGCTGCCTCAGTCGAGTTCCTATTCAAGCTTCATAACGGTCAAAGGCAACGGCGACGGTGACGTAGCAGTGGCAGCAGCAGCTACGCGATGTCAGCCGATTAATTATGTAGGCAGGGGGCACAAACTGCTCTACCCGCCCAAGTCGCTGCACTCCTGACACAAGTACACACATACACACATACACACACACACACACGCAAACACACACACACACGATGAGACGCATGTGTGTGTGGGTGTTAGCATAATATATGCGTTCTTATTAACAATTTCGTCGCCAGCGTTGAGTGGAAATGAGCTGAAAGGTTAGGACTGGATGGTGTAGAGCTCAGTGGCGTGTGTAAGGGGGGACGGATGTGAAAATTGTCCATAAGATTCGATAAATGTTGAAATAAAAGGTCAAAATATGACGAATGGGCCGGTACAAATTTATGTGCATGTGGCAATTCCTTCTTTCTTCGTGTTTTCTTGGGAAATTTAATTAAAATTATTAAAATATATTAAAATTAAAATAAGTTCATATATTCTTAATCCTTCATTGTTTATTTTATCTGCATCATTATTGGAATTGAAATACAACCAATTTTAAGACATGTCTGTTCAATTTTAATTTTTTTTAAAAGTGGTACGCACGGAATATATTTTTGAGGAATTTCGTGAAATTATATAAAAGTAACATATGTAAAAACTAACAAAAATAATGATCAAATTAGCAAAAATAAAAAATTAGCCCCCTTGCAGAAAAAACTGGTTCCGCCACTGTTTATGTAGCGTGTTTGGGCTAAGTGGAGGCGCCATTGTAGCTGGAGCTTCAACTGGAGCTTCATTTGGATGTGTAAACGTGTTATTTATTTCGAAAACTGAATGTTGCTTTTTAAGTGGCAATAAATCAAATTGAATGCCCCGAAACATGGCCAACAAAAAGGAAGAGGGGGCGTTCATTTGGCAGGCATGTGGGCGTGGCCGTGTTAGTCAGTCAACCAGTCAACCAGGCAGCCGACGGGACGTAACTAACTTTCATATTTGACTTAGTCATAAAAGCCGGGGGCAAACCATCAGCAGCGCCTCAAACCCCATGCCAAAATGTTGTTGGCTAAAAGAAATAAAACTTGCAAAGCGCCGACATAGAAAAAGCCAAGCGACAGCAACAGCTACCAGGATGAAGACCAGGACGAAGACCAAGATCCAAGCCCGCAATTCAGTCAGCTGTAAGCCAGTCGACGACGATGACGTTGGAGTCTCAGTCTCAGCCCCGTCGTTTGCCCCTCCGTCTGCTCCTTCATATCTGCCCCTTCGTCTGCCCCTCTGCCACGCTGGCAGCGTCGTCGTCGCGGCTTTGTGTGCCGCGTTGTTTGTTTAGCGCTCCATAAGCTCTTAAGCTCATTTTGGTTGCGTTTTATTTGTAACTTGAGGCATACACACACACTCTCATACACACACACAAATAAATACACACAGACACACACACACTCACACTCACTGTCACACATACGCTGTCTCGTTGCCCTTATTTATTTAAAATAAAGCTGCCAAGCTGTTGAAAACATTGAGTTAAACAATCGCCTGGGTACAGCTGCTACTTCAATCCCTGGTAATGAAGTAGCCCAAGGACTCTCTTCCAATGAACTACTAAAATACTCTCAGGTACTGCAAACATAAGACTCAACTTGACTTGACTTAACTCAACTCGACTCGACTTCACTCGATTCGAAAGTGGAAGTTCGTCGAAAAAAACTTTTGTTCGCGTTGCAGATTTCACAATATTTTTAACATTTTTTTTTTCAGATCCTTAATTAGTCAGCTTAAGAAAATCCATTCAATTACTGCGTCGGCTCCATTATGGACAAAAGCCAAATTGAAGAATGATGTGAGTTACTGACTTTGCTCTGTAACTAGCACTAAAGCGTTTTAACACTTATGTGTCTGAATTTTCAATAACTCTTGATCGAGCACTACTCTGACTTCGCATTTTCATTCGCTCTTAGAAACATCCGGTGCTGAAATGATAAGATATTTAGCTTTTTGACTTATAAAATAGTCACTGAAGCAATTTTCATTTAATTGCAAGCTATTTATAGCCAAATTAAATATCATAGCTGTCAAAAAACCGTCTTTCGGTTGGTTTTAAAGCTCCTGCTAAATTACTAGAGATTTGGTTGAAAACACCACCAAAATCAATTTTAAAAATAAAATAAATATTTGTAGTGAAAGCAAAAATGTATTTCTGTACTATCTGAATTATATTTTATTAAACATTTGACTTGCTTAGGTTATTAATTTTTGATTTTAAAAAATATCCATTGCAGTCAAGCAAACCAAACGAACACGTGAGTTGCCAACTTGCTCGAAATTTATTGCTATAGAAAAGAGTTGCCACACAATTTGGTAAACTTGGAGGGCTACAAAGTTTTGAAATTATTTTGTTTGAAAGTTCAAAATATAAATTGCAAAAATAATTTGGTGTACCAATACTTTAATAAAAAATTATTTTTATAATTTTTGTTTATCAAAAAGAATAACAAAAGTGCGAATAAATTTAAACAAAATTTTTTTCTGTGTGGTAGCAACGCTAACATCAAAATGTCTAAAGATTTCTGGGACACCTAAGACTTGGAATTCAGTGGGAATTCGGTTGGAATTCGGTTAGAAGAGCTTTTCGTGACACACCCACATTTGTCAGACATGGGTTATTGGAATTTCAACATGAAGAGTTTGTAAATATCACTTTTTTCTGACATTTATATCCTTCGACATCGATTAACTGATCGTGACTTAGCATACTTTAAAAGATCAAGTTTATAGTAGGATCATTTAAAATGGTAGATCTACATTTAAGTTGATTTTGTTTTGTTTTTAATCTTTTGAACATATATTGAACTTATCGAATTCAGTTAATAATAAACCAACACTCAATTAACTTAAGATGTACAAAAATCAAAATCAAATCATATTATAATATTGAATTTAAAAATTTAGCCGAATACAAGGAAAACCTGCGATACTATTGACAGTGACACTATCGATTGTTTTTGCAGCTCTACTAAGCATGTACGGATATCTGGCATTTATGAAGCGATTTGGTGTCCTTTCCATGCCAAGTCCTGGTTTTATTTTGCTCAAGGAATAGTGTCTTTTTTTTATTTTTTCTTTGTATTTTGTCATAGCAGACTTGAATTTAACGCGCTGTCGTTGTGCGTTTGACTGAAACAATGACAGAATCCTTTGCTCAGCTTGTATCAGATGTCTTCTATACAGTTTCCAGCATCTGCTGGCTTTCATTGTTTCCAGCTTCGTCCTGTTGCCCTTCTGGCTGACTTGCATATCAAGTTGCTGGTGCGCTTTAGCTGTTTCCTAATCGTCTGTCTAAGTGTCAGTCCGTTTTGTTTGATTGATTTTTGCGTGCCCCTTTCCACCCCACCCATTGTTGCTTAAAGCCATTGCCCACCCAGTTCACATTCACATCCATGGTGACTTTCAGTTGGTCTCTGGCTAGATTCTTGTGTGCATTTATTGGCGTAGGAAATTCAATTTTCAATACAAGTTCGAATGAAAGCTGCTTGACAGAAGTCTACAATGAACAACGTATGGGGTGGGGGGGGGGGGGGGGGGGGGTTGATCATGAAAATTTGCATAGCCCTTTAATCTTGAGCTATTGTGAATTCCGTTTGCCATCAATGCTCTTCCCTCCAGGAGCGGAAGTAGCTTCTCTGCCCTTTCATCAGCTCAAGATGACAATTCTCTAGGGGTGCTATTCGACTGAGCTAAATTTAATTGTTTGTAAATTTTGTAAAACACATTATATCATAGACATACGAAAAAGTCAAAAGAGAAAATTAAAGCAATTTGAAGATTCAGATTCAGTTCTGATTTCTGCTTTCTTCATTATAAATTATTTCAATTATCTAGTAAATGAAATCTTATCTTATTGGCAAGCGCCTTCAATCCAAGATCAATGTCAACTGTACTCAATACAAATTCTCTTCCGCAAAGTCTAGACGAAAGTGGAAGCTGGAACACACCTGTGACTATTTCATATTATTAATGCACTTCAAATGAAAACGCTTTTTAACTACAATTGACTCATTAATGGGATACAATTCAAGCACTTGCAAACATCTTCAGTTCGATTTATTGGTTATACGGCTGAAGTCAACCATCTCTGTGCTACTTACGACTACTTAGTGATGGCAAAAATGCACTTATCGAATGCAAAAATGCACTTATCGCTTTACAGCCCTGCGAATGTTTAGCAATTTGCAAATTCAGTTTCTCAGTCAATGCATTGGCAAATGAACTCATGATTCTGTGCCAGATGTGTGTGTGTGTATGAGTGTGTGTGTGTTTGTGTGCCGTAACGGTATTTGAATGTTTTGCCATCATTAGCATTTCATCTTATTTCACTCAGACGCGCAGCCGTGCGTGCAACATTTCACAAAACGCAACAACAATGACAACAAGTACGAATGATTTAGTCGGTCTTAGTCGACTAGGAGATACCCTAAGTCAAACGCTAAGAAATGTTAACCTATCTTTTTCTCCGGCTCAATAGACAGCTGATTATATTCACACATTTATGATATACCTCCATTACATATATACATTGCACTAATTCATTCATATGTATGCATTACATTTATAGAAAAATTTACAATAAAAAAATATGTTAGGAATAACTTTTTCCACATATTGACCCAAAATACCACCAAAATCCAAACTAAGACGTTAGGCATGTTTCGAAGTCTGAAATATTCTTAGAAACTTTATTGAAGAAAGATTTAAAAACAAAACAAATACACAATATTGTATAAGTTACAAACGAAGGCGTCTGTTTATTTAATCTTTTCTTTAAATTCAATTAAGAAATCCGATCTTAAAACAAAAACCTACTAAATTAAGTATTTTGTATCTAAATTAAATTATTTTGTGCCCGACCGAACTTTGTTACCTTTTGATTGTACTTCTTCATTTTTTTTCTGAGTGTAATTGCAGAAATGTGAATAAAAGAAAACCAAAGTCAATTAATCCACGTGGATATGCAAACACAGGAACATGGGAGACAGTCATTAGAACAAAATCTTAAATTCGCTAAGCTAGTTTTCAAGTTTCTAAATTTTAAGTCTCGGAGAGAAAAACGGACGGACGGTTACAGTGATGAACTCGATCGACTTGTCAGTTGAGATAGTGATCGAAAATGCTTTTATTTTTTGATTAAGATTCGGAGGGGCATGTTGCATGCCTTGGCGCAACTATGTTAAACCCTTTTTTAAAGTTGTTTGATGAATGCAGGGTATGAGAAGAGCAACGCCAACTGCATTCCAATTGTCCGTCCGTGCGTATCCGGCAGACCTAACCTGACGTGCAGAAGCTTCATGCACCATGCCCCATGGCCCATATAGCTTGATGCCACATGGCTTTTATGCGCTATCCGTTGTCCGCTGCCCTTTGGCCAATGCCTTGGCGAAGATTCACTTTCAGCTGGCCGCTGATGATGGCGTATTAATGATCTGAATGCGGAATGAAACAGAAATTTTTTAGTTGCACTGCGAGACACAATGATGGGAGCCGGAGCCGGAGCACGAGTTGACGGCAAAGGAAGGTGGCGTGGAACGCGGAACGTGGGGCGGTGGCAAGCTCGACACGCTGCCAGAATGCATAATTGAATTGCGAATAGAGCGAATGTCGAATCAAGAATGATGCGAATGCTGCTGATGAGGATGAGGATGAGGTTGCTGGCGCCTCAGGACATCAGAGCAATCGGGTTAACAGCTTAGCTGCTATTTCATTTTGCAAGATGCTTGCACCTCCCGGTCCCTGAATAATATGACAAGCATCCTGATATGTTGGGGATGCTCCAGCACCGATTGACAGTTAAGTGACGGCCCAAAATTCACTTGGAAAAAACGGCGGCAAAGGAGCAAAGAGCATCAATTTCCGCTTGACCATAACAATTTGTCTAATTTGCTCAGAAACGATTTGATACGTAATCAATATAATTTGATAGATCGCGAAAGTGAAGCCACAAACTGAACTTACGACATACAGGTACTATGCATTAAGTAAACAATTTGATTTGCCATATGTTCTGGATGCAACGATTTATTTGAGCATATTTGCTAGTCTGTTCATTCTGTAGATCTTGACGACTCCAAGAACTTTAAATTGCGCTCAAGTATTATGCATTTTAATATTTAGGAATAAAGATGTCTCCTTCTGTCTGCTTAATACTTTTGCAGTAATAGTTTAGACAGTTAATTAGTTTTCTATTAATTTATTTGGTTACCCACAAAATCTAAGGTAAGCAAGAAAGAAATGTTATCTTCGGCGTGCCGAAGATATATACACTCGCTCGTTTGTTCTTATGGCAGCTATAAGATATAGCGATCCAAATTTGATAAAATTTCTTCAACATGTGTAGAACGTGCTTCAATTAAGATATAGTGAGTTTGGTTAAGTTATTTTGAAAAACACAAAAGTTTTTCAAAAAGAAACTTATTTTCAACCGATCGTTCCTATGACAGCTATATGTTATAGTGGTTCGATCTGGCTGATTCTGGCATACTGCTTGCACAAAGAATAAGCATCTGTGCCAAGTTTCATCACGATAGCTCTAAAACTGAGGAACTAGTTTGCATATAAACAGACAGACAGACGGACAAGACTCGGCTGTTGATGCTGATCACGAGTATACAATTTTCTTTTTTTCTGAGACGTCTCTTTCAATGCGTTACATATTTCGTAACAAAATTATAATACCCTCTGCAAGGGTATAAAAATGAAATCAATTATTTTGCGAAATTCCAAAAAAAATAATATTTTGATGAGAAGTGATTTGGTCGAAACCGTAAATGACTATATACACAAAAGAGACGTTCAAAAATCGATTCAAAGCCAATACAAAATGTTTTTGAGTTGCGCTTTTTGTTTAAAATCATATAATATTGTTGAACCATTCGCTTGGTGTTTTTGCTGTCAAGCCAATTGGCGTTGATTTTGGTATAAACAGCTTAGCAGGCATACTTGACTTTATTTGAATATAAGATTGTAAAGAGATACATACATACGCATATACTCGAAGGGTATCCATCGTGTTTTAAGTTTGCCTGCTGGTTCTTTCATTGCTGCGTTTTTCTACACATAAAGCTCATACGCCGCGTTGGCGTTGCGCGTTGCTCGTTGCATGTGGCACGACGTTGTCGATCTAAGCGCTGATAAGACGCAGCAACAGCTGCCAGCTGCCAGCTGTTCGCTGTATCTGTGTCTGTGCTTGTTTGCTAGTGTTTGTTTGCTGATGTACATATATGTTTATATAATTCCCATTTACCACTGCTATACAAGTACAAGTTTATTGGTGTTCTTGCTGCTGTTGCTGCTGCTATTGCAACTTCAATGCTTGGCTTTTATTTGCTGTATGTACTTTCAGTCAGGTGGTGTGGAGTGTGGTGTATTGTGGTGTGGTGTGGTGTGGTGTGGTGTGGTGTGGTGTGGTGTGTGGTGCATGGTGTATGTTAGGTGGTCCAGCCACGCGGTGCTGCCAAAGGAAAAGTAATCCAAGCCAAACGAGGCAAAATGAAAATTATGCTCTCTTTGGCATTAAGTTTATGAATAACGAGCTTCCAGTTCTTCAGTGTGTGTGTGTGTGTGAATGTGTGTGAATGTGTATTGCTGTTATGCGCTCTTCAGTAAGCTTACTGGAGTTTACTCTGTACCACAACTACACACATTCACACACACGCGGCTATCGTTGCCTCTGCCGATCAAAAGGTGTTAAGTTTTGTTGTTATACTTAAGCGCCTGAAAAACCTCAAAGACATGCACAGCAAGCAACCTTCAGTTGACAGCAGAAGGAGCAGAAGCAGCAGCAGCAGAGCTGCGGAGCTGCGAAGGGTCAAAGGGCATTGCAATGGGGGTCTTCGCCAGGTGCTAGCATCTTGTGCCAAAGATTTTCAGTTTTCTTTTGCTCATGTGTCCACAAACATGTTCAAAAGCACACACACGATTTCTAGCAAGCTATCTGTTAAAAAAACGAAGCTCAACATGTATGCAAGAAATATTATTTATATATCTTGTACTCAATCGTTAATGCGCTGAAAAGTGTTTTTTCAACACAAGCGAATCGAATCGAGTTTTCCAACTTTTTTTTCAGTTGTAAGCCGAATGTTGAACCGCATCAACTGCAAAAAAAAAACATCCACAACCCAGAGTTGTTGTCAGTAATACAAAATTTGGGTAGTTTGAAACTTAAAGACAATGTACAACAAAATATAATGTAGTTTATATAATTTGTCATTTACAAGTAAAAAGATACTGCTATGGTTGGAATTTTTGAAGAGGTGCTCGTTTTTACTCCCTGTTCCCATTAAACATGGGAAAAAGGGAGTTATAAAGTAGAGTAGTTTAGCTGGCTTGAGGTCACTGTTTTGTTAAAAAATAAACAAAAGTTTTTGTTTTTTCCACCAATATATTTCGGTAATCTTCGATAACCGTCTTCAGGGCATCTACAACAATTTTCAAAACATTTTTACAAAACTTAATTTTACATTTACATTTAATAACTATAAGTACAGATTTTTACACGTCCGCTCTGTGTGGCGTGGAGTTGTCAACTAATTATTTATGTGTAAGGAGGTGTCTGTATATGTGAGCGCAGTTATAAAGTACTTCAAATGTGTGTAACAGACAGAAGGAGGCATTTCCGACTATATAAACTATATATATTCTTGATCAGGATCAACAGCCGAGACGAACTAGCCATGTCCGTCTGTCTGTCCGTCTGTCCGTATGAACACACAGATCTCAGAGACTATAAGAGCTAGATACACCAAACTTGGCATGAAGGTTCGTGTATACCATACGCACCCGCAAATCGCAAAAGACTCCCACGGCCACAATTTTAAAGATAAAGCTTTAATTTTTGGTACACATGTATGTTTAATCAATGTCTTTCGGATGTGTAAATTTCAACATGATCGGATAAATAGCACAAAAGTTATATAGTTACAAGTTAAGTGCACTGCTTGCTTGTGTTACGCCCGTCTCAGCTGGCAGCAACAACAGTTTGACAAGCAGTTTACGAGTAAAGTGCACTGCTTGCTTGTGTTGCCGCTGAACTGCTTGAAATGCAAGTTGGGAGCAGGGAGTCTCGTAGTCGGGCACTCTCGACTAGAGTATTCTTACTTGTTTCAGATGAAAAATGTTTAATTTTATTAGTTTTATTAACTATTTTTCTAAAAAATTATATTTATTTTAAGCACCTTCAAATTAATTTATTTTTATACCCTTGCAGAGATTATTATTATTTTGTCACGAAATGTGTAACGCATTGAAGGAGACGTCTCAGAAAAATAAAATTGTATATTTGTGATCAGCATCAACAGCCGAGTCATATCCGTCTGTTGGAGCTATCGTGATGAAACTTGGCACAGATGCTTCTTCCCTTTGCAAGCAGTACACATGTCATAATCGGCCAGATCGGACCACTATAATATAAAGCTGCCATCGGAACGATCGGTTGAAAAATTAGTTTTTGTATGAAAAACTTTTTTGTTTTTCAAGAACTCAACCAAACTCACTATGTTTAAGTTTTGAGACAGTCGATACATGATGACAAAATTTCATCAAAATCGGACGTCTATATCTTATAGCTGCCATAGGAACGATCGGTTAAAAAATAAGTTTTCTTATGCAAATCTTTTCTGCAAGGGTAAATATTTTCGGCACGCCGAAGATTACATTTCTTTCTTGTTTTTAATATTGCGCTAGCTTCAAAACTGTGTTCCTACTTGCGGACAGATGGACGGACGGACGGACATTTCACAAACTGAAAATTACAGAAAAAGTTGGTAAGAAAGTTAATATAACAAAAAAGCAAATTTATAAATTGATTCAGATTCGTTTATTTCAATGCCTTACTAACTTCACGATGAAGTTATCATATCTAGAAAAAGACACTGACAGAAGAGTGTTATCCTTTATGATTAAAATATATACATACACAGACATGCTTTCTTGTTAACACATGCCGTGTGTGGAACTGAAGCACAAAAGACGCCGCTTAGCCTAGAATTCTAATACGAAGTACAATTTTCTATATGCTTTTGTACACACACACACACACACACACACACACACAGGGAGAGTGAGAGAGAGAGATAGAGAGACAGTTTGTTGTGAGGCGTAATTATACACTTGTCGGTTGAATTGAATCCCATTGAGTTTTCCATTTGAATGGGACCCGCATGCGACTTGGGCTATATTTTTACGAGCGTTAAATGACTTGAGTGTTTCAACCATTGTCCGGTACGTTGGCCGTCGTTTCCCCACTGCTATCAAAGGACAAAGCTCGAATTCCCCCAAACCTGTCACTAACCCCTGCTGCTCCTGCCACCTGCCAACTGCCACCTGCCACTCTGCGCACATTCAAGTTCAATTTAGCCTTTATGTGTCCCGTGTCCGTGTCGGTGTTGCCTTTGCCTCACCTGCGGGATGTTGTCGTTTTGAAGAACATACACACAAACACACACAGAACCACACACACACACATTCACACACGCCCAGATACAAACAAGCACATAGACATACAGCAGGTCCAGGACATCCAAATGGACAGCAAGACCTGATTTTTGTGATTTCTGCTCAATGAAAATACCAACAGGCGCATAAAACTATGCACTAAAAAAAGGCACAAGGATTCGCAAGGATATCGTAAACATGTCGCCATGTTATATTAAGATTTCTGCTGGCAAATATGAGAAGAAAGCTGTCATCGCTAGGGTTGTTCTACTCGTTGTTAAAGTTGAACATAGATATTGGAAATTGTGAAGCTTCTTAGTGATGCAACTATCGCTGAGTTACGATGAATTTTTTTTTTTTAAAAGTGCCTTGCAATTGAAATTACAGAATTTTGGTGGATTACCAACCATTTTAATATATTTATTTATTTATTTATTGTCAACTAAAAAAACAGTCGACACAATTTAAAGCGATTTTAGAGAAATTAAAAATTTTAAATATAAGAAATTAAAAATAAATTTGTACTTTAAATTAAAATTAAAAAAATTATAAATAAAATTAAAATTAAAATTAACTGGGATACAAATAGTAAAAATAGGTCAAAAAATTGATTGGGAAAACCCAGCAAAACCCAATCAGACCAAAAATAATAAAAGAAACAAGTAAGAATGCTCTAGTCGAGTGTGCCCGACTACGAGACTCCCTGCTCCCACTTTGCATTTCAAGCAGTTCAGCGGCAACTCAAGCAAGCAGTGCACTTAACTCGTAAAGTTCCTGTCAAACTGTTGTTTCTGCCAGCTGAGACGGGGGTAATAGATTCTTCCGTAACTTTTGTGCTATTTATCCGATCGTGTTGAAATTTTCACAGCAGATCAACATTGATGCAACATATATGTGTACCAAAAATCAAAGCACTATCTTTTAAATTGTGGCTGTGGGAGTCTTTTGCGATTTGAGGGGGTGCATCCGAAATTTGATATAAACTTGATCTGCGTATGGTATACAGGAACCTGCATGCCAAGTTTGGTGTCTCTAGCTCTTATAGTTTCCGAGATCTGTGTGTTCATAAGGACAGACAGACAGACGGACATGGCTAGTTCGTCTTGGCTGTTGATCCTGATCAAGAATATATATAGTTTATATATTTGCGGGGGTGCGAGGGGGTGCATCCGAAATTTGAAATAAACTTGATCTGCGTATGGTACACACGAACCTTCATGCCAAGTTTGGTGTCTCTAGCTCTTATAGTCTCTGAGATCTGTGTGTTCATACGGACAGACGGACAGACAGACGGACATGGCTAGTTCGTCTTGGCTGTTGATCCTGATCAAGAATATATATAGTTTATATAGTCGGAAATGCTTCCTTCTGTCTGTTACACACATTTGCAGTACTTTATAACTCCCTTTTTCCCATTTTTAATGGGAACAGGGAGTAAAAAAAAGAAAAAAGAATATAATGGTTTTGTGAAATGTCCGTCTGTCTGTATGAACGCAGGTTTATTCCACAGTTTTGAAGCTAGAGCAACCAAACTTGGTATTCATGTTGGTATATACCATAGGCAGACAAAGCGTCAAGATCTCCCCCCCACCCTCACCCCTTCCCCCACAAGCCCCAAAAACCTATATCTTCCACAGTTTTATAGCTGGAGTAACCAAATTTAGCACAAGGGGTACTTATTACATCCTTGATTGATCTGACTAAAAAAAATTTAGCCACGCCCACTTTCACCCCCAAAAATACGCAAAGTCTGTATCTCCCACACCCCTTTAGCTAGAATCACCAAATTTTGCAGGTTGAACTCTATTGCCCTATTTAATGGATTGGATAAAAACAATTTGGCTACGCCCACCCCCGCTCTTGCAATCGAGCAATGTTTGTTTCTCGCAAACCTGTGGAACGGGCCAACCAAACTTAAATTGATGGCAAAACTTGAAAGATTTGAGCAAAAATAAAATTGCCACGCCCACTTCTGACTCCGCAAAGAGGCTAAAAAAGAGTATATCGCAGTCGGGTGCATCCGACTGCAACGTTCTTACTTGTTTTTCCTTTGTCTTTGCTCACCTGCCGGGGTGTTTCCTCTGATGTATGCTTTTATGTCGCCTATGTGCGCGGTTCGTGTTTTCCTATCTGTTTGTCTTTGTAGCTTGCAGATCACCGGTGCCACAAAATTCAATATTTGGTATGGTCCACCAAATCTTGGTGCGAGTTTTTTTTTCGGAAAAATGGGAAAAATACATTATTGTATAGTACCAACGAATGTATATACGAGATCCCAATAAAAAAAAAATTTATTGAATTTCACCTCTGGGCGATTAGACCCCTTTTGAGAACAATCGACGCCGCTGCGAAAAAAGAACAACGGGATTATACCATGAGTACACTAGAGCAAAACGGAAATAAAATGTGTGAAAAAAAAGAAAAAAAAACAAAGAACACAAGGAAAGATAAATAACCGGGAAAAAATAACACGCAAAGAATAAAATTAAAGAAAAGAATTAAAATTAATAACACAGATTAAAAATATGGATATACGAAGCCAAAGGTGCAAGAACTAGAAATTCAAAAATAATGAAACATTTTAAATAATAACAACAAAAACAACAGTGCTTACATATAACCAGCATGAAACAAGATATGGCCCAGAGTTCATCAACATCCCCAACGTTATGCACCACTGTGCACACCTGCATCTCGACGATAGGATAGCGGGACCTCGCTGGCTGCAATGCTAAGCTAATTGCTGATAAGTGCCAGCAATTTGAACAATGCAAACAAGGGCTATATAAGCGGCGCAAGCGCAGGCATGCAGCCTATTTGAAATCAAGATGAGTCAGAGCGTACACGCAAGCAAGGAGGAGACAGCGGCAACCAGACGCCAGTCGGCACGGGCATCCCGGCGACTACCGTTTCACCCCCGCAAGGTTGCCAGGAGGCAGCGGGTCTGCGGAAGCCAGCCGGACGTGCTGGAATTGATGGCCTACCACCAACACCGTCGGAGACGAGGCCACGACACAAGCGGGCGCAACCGGCCAGCGCAACAACAACAACTGCATTCACGGCGCCTGCGTCGCCGTCGTTGCATACGCCGCCACCGACCACGGAGCCGTGCTACGCACCGGTGACGGAGCCGTGCTACGCCCCGGTGACGAGACCCCGGTGGCCCCAAGATCGGTGTCAAGATCTCCCCCCACCCTCACCCTTTCCCCCACAAGCCCCAAAAACCTATAGCTTCCACAGTTTTAAAGCTGGAATAACCAAATTTAGCACAAGGGCTACTTATTACATCCTTGATTGATCTGACTAAAAAAAATTTAGCTACGCCCACTTCCACCCCCAAAAATACGCAAAGTCTGTATCTCCCACACCCCTTTAGCTAGAATCACCAAATTTTGCAGGTTGAACTCTATTGCCCTATTTACTAGATTGGATACAAACAATTTGGCCACGCCCACCCCCGCTCTTGCAATCGAGCAATGTTTGTTTCTCCCAAACCTGTGGAACGGGCCCAACCAAACTTAAATTGATGGCAAAACTTGAAAGATTTGAGCAAAAATAAAATTGCCACGCCCACTTCTGACTCTGCAAATAGGCGAAAAAAAGAGTATATCGCAGTCGGGTGGATCCGACTGCAAAGTTCTTACTTGTTTTTCCTTTGTCTTGGCTCACCTGCCGGGGTGTTTCCTCTGAAGGGACGTATGCTTTCATGTCGCCTATGTGCGCGGTTCGTGTTTTCCTATCTGTTTGTCTCTGTAGCTTGCAGATCACCGGTGACACAAAATCCAATATTTGGTATGGTCCACCAAATCGCCCACTGCTGGTTTCCAGTGCCATCATCCGTATCGGGCCTGGTCCTGGTTCGAAAATCTCCTTCAATTTTCCTGCGTTTTCTTCTGGCTTCTCTGTTTCTTGACCCGTGCCTATGGCATCGTCGTCGTATAGTGCTTTGGGCAACCTAGGCTCACGTCCCTGTGTCACAAAAGCTGCGCTGTAGCCCGTTGTTGCCGATACGCTTGTGTTGACTGTCAGGGTTAGTTCCGGCAGTGTCTCGTCCCAGGATCTTTGATTTTTACCCGTATATTCGGCCACCATTGTTTTGACGGTGCGGTTCATCCGTTCCGTTGGGTTCTCTTGGGGTGTGTATGGCGCCGTGTATTTTTGGCGGAGTCCCATGTTGTCTAGAAATCGTTTAAATGCCTTGCTGGTGAATTGTGCGCCATTATCGGTTACCTTTCGTACACCGAACCTCGCCAATATCCGCTCCCGAAACGCCTTCTGTAATGCTGCCGCCGTCGCACTCCGCAGGGCCACCAATTCCGTCCTCTTGGAGAATCGGTCGACAAATACCAAAATGTAGTGGTTCTACGAAGTCAGCGCAAATTGTGGCCCATGGTTCCTCCGGAATTTGTGTCAACATTTTGCCTGCTACCTGTAGTTGGCTTGGTTTGTATTTCTGGCAAAGTTCGCACCGCTGTACGTACGCTCGCACATCGCTATATAGCCCCGGTAACGCGCAGCCACTCCAGCTATCGGCTCCCGGCTTCCAGTGTGTCCATCTTCCAGCTGTGACTGCGTAGTAGCGTTAGCTAAGAGTCATCAATCCTAGCCCAGCTAGGACCCCGGACGGATTTTGAAGGCAACCAGTCCTCAAGGACATCGGCAAGGACCTTCCACTAAAATATCAGTCACTGTTTATAGACGGCTAGAAGCCAATAAGAAATATATACGTATATTTACCAAAAGATTCCAGGAGTATTTCCTGCCAATGGATTACTCTCCCAAACTTAGAGAAGGGGTTGTGCGGCGGAGGCAGGGCATAGACGAATCCTGCAAGGTCTACATGGTAGAGATGCAGACTCTAAGAAGACCTTTGAAACACACAGAGGCACAACAGTGTAACGAACCTTCGGTTGACCCGAGCTTAAGCTGGGCTAAGCTCAGGCGGTCTAAGGACTCGTGCAACAAATTTGTAGAATGAAGCACAGACGATATTTAAGAAAACGTTTTCAGATTCAGTTTCGGTCGTTTATTTACTCAAACCCTACTTATTTGGCACACTCGCCGTTAAGGCATTATTAAATACTAGTTGATCCTTGCTGGGATGTCTTCGGTGATCCTGGCCGGCGTGGATACCTCTTAGGTCCTCCTTGCAGTTATCAGGACTCGTCTTAGGCACTCCTGTTTCTCACAAGGACTCGCCCGACTCTCCGATCTTTGCAAGGACTCCCTAGAGTACGTGTCCTTTGGTCGCAGGATCGACAAGGATGCGACCTGTTCGCTAAGAATTTATACAGGCACCTTTCTGCACCTTTTGATATGCCTAGCACTCTGGTATACGCAAGGACTCGCTTCAGGCACTCTTGTTATCGTCAGGATTCGTCAATGGCACGCCTGTTTTTCACAAGGACTCGCCAGACTCTCCGACCTGCACAAAGACTCGCATTGAAGCACTCCTGCCAGCACTCAGACTGGCTAGGGCTTATTTCGATGTTCAAGGATGGCACTGTACTACTTCCGCGTAGCAAGGATTATCAGATCTTACCTATTATCCTTTTCGTCCTGTTCAATCCTTTCGAACAGATGCTGAGATTTTGTGCTTTAATGTTGCTGGTTTGACGTCTCCGCGGTAACTGCCTCGGTCCCACGCTGCTGTCTCGTTTTATAGCCGCCGGCAGCTGACATTTACAATTTGAATTTGAAGTTGAATTTGAATTTAAATTTGAATTTACGTTTGAATTTGCGTCATCTGGCGCCTTTTTGCTAAACTTGACACTCAACACAGCTTTATCGATTCCGGAACTAGTGGTTCCGAACCACCTTTGAAGAGTTGCCATCTGTGTTGATCTTGGTGTTTGCATCAGCTGCTGAAGAAACGTGAGTATACTAACTTAAGCTAATTATTATTATTTATATTAATTATTTGTTATTATTCTTAATCTAGTAAGGCCCTATGGCCCCTCCTCCGCTGATGGATGATCCCCGCTTAGCCTAAGGAATTATAAGTAAGTTATTTTGAATGATTTTTTTCATTTATTGTTTGTTTTTTTTTTCTCCATGTTTGTTTAGGTCTTCTCTTTTTTTTTATTTTTACCTGCTAAAGCCTGGCAAACACCCGCTGGATGCCCCTGGCCATTCGGATACGAAATTGCCTTCCGGCGATCCACGTGAGGCGCAAGGTGCGCCCCGTAATGGACGGATCCATAGCCCCGACTTCAGCGGCGAGTTGCGGTGGCCACTCTGCGGATGGCAGCTCTTGCCAACCGCCCTGCCGCTGTGGATCCGCCCATGGATGTTGTCGTCGCCTTCGTGGCGTCCCGGACGCCGACCATGGTGAGTGTGGTGTTGTTGTTGTGCTCGGCGTCGATGGCGTGTTCGGGGTTGTTGGCGGTGTTAGTGTCAACATTTTCCCCACCGTGACCGCGTGTTTGCCCAGTGCGGTGTGGCGTGGTGGTGGTTTTTTTTTTTTTTTAATCTGTTATAGGGGGGGAAGCATTAAAAGCCGAAAAGTGTGTGACTTTCACCCAAACCCATAAACCTAACCCCTACTCTCCATTTCCCTCTCGCGGCACAATCTACTAAACAGCACATCGCAAAGGGGGAGATGGCCTTAAAAGCCTCATCTAGTATCTCGTCTAGAGTTTGAATTCGAATTGCGCTGTCTTTCAGCGCGACGCAAGGATTTGATGATCTCTGCACACATGTTGCTTACTGCAAGCCAATTGTTTTGCTAGCTAAGTAGGATGTCTGATAAGTCATTGACTATAAATGGTCTAACAATACTTAGACTTAGCTCTTCCCCTTCAGCAGAGAATCTTGGACAGACAAAAAAGACGTGTTCAGCGTCTTCAATGGACCGCGCATAGTGCGTGCAGAACCTATATAAATAGGATTTGAAGCACCCGTGTCCCGTCAGTAACTGAGTAATGTAAAAGTCGGTTTGTCCGTACTTTCTACTCACCCACGGCAGTAAGTCCGGGATCAACATTCTTGTCCAGCTGCCGTTGGTAGTAGATCTCCACCTCTCCTGCCACTTCTGCTGGGATGCCTGTCGTCTCAAGTTCTCAGCTCGCCGACGTCTGGTCTCCTCTGCTAGCAAGTCCAGCGGAGCCATTCCAGCAAGAACCAGCACTGCATTCTCCGACACAGTTCGGAAGGCGCATAGCATTCGGAGTGCACAGCGTCTGTATGCGGACTTGCATTCTCGGCTGTAAGACGCTAGTCTCATCGCTGGTGCCCATACCGGTGCTGCGTATAGGATTATCGAACGTACTACGCTACTGATAATCCATCGGGTTTGTTGGCATGGCCCTCCGGTGCTAGCGATTACCCGAAGTAATGCGTTCGCTGCCTTGCTCGCCTTGTCTCCCACATACCTCAGGTGCTCCTTGAAGCTCAGCCTGTGATCTATCATCACTCCTAGGTACTTATATAGCGTGTTTTGACTTAATAGTGTTTTGTCCAACTATTATGCGGGCAGTCTCCACTCGCTTCCGGCTGCTGATGAGTACCGTTTCAGTTTTATGTGCTGCTAGTGCTAATCCGTTCGTGTCCAGCCAACTGTTAACCTGTCTGATGGTCGCGTTGGTGTTGAACTCCACTTCTGCTAGTTCCTATGCCACTGTGACAATGGCGATGTCGTCGGCAAATCCCACTATAGTCGTTCCGGTTGGTGTTGTCATCCGCACAGGTCCCTGTACCGAGCCCTGCGGTACGCCTCCCGTGATTGCGTACGTTCTTCGCCCCGACGCGGTGTCGTATACGAGGACACGATTCTCGAAGTAGTTAGACACCAGTTTGACAAGGTATTCCGAAATGCCGTTTCGGATCAGAGCTTAAATGACCTTTGGCCATCTTGCGGAGTTAAACGCATTTTTTACGTCCAGCGTCGTAACCAGGCAGTATTCTTTAGTGCCACCACGCCATCTCGATCCTGCAGTGGCCTCCCGGGCTATGCTCGCCACCAAATCAATGGCTTCGACAGTGCTGCGTTGCTTGCGAATGCCGAATTGTAGGTCGGAAAGGCCCCTGCGCTCATTGAGCTCGGGGTCCAGGCGGTTGCATAAGATGCATTCGTTGAACACCTCTGCACTGATGTTCAGGTGCGCTCAAACTATAGCTTTTACCGCTTTGGTTGGGATACCGTCTGGTCCAGGCGCTTTGTCGGCTTTTACGCGGGCTGTCGGCTTTTACGCGGGCTATGGCTCCAAGTACCTCCGCAGCATCCGTTAGAAGCGGAAGCGATGAGTCTGCGGACAGCGTACTTTGCAGGCTGTCTGCCTGGGCTGGGAACAGTGTGTTAACAATTACTCCGAGTTGTTCAGGGCATGTAGGCATGGGGCTTCTTGCTAGTTTTCCCATCCATAAAAGGCCAAAGGCTGTCCATCCGCTTCCTCACATAGTTTTTTCCAGCACAACGTTTTGCTCCGTTTGATATTTTTGGTCAGTATCTTACGCTCGGCCCGGAAATCCTCTTGCAGAGTTTTTGCATGCTGCATGGCTTGTAGATCCGAAGGCCTTCGTCTGGCATGCTTCATGACGCGCTGATACTGCCGCCTTGCTGCAAAGCAGTTTTGTCGCGCCTCCACGATGTCTTGGTTCCACCAGTGTACCGGCTTGTGACGGTTACCACCTATCTTTTTCCGCAGCATCGCACCTCTGCATGCTCTTTCCATCGCTGAATGTAGGCTGTTGGCGCACTGCTCAGCATCTCCGCTGATCCGCAGATGAGTGAGATCCAGCATGGTCAATAGGGCATCCTCACTTAACGTATCCGACTCTCTGTACTCCTGTAGAGACGTATAACGCTGCACAGTTTTTAGCACTTCAGCGTATGCGCCTGGGTCTTTGCATTTCTGTCTTCTTGCCCATGTTCTTTTGCACTTTTCGGTCCGCTAGCTAGGTCATCTCCTTGTTGCCCTGGGCGTCTGCAATTTCCTGCGGGCTTCCTCCATCGTGCTCGCCTTTATTGCCCTTAGGGTCCCTATGTCGTCTCTTAGTGTTTGGCGTATGAATGCCTACCTCTTGGCGTCGTTTCTGCTCTTTAGCCTTGCCGAATAACGGCGACGTTTGCGACGCTTGGTGCGATCGTATCACCTCCTCCTCCACCTCCGCCTTTTCGTCGTGGAGTTGTATAGCCGACAGCTCGAACAACGTCTTGATGCTCTCGATCGAGTCCTTCATAGCTTGGTGAATGCTCCTTCTTTTGCCATCTGCCAGCATTTCTACGAGCGTAGTTATCCCTTCACCCAGCTTACAGAGCGCGCTTCTGCCAGATACCGATGCCGTGGTGCTTTCTGGAGTTTTTGTAGCCATCGTGCTGGTTTCCATGCAGGTTTCGGTCGTACTGGTATTCACCGTCGTTTGTGGTGGCGATCTCGCCCTTGCCGAAAACCAGCAGCACAGTTTTTTCACTTGCAGTCTGTTGGCTGCAATTTTGGGATAGGGGAAAATGGGGTAGTGGGGGTGGGGGGGTTATGTTTTTGTTTGAACTCATCAATAATTGGGTCCCGGCTTCAAGCCGTTGTCATTGGTTGTTGTACAGTCGCCTACGTGATCCCATGGTTATCTTTGCATGCAGTGAGGCCATGCGAGGGTTGACACAATACTTCATGGGTAATTGTGTTCAGAGCTGGATCGGCGTTGGTCGGGAATCTGGCATCCGAGCCTGTACCGCCAACTAAATGGCGACAGCCGTTGAGCGTACTTGGAGACCTGCCAAGGTTTTAACGTGACGGGGGCATCGGCAGCATTAACCCTGGAGCCATTTCAGCTCGGTATCACCCGGCCTACTGAAGTATAGGAATACTGCGTGCTGTCAGCCCAAGACATCTATTTTCCGAAGGGGGCGTCCAGTATTTCGTAATCAAGGCTTGGTGGTGGTGTGGCGGCCGGTTTGCCGAACGCGTACCGCGGCTGGGTCGGCGTCTCGGGCGTTCTTGCGTAGGCTTTATGGTGCGCACCGCTTTCAACAGTAGCCCTGTTCGCGTCCGTACTCAGAAATTTTGTTAACGGACCCTGCCGGCAGCCATAATTGTGCTCGCTCTCCCTGAGTAAGGCTTGTGTAGTGTGGGTGTGTGAATTCGCTGTGAACTTTTGAACCCCCCGTAAATATTTTAGTGGTGCCAAAAGTGCTTCCCAACTACTTATAGCTAGAGTAACCAAATTTAGCACAAAGGCTGCTTATCACATCCTTAATTGATCTGACCAACAACTTTTGGCCACGCCCACCTCCGCCCCCACAAATAAGAAAAGTCTGTATCACCCCCACCCCTTTAGCTAGAATCACCAAATTTTGCAGGTTGAATTCTGTTGCCCTATTTAAAAGATTGGATACAAATTATTTAGCCACGCCCACCCCCGCCCTTGCAATCAAGCAATGTGTTTTACTCCCAAATCTGTAGAACAAAAATAAATTGATGGCAAAACTTGAAAGATTTGAGCAAAAATACAATTGCCACGTCCACTTCTGCCTCCGCAAAGATTCGAAAAAAAGAGTATATCGCAGTCGGGTGCAACCGACAGCAACGTTCTTTCTTGTTTTTTCTGTCCATGTTTTATTTTTTTAACTTTAAATTTGAAGTTTAGGCTCCTTTTTTTTATGTTAGGGTTTTTTAGAACTTTTAGACTTCCGGCCTCGATATGAGGTTTCAGGTCACTCACGTGTGCTGTTCTGATCCGGTTGTCTGATTCGCTCTGGAGTTTGCAAATCACTGGTGATTTGAAGTCCACGATTTGGTAGGCACCCCCAAACCTTGGTGCCAGTTTAGCTGCAAATCCTTCAGCTGCATTTGAAAGGTGGTGTTCCTTGGCCCACACTTTATCACCAATTTTTGGTTGACACTGTCTTCTTCTTAAGTTGTAGTGGCGGGATTGGTCCTGCGCGGCTTTTTCGAGACTTCGTCGCACTATTTCGAAAATTTCCTTCAATTTGTTTGAATTTTCTCCAGGTCTTTGTGGTGGTTGTCCTTTCCCGATGGTGGCCTCATCATACAGTGTTTTTGGAAGCCTTGGTTCCCGACCCTGGGTGATGAACGCGGCCGTATAGCCGATTGATGCGGACGAGCTTGTGTTCACCGCTAGCGTTATTTCCGGCAATGTTCGTCCCAACAGCGCTGGTTACTTCCAGCGTATTGCGATATCATCGTTTTAACCGTCCGATTCATATGTTCTATTGGGTTTTCGTGTGGAGTGTATGGTGCTGTAAATTGATGTTTTACGCCCAGATCCTTCAAGAATTTCTTGAAACTTTTGCTCGTGAATTGTGTCCCGTTGTCCTTGATTAGTACTTTGGGTACTCCAGAACGAGCCAATATCCTTTCCCTGAAGGCTGTTTGTAGCGTTGCAGTCGTCGCGCTTCCTAATGGCACTAGTTCCTTCCATTCAGAGAATCGATCGACCATAACCAACAGCATTGAATTCCCATGCTTGGAACGGGGCAGTGGTCCGACAAAGTCTGCACAGACCGTTGACCATGGCTCTTCTGGAATTTGGGTCAGCATCTTGCTTGCCGACAGCAATTGATTTGGCTCATAACGTTGACAAAGTTGGCATTGTCTGACGTATGTCCTGACGTCGCGGTATAATCCTGGCCAATAATATTTTGCTGCGACCCGGGCGATTGTTTTCCGGCTTCCCAAGAGTCCTGCTGTCACTGCGTCGTGGTTTTCTTTTAACACCTGCAGTTTCTGACTACTGGGTACACATAAGCCTCCAGGCCACCCCATCTCACGGCCTGTTGTGGTATGTGTCTATATAAATGTCCGCGTTCCTCTATGTACCTTGTTTCTCATCTTCTGGATCCAGTTGCAGCTAGGATCTGTTTCCTCCAGGATGGCTTCTGTCTCCTGTATCCGACAGCATGTCTCTGTGTCCAGTGGTTGCCGAGACACTGCATCTGCCACGACGTTGAGCTTCCCTTTGCGGTATAATACTTCAAAATCGTATTGATGCAGCTCCAGTGTCCATCTTGCAATCCTTCCGGATGGGCTTTCGATTGAGTTGAGCCATTTAACGCCATATTACGGTGAAGTGATAGCCCTCCAAATATGGTCTCAACTTATGTATTACCCACACGATCGCTAGGCACTCCTCCGTCGCTGAATAGTTGCGTTCGGCTCGGTTCAGAGTCCTGCTGGCGTAGGAGATAACCCTTTCTCCATCTTCGGACGTCTGTGTTAGTATGGCTCCTAATCCGTAGTTGCTTGCGTCTGTCTGCAGGGCAAATGGTTTGGAGAAATCTGGGCAGGCTAAGACAGGAGCCTCCGTCAGTTTGGACTTCACTGTTTCGAATGCCCTTTGACGTTCGTCCGACCACTTCCATTTTGCACCATTTTTTAGTAGGGCATTCAGAGAATGGACAATTGTTGCAAAATCCGGAACGAAACGTCGATACCATGATGCCACGCCCACATATTGACGCAGCTCCTTTGCGTTCGATGGTGGTTTTAATTCGGCGATGGCAGCCACTTTCTCCGGGTCCGTTCTGATTCCTCTCTCAGTGACTAGATGGCCCAGACATTTTAATTCCTGCTTGCAGAAGTCGCATTTGTCCACGTTGATCCTTAAATTTGCCTCTCGCAGCCGTCGGAACACTTCCTTGAGATTTGCCATGTGTTCTTGTCGTGTTTTGCCTACTACAATGATGTCGTCCAAATAGGCAAAAGTGTGTGGCATCATCTCGGGTCCGATGACTTGATCCATTGCCCTTTGAAATGTGGCCGGTGCTGAGTGGAGCCCGAATAGCATGACTTCCCATTGATAAAGTCCTTTCCCTGGAACTGTAAAAGGTGTCAATGGCCTACTGTTCACTTCCATAGAGATCTGCGAATATTCGTCCTTCAGATCGAAGCTAGTAATGTAGCGAGCCTCGCGGAGTTGATCCAGGATGTGGTGCACTCGTGGCAAAGGACACGCATCTTTGACAGATTTACTATTTAACTGTCGAAAGTCGACGCAGAGCCTCCATTTTCCTGTTTTCTTACGCACCATGACAATAGGTGCGCTGTGCGGGCTTTTCGATGGCTCGATGCAACCCTTTGCCAACAGTTCATCCACTTGTTGGTTTATTTTCGCTTGGATCTTCGGATTCTTGGGGAAATATCGCTATTTGATGGGGCGGTCGTCGCTCATCACAATTCGGTGTTCCGTGATCGGTGACGTGCCCGTCATATTTTCAAAAACGGCCAATTCTTCCCTCAAGAATACGTCCATCTCGGCATCCGGGTGAATAGGCTGGACTGGTGGCTTATTGGTCTCTTCGGCTATGGATACTGTGACTGACTCTGTCACTTTTATTTTTACCTGCTACAGCCTGGCAAAGACCCGCTGGATGCCCCTGGCCATCCGGATACGAAATTGCCTTTCGGCGATCCACGTGAGGCGCGAGGTGCGCCGCGTAATGGACGGATCCATAGCCCCGACTTTAGCGGCGAGTTGCGGTGGCCACTCTGCGGATGGCAGCTCCTGCCGCTGTGGATCCGCCCATGGATGTTGTCGTCGCCTTCGTGGCGTCCCGGACGCTGACCATGGTGAGTGTGGTTTTGTTGTTGTGATCGGTGTTGCTTGCGTGCTCGGTGTTGATGGCGCGCTCGGGGTGGTTGGCGGTGTCGGTGCCAACATTCTCCACCCCGTGACCGCGTGTTTGGCCAGTGCGGTGTGGCTTGGTGGTGGTGTGGCGGCCGGTTTGCCGAAAGTGTACCGTGGCTGAGTCGGCGTCTCAGCAGTTGTTACTGTTGGCGGCGGTGTCGGTGTCGCTGGCGTTGTCGGACTCACCCTTTGTTTAATTTGTGGCGTGGTCCACGCTGCCAGCGACTGAGTCCATTTTATAGTGCGCACCGCTTTGAGTAGCAGTCCCTCTGGTCGCGCCGGTACTCCCGCGGAGATAGCTCTTGCACTAGAGCCACTGTAGTGCGTGTGGACGCTCATTTCAGACTTGGTGTCGCTGATAACGACCGTTTCCATCGCTGCCTCAAAATCGCCTCCGGGTGTCGGGGGCATCGTTGTCGGCCATGTGGCCATCTCGACCGCCATGGCCTTTTCCAGTTCGGCGTCCCTCGTCGCCGTGGTCCTGGCCGCCTGGTTCGCCACCGTCGTCGCCGCTGCCCTTGTCGCTACCGCCCACCTCGCTGCAAACACTGCGGCCATCGTTGCGGCGTGTCCGGCGATGATCCGTTTTCCGCCCGCGATCGGTGTCCGCATTGCTGCCGACGAGTCTCCCAAGTCCACATCCGACTCCTAGCCCTCGCTCCGCAATGGCCAGGCCATGATGTCCAACACATCATGGCGACGCGCTCGAGATGCCTTGCGGCCCTTTCCGCTGGCTGCTGCGCTGCGTAACTTGTAGCTTGCCATTACGATTATTATATTTTTCAAAAGAGGCTGCGCTCGTGTTGGCGTTGCCCTTTTATAGCTGTTGGCTGGGTCCGTTTGTAAATGTTGCTAACGGACCCTGCCGGCAGCCATAATTGTGCTTTTTCTTGCCCTTTTTTTCTGTCAATGTTTTATTTTTTTTAAATTTCGATTTTAAATTTGAATTTTAGGCTCCTTTTTACTCCGTGTTCCCATTAAAAATGGGAAAAAGGGAGTTATAAAGTACTTCAAACGTGTGTAACAGACAGAAGGAGGCATTTCCGACTAAATAAACTATATATATTCTTGATCAGGATTAACAGCCGAGACGAACTAGCCATGTCCGTCTGTCTGTCCGTATGAACACACAGATCTCAGAGACTATAAGAGCTAGAGACACCAAACTTGGCATAAAGGTTCGCAGATCAAGTTTATTTCAAATTTCGGATACACACCCCCGCAAATCGCAAAAGACTCCCACGGCCACAATTTTAAAGATAAAGCTTTAATTTTTGGTACACATGTATGTTTAATCAATGTCTTTCGGATGTGTAAATTTCAACATGATCGGATAAATAGCACAAAAGTTATAGAAGAATCTATTACGCCCGTCTCAGTTGGCAGCAACAACAGTTTGACAAGCAGTTTACGAGTTAAGTGCACTGCTTGCTTGTAATGTAATGAACTGCTTGAAATGCAAGTTGGGAGCAGGGAGTCTCGTAGTCGGGCACACTCGACTAGAGTATTCTTACTTGTTTTTCTTATTTTTTTTGCATGTAAAAAAAAATTTCTTCAAAATTTAGGATTTCTTTTAAAAAAAAGTAAAAATGACTACCGGCCTCGATATGAGGTTTCAGGTCACTCACGTGTGCTGTTCTGATCCGGTTGTCCGATTCGCTTTGGAGTATTCAAATCACTGGTGCATTGAGTATGATCAAAGCCGACTCGATCAGCCTTGCTTGAACTTCATCACAAGCTAAAACTGCGCTTCGCAACAACATGTTCGATCGAGTTTTATTCAACAAACGAAGCGAGCTCGTTCAGTTGGCATGATTGATCTGCTTACGAAGCAAAGCTGATTTGTTGCTTCGGGTTTGATGATGCATAAATGATCGTATCGAAGCAAACAATCGACCCGATCGAACAAGAAAACTCAGGATTCGTGCATGTTGCGAATGAATAGATTGTAAGTGAAGCAAATCAGATCGAGCAATGCTTTGTGAAATATGAACACACATACTTAGATACATAGATGTAAGTGTGTATGCAAGCATCCAGGGCATGTACAGCTATTGACAACTAATTGGAAACACAATTTTTGGTTACGTTGTTTTTATTGTTTCTTATTAAATTTCCAAATTTCGGCATTAAATTTATACTTTATTGAATGAGGGATATGGGAACATAAGTATTAAACAAAAATACCATCAAAAATAGATAACTTAAAGTTTTTAGAGCGATTTTCATCTGGAAGCTCAAATTGGTCTGCGACAGCTAATTGGAAACATAAAATATATTCTAACAAAAAACATAAGAAACTTTAAAAAAATGCATGAAACAATTATTTTGATTTGCTTAGCACATCAATATTTGGTGGGAAATCCTTTTTGCTTTAATACATGGGCACATCGACTTTGCATAGACTTTATAAGGTGCTGGCACCTTTCAACAGGTATTGCGTACCATGGTTCCTTAATTTTTTCGTATAGCATGTCGAAATTAGTAATTTTTTGAGGAGCAACGACTTGTCGTTCCATAGATGCTCAATTGGATTTAAGTCTGGACTGGACGATGGCCATGCAAGAACACTCATAGAGTTCTGTTCAAAGAATTGTTTAGTTAAGCGGGCTGTATGCTTCGAATCATTATCTTGCTGATATGTCCAAATAACTGGCATATTTTCAACCGCCCATGGTACCAAGACATCACGCATTATGGAAACGTATTGCTCCTTGTTGAGATTGCCTTCGATGCGGTGTATTGGACCAACTCCGTTCCAAGAAAAACATCCCCAAACATTGATTTTGCCACCGCCATGCTTGACGACAGATGACACATACTTGGGATGAAGCTCTGCCCCTTTTGGCCGTCTAACATATTTTCTGCCATCAGGACCAAGTCGGTTTATCTTCGTTTCGTCACTCCAGACTACATATTTCCACTTGTTAAGTGCCCAACCATGATGTGCCTTTGCGAATTGCACGCGGCGTTTTCGGTTTTTTAGAGTCACCAATGGCTTCTTGCGTGAAATTCGCCCATGGAGTCCAGCCTCAACCAAACGACGAGCGACAGTTCGTTTAGATATCTGTACATCCAATTGAGCCACTATTTCGCGCTGGATGTCTGCAGAACTCATCCGAGGATCACATTTCGACATGCGCACAATCCTGCGATCCATGTGCTCTGAGGTTTTACGTGGTCGTTTTTTGCGTGGTACATTTCCGGTTGTCTCATAGTTTCGGAAATGATTAAGTGCATTATAGATCATCTTTATGGAGCACTTCAGTTGTGATCCAATCTCCCGATATGTCATGGCAGTCTTGCGTAGCTCAACAATTGATTTTCGCATGGCCGGCGTACAACTCTTGCCACTACCCATAGATAAATTTAATATTTTATACAGAATATAAACTGTTTCCAATTAGTTGTCACACGCAAATTACGACACTCAACTTAAAAAACGTTCAAAATCAGTGAACGCGGCTAGGCAAAAAAAAGTCGCTGCATTTATCAAGAAAGGAATAACGGAAGAAGAGAAAAAGCGCAAAAATGTTCCGTTACCTTGTCTTTGAGCATTGCAATTCTTGGAAATCCACTCACAGTACATTTGTTTCCAATTAGTTGTCAATAGCTGTATATACATATGTGAATATTTGCAAGTAGTATATATACATACATACTTGGCTTTGTAAATAGCGAAATAAATTGCTAGGCATAGAATTAACAAAAACATATTATTTCATTTATTTTCAAACATATAATTAACAAAAAATATATTATTTCAAGTGCATGTTTTTCGTTTTTCAACAATGTCTCATATCCATATATGTAATACTTAAAATTAAAAATATAAAGGAACAATAGTTTCAAATTATCAATATTTTATTTCTAAGAAAACAAATTAAAATTAAATATTAATATTCGATTTTTAGAAAGCAACATTTTTATTAAAAGTATTTAAAAGCATCAAGCTATCAATGGAACCTGGCCCCAGCCTATTTCGCTTTTCCGTTATTATATTGCCAGCCAAATAAAATTATCTTTCAGCCGCTGCACTGCTGGCTCTAATTGAATGCATTTGTAACGCTAGTTTTGTCAAGTATGGGTATTTTTTTTTGATTACTTTTCCACCAGTCAATCAAATTAAAGGTTTCCTCCATCTCAACTCTTTCATTACAATAAGTATCTTTCAATTTCATCTACAGGCTTCTCTGGAGTTCTTAAGGTACATTATTCTACTAAAGTAGGGAAAAAGAAAGTGTCGTTTGTTGTAGTGGCAGGTGAAACAGGGCAGCTAGAGTCTAAGTTACCCCCTGAATCAAACGAAAAAGTCGATGTCGATGAAACCGGTGAAGGTGTTGTTGGACATGAAGAGTGACTTTCAACCTGCATATGAGAAATGCAAAATAATTTTATATCTGCCAAATCATTTGGTTGCAAATTTATAGCAGGTGGATAAAAAAAACGCAACTTTATGCCAAACACTTAAATTGGCGATCCATATTTGGTCAATTTTTTCTGTTATTTTTTTTTAAAAACTGAAATTACAGGAATCTCCTCACTTGTCGTCTGACAAAAGGCTTTAATTCTTAAAATTGAAGGCAATACATAGCACAGAAAAGGAGAGCTGCACAGCTGCAATTTCTTAAAAACAATTTCAAAATTTGCACATATTTCAACAACAGATTTAACAATAGTTATCTATATACATAAAAGAGTTTGTCCTCACTGGCGATTGGCAATCAACGCAGGGCCCAAACCATAAGAGCTAGATGGCTGAAATTTTCACAGTAGCTTAGGCATATACCGAAAGTGAACACTAAGACCGGATTTTGGAAAATTCGGTCGGGAAATGTGGAAAATTCGCGGAAAACTGTTGTATGCAACTTTTTTGTTTATCATCCGATCAGCTTCAAACTTAGTTTCAATGATCTATATAAAAAATAATTTATGACTGCATACCAATTTTCCGGAAAATTCACCCCCCTGGGTGGAAAGTGGGTGGTAAAAAGGCCAAAATTGAGTTCTTCTGCGATTTGCTTCAAACTCATTTTCAAAGATCTTCATGAAAATTCATTTAAGACTGCATACCAATTTTCCGGAAAATTCACCCCCCTGGGTGGAAAATGGGTAGTCAAGGTTTTATGGGCGAAAGTTGAGTTCTTATGCGATTTGCTTCAAACTCATTTTCAAAGATCTATGAAAATTCATTTAAAACTGCATACCAATTTTCCGGAAAATTCACCCCCCTGGGTGGAAAGTGGGTGCTAAATAGGACGAAAGTTGAGTTTTCATGCGATTTGCTTCACTCATTTTCAAAGATCTATGTGAAAATTCATTTAAACCTGCATACCAATTTTCCGGAAAAATTCACCTCCCTGGGTGGAAAGTGGGTGGTAAATAGGGCGAAAGTTGAGTTTTCATGCGATTTGCTTCAAACTCATTTTCAAAGATCTATATGAAAATTCATTTAAAACTGCATACCAATTTTCCGGAATATTCGCATTCCCGGGTGGAAAGTGGGTGGTAAATAGGGCGAAAGTTGAGTTCTTATGCGATTTGCTTCAAACTCATTTTCAAAGATCAATATGAAAATTCATTAAAAACTGCTTACCAATTTTCCGGAAAATTCACATTCCTGGGTGGAAAGTGGGTGGTAAATAAGGCGAAAGTTGAGTTCATTTGCGATTTATCCCTAATTCATTTGCAAAGATCAATATGAAAATTCATTAAAAACTGCATACCATTTACATTCCCGGGTGGAAAGTAGGTAAAAATTAGGTTAAAACTGCAACTGGAAAATTTACCCTGTTGGGTAGAAAACTGTTGGTTAAGGTTGAAGGAAGTTACATTTTTGTGCGAATATGATTTTATACGGGGCGTAGCACCGCACGCCGGGAAATGCTAGTGTTAATATATAACATTCGCAAACTTTGTTCATTTTGAGTTAAAATGTTATTAATTTAGATATAGAAGATGCTGCAAATTTGCCTTTTTAAAATATTTTACCACTTTTTTGCTTGATTCTTAAACTGCCGTGAGCTCTGTGGTGGCAGAAAAAGATTTGTCCAACACATTGCTAAACATATGGCTGCTACAGTTTAGGCGAGTATTACTTTCTAAAGCTTTTAACATATTTGATCCCCTGTCAGTAATAAACATTATTTTTTTAATATTCTGAACATCAAATTCGTTAAACAAACTTTTTAGCTTTTAAATAACATTGTCACCCGTTGACCTTCCCAAAATTAAATCAAAGAACTTGAAATCTTTTTGGTAATGAAATGTCACGCCTAAAAAGTTCCGATGTACGTAGCTGTCCACCCACATGTCGATTGCAGCTGATGCGCCACCGCTGCTCACAATGTTATTAATTTCATCCTTCAATTCCTCTTTTTTTTCATTTGCGCACTTCGTGACTTTGCGAGAAATTGTCGTTGGATCCGGTAACAAATCTTCCACATCGACGTGCTCACCATACGTTGCGCCGATCTTTTATAAAAAACTTTACTAGTTTTACAAAGCCAGAACCACGCACTGCTGAAAATGGACGACAATCTTCAGCAACCCAGTCGGTGCATTTTTCAATGGCCTCAGTTTTGTCCAGCGGTGTGCCCGTTTTTAAGCATTGTGACTGCTTAATTGTTTTGCAGCAACTGTGAATGTTTAAATTTGATGTCTGGCTTGCGCTGTACTTCAACACATGACTGCAAGTGCGGCAGAAAACAAAACCTTTCAATGTTGTGTTGTCCGGTGTTAAAATTTCTGCAAGTATGTTCCAAACAAAACTTCTTCCTTCAACAATGTATAGTTGCCATTTGCAATTTTGTCGGAAACACTTGTCGAAGTTTCGCCCTCCATAATTATGCGATTATGAAAAGCAAACTGCAAATTTTGTGCAAGTGCACGAGAGGTTCGGGAAGCTCAAGTTGGATCGAGCCGCTCGAACACGATCGAACAGCATCATTGTACGCAGCCTGATTGCGATCGGTCTGATTGCGTGCAGAATTCTCGAACATTCTTTGCTGTTCAACCAAAATGTTCGATCAAAAACAATCATGTAAGAATCAGGCGGGAGTGATTCGAACTGAATGTTCGCCTTGAGCACACACTCGAACATTCCTTGTTGCTGATGCAAAGTTACTGCGTCATAAAAAATCAGAGTAAATGATGGAGTATACTCGAAAAATTATTACCCGTTGCAGCTCTCTGGTAGGGCCCCTCTAACCTTGGTGCCAGTTTAGCTGCAAATCCTTCAGCTGCATTTGAAAGGTGGTGTTCCTTGGCCAACACTTTATCACCAATTTTTGGTTGACACTGTCTTCTTCTCAAGTTGTAGTGGCGGGATTGGTCCTGCGCGGCTTTTTCGAGACTTCGTCGCACTATTTCGAAAATTTCCTTCAATTTGTTTGAATTTTCTGCAGGTCCTTGAGGTGGTTGTCCTGTCCCGATGGTGACCTCATCATACAGTGTTTTTGGAAGCCTTTTGGCCACTGGGTACACATAGCCTCCAGGCCACTACATCTTCGGTCCCGGCCTGTTATGGTATGTGCCTACATAAATGTCCGCCTTCCTCTATGTAGTCTGGAAATTTATGGGGGCTCTGCCGTACCTTGTTTCGAATCTTCTGGATCCAGTTGCAGCTAGGATCTGTTTCCTCCAGGATGGCTTCTGTCTCCTGTATCCGACAGCATGTCTCTGTGTCCACTGGCTGCCGAGACACTGCATCTGCCACGACGTTGTGCTTCCCTTGTGCTTTCCCTATAATACTTAAAAATCGTATTGATGCAGCTCCAGTGTCCATCTTGCAATCCTTTCGGATGGGCTTTCGATTGAGTTGAGCCATTTTTGTGCCATGTGATCGGTTATCACGGTGAAGTGATAGCCCTCCAAATATGGTCTCAACTTATGTATTACCCACACGATCGCTAGGCACTCCTCCGTCGCTGAATAGTTGCGTTCGGCTCGGTTCAGAGTCCTGCTGGCGTAGGAGATAACCCTTTCTCCATCTTCGGACGTCTGTGTTAGTATGGCTCCTAATCCGTAGTTGCTTGCGTCTGTCTGCAGGGCAAATGGTTTGGAGAAATCTGGGCAGGCTAAGACAGGAGCCTCCGTCAGTTTGGACTTCACTGTTTCGAATGCCCTTTGACGTTCGTCCGACCACTTCCATTTTGCACCATTTTTTAGTAGGGCATTCAGAGAATGGACAATTGTTGCAAAATCCGGAAAGAAACGTCGATACCATGATGCCACGCCCACATATTGACGCAGCTCCTTTGCGTTCGATGGTGGTTTTAGTTCGGCGATGGCAGCCACTTTCTCCGGGTCCGTTCTGATTCCTCTCTCAGTGACTAGATGGCCCAGACATTTTAATTCCTGCTTGCAGAAGTCGCATTTGTCCACGTTGATCCTTAAATTTGCCTCTCGCAGCCGTCGGAACACTTCCTTGAGATTTGCCATGTGTTCTTGTCGTGTTTTGCCTACTACAATGATGTCGTCCAAATAGGCAAAAGTGTGTGGCATCATCTCGGGTCCGATGACTTGATCCATTGCCCTTTGAAATGTGGCCGGTGCTGAGTGGAGCCCAAATAGCATGACTTCCCATTGATAAAGTCCTTTCCCTGGATCCAGGATGTGGTGCACTCTTGGCAAAGGACACGCATCTTTGACAGATTTACTATTTAACTGTCGAAAGTCGACGCAGAGCCTCCATTTTCCTGTTTTCTTACGCACCATGACAATAGGTGCGCTGTGCGGGCTTTTCGATGGCTCGATGCAACCCTTTGCCAACAGTTCATCCACTTGTTGGTTTATTTCCGCTTGGATCTTCGGATTCTTGGGGAAATATCGCTGTTTGATGAGGCGGTCGTCACTCATCACCAACGGCTTAGCTGCACTTTGACCCCTTTGGTCAGTGCAGCGATGGTTGTTGATATTTACCGAAACATGCGTAATTAGCTGGTCGAGTTGGTTATGCATGCTTAGAGGATCCATAGTTATGAGTCCTCACAAAATACTCCTGGAAACTTTTGGTAAACGCCTTCTAGGAACTCCAATTTTGGTTGTTCGCGACATACCACTTAAGAGCCATTCCGTTGAGGAGTTCTTGCATGGCCCTTGGAATAAGGTTGAGGTCCAGTCCATAAGTCTCGGCTGACCATTCTACCTGCTCCTGAAACTCCAAGGGTTTAGTTGTGCCGTCAAAACGATATCCCCATTCACGGACTTGATTGGCTACCTTGGAGTAGTCCTTGACGGGAGTATCCACTACCGTTTGCGGTGCATCCGGGTTGGCGGTAGAGGTGCCCCATGGAGCATGTCTGGAGTTCAGTTGTTTTGCCGCAGCGCTGGTTGCCAAATAATCCATGTTGATATTGTTCCTTGTTCACCATGATCCGCTTCACGCCTGGGTCATTACCTACTGTGCCGACGGGACAGTTCTTTCAGTCGAGTGGCGTGTGGAGCTCGTGTTTCGTTAGCCAGGACCCATTCGCCGAACTGTCTTCGAGTGATATCCAGAGTGTCGGTGAGTGCGACTCAGAACTCGATTCCATAGCCAACGACCTCCTCCTTCTTGAGGTTGTATACCCATGCACGCACCATGTTAGTGTAATTTCTCGTTCTTCGAGGTCCTTAAATCGCGAGGCCCTATGTTGGGCGCTAGTTGTAACGAACCTTTGGCTTAACCAGGCTTAACCAGGCTAAGCTCGGTCGGCTCTAGATTCGTCCTCAACAAATTAATACACTGAGGACTTGTGATAATAAGAACACTTGGTTATTCCGCTATCGCAAGGCACACGTGGCTCGACTTGTTGCTTGCTACTCTGCTGGTTCCTTATATAGGAATCCGACTTTAAGGTAATTGTACCATCCCCGAGTCTCCAAACTCTCAATTGCATATTCTTGCATTCTCCAAACTCTCATTTGCATGTGTGCAACGGTGTCTGTCTCTCCACATGTGACAGCGCTATTGCTGACTGACATGTTAGGGGGAGACGACATGTGTGTCCTGTGAGGGTGCCCCTTTCTACTGCCAACCAGAGGCTTAGCTAAAGGGGTTCACAGTAGCTTACCCATAGGGTTCAAGACTCTGTGATGAGACGCTTATTTGGCTCCTCACAATATATTGGGGGAAAAAAAAAAAAAATAATAATAATAATAATAATAATAATAATAATAATAATAATAATAATAATAATAATAATAATAATAATAATAATAATAATAATAATAATAATAATAATAATAATAATAATAATAATAATAATAATAATAATAATAATAATAATAATAATAATAATAATAATAATAATAATAATAATAATAATAATAATAATAATAATAACATAATAAATAATAATAATAATAATCCGTTGTCGTTAAATTTATTATTGACAAGTAAGAACGTTGCAGTCAGGCTAACCCGACTGCGATATACTCTGTTTTCTGTTTACGGGGGCGGGGGTGGGCGTGTCAAAATTTTTTTCTCCAAACTATCGATGAGATCAAAAGTATTCATACTGCAAAATTTGGGGTTTCTAGCTATAAGGGTGTAGGAGATACAGATTTTGCTCATTTGCAGGGGCGGTAGTGGGCGTGGCATTTTTTTTTTTTACAGATCGGTCGAGAATGTCATCAGTAGTCTTCATGCCAAATTTGGTGACTCTAGCTGTAAAACTGCAGAAGATATAGATTTTTGCGGTTTGTGGGGGAAGGGGTGGGGGTGGGGGGGAAATCTTGACACTTTGTCTGCCTATGGTATATACCAACATGTACACCAAGTTTGGTTGCTCTAGCTTCAAAACTGTGGAAAAAACCTGCGTTCATACGGACAGACGGACAGACGGACGGACAGACGGACATTTCACAAACCCAATATACTCTTTTTTTCCATTTTGGAAAACAGAGTATAAAAATGTAAAAAATATCGTTGGTACCATTAACCAAAAACAAACTGATAGCTTTGTTATCCAAGTGACTCCTCCATTTAAATGCTGGACTGTCAAAGCTCTTAAATAATCAAATATCAAGTATTCTGTACTCAAATCAAATATAAACGGTTCAAAAATTTTATACTAAATCAAAAACTGTTTATTCTTACTTTATGACAAGAAACGGTCGTTTTTGAATTGAAGACTGCTATGAATATACACGGTGTCACGGAAATCTCTAGAGATTTCGGCTTTGGTTGGTTTGTAAATCTCTTAAAACCGTAGGTGTCACAGGTGTCGAGAAACATGTCTGCCTCCATAGGGTTGTCAGCACACCAAAGTAATTTTGTTAATATTTTTCCTCGGTTTTTTAATTACTTTTGTGGAATTAAATAAGAAAGCTTAAATGTTTTAAAGATTGACATCAACTAATTGTATTTAAAAAAAAGTATATTTGGTTTGTGAAATGCCCGTCATTCCGTCTGTCTGTATGAACGCAGGTTTTTTCCACAGTTTCGAAGCTAGAGCAACCAAACTTGTTATACATGTTGGTATATACCATAGGCAGACAAAGTGCCAAGATCTCCCCCCCATCCCCACCTCTTTCCCCACAAACCGCAAAAACCTATATCTTCCACAGTTTTATAGCTAGAGTAACCAAATTTGGCACAAGGGCTACTCATCACATCCTTGATTGATCTGACAAAAAAATTCGGCCACGCCCACCCTTACCCGCACAATTAAGCAAAGTCTGTATCTCCCACACCCCTTCAGCTAGAGTCCCCAAATTTTGCATGTTGAATTCTATTGTACTACTTAATAGATTGTATACAAATAATTCTGCCACGCCCACCCCCGCCCTTTGCAATCGAGCAATGTTTGTTTCTCCCAAACCTGTACAACGGGCCCAACCAAACTTAAATTGATGGCAAAACTTGAAAGACTTGAGCAAAAATATAATTGCCGCGCCCACTTCTGGCTCCGCAAAGAGGCTTAAAAAGAGTGTATCGCAGTCAGGTGCATCTGACTGCAACGTTCTTACTTGTTGTATTGTTGAATTTACCCAAGTCTCTTAAGAAAACACGGGAGCTTTAAAACCAAACCAAAGAGATTTCTATGACACTTAAGAATTGGTATTCAGTTGGAATTCGGTTGGAAGAGCTTTCCGTGACACCCCTGAAAGTGATTTTCATTGGGTTTGTGAAATGTCCGTCCGTCCGTCCGTCTGTCTGTGTGTATGAACGCAGTTTTTTTCCACAGTTTTGAAGGTAGGGCAACCAAACTTGGTATACATGTTGGTATATATCATAGGCAGACAAAGTGTCAAGATCTCCCCCCCACCCCTACCCATTCCTCCACAAACGGCAAAAAACTATATCTTCTACAGTTGATCAGCTAGAGTAACCAAATTTAGCACAAGGGCTACTAATCACTTCCTTATATCTCCCACATCCCTTTAGCTATTGTCCCCAAATTTTGCAGCTTGAATTCTGTTGCCCTTTTAAATAGATTGGGTAAACATAATTTTGCCACGCCCACCCTCTCCCTTGCAATCGAGAAAAGTGTGTTTCTCCCAAACCTGTAGAACCGGCTTAACCAAATTCGAATTGATGCCAAAACTTGAAAGATTTGAGCAAAAATATAACTGTCACGCCCACTTCTGACTCCACAAAGAGGCCAAAAAAGAGTATATCGCAGTAGGATGTATCCAACTGCAACGTTCTTACTTGTTATTAGATAAAAAACTTTAACTAGTATCGTCGATAAAGGTGCTGTAAATTGTTGTTATAAATTAGCACATATAAAAATTGTGCCAGCATTGCACAATTCGGAAAATTCTCCATAACTATCAGTGTTGAGAAATCACTTATTTTGTGTTTGTAAATCTGATCTGATTTGATCTGTCTCTGTGTGCCTGACTGGCTGCTAAGACATAAAACACAGTAATTTATGGCAAATTTCCTCATCGTCTGTTGCGCTCATAAAAAATCCCAAAAAAGGGGATAAAAGGGGGTGAGTAGAACACATTGGGTCAAATGGAGGGGAGCAACAAGGCAAATGGCAATAAAGTGCCAACCAAAATCAATAATGCGTGCGCCTCACAAATGTGGCAATAAATTTACACAAATTTGCGCTGAAAAAAAAAGACAGAAACAGAAACAAATATAAATATAAATAAAAACAAAAAACAATGCAGGAAAAAATAAAAAGGAAGCGACCTGAACTAAACTCAACTCAACTCAACTCAACTCAACTCGAATCAACTCAAATCAAATCAACTCGAATCAACTCAAATTGATTTCTGCTTATTAACAGAACAAAGCGCAATAAAGTCCACACTAAACGAAAAAGTTTTTGGCTCATTATGTGAACCCCAGCTGGACAAGTGGAGCCAGCTGGAAGAGCGCACTGAAACTTGCTGATTACACTTCTCCTCGTTATCTTTTATAAACAAATCTAATTTGCATAAATTTTATAAATATTTACATAGTATATTTTGTCAGAACTAAAAGCCGTCACCAACAATAACCACCTCCAGAAACGAACAGTTCGCATTGGGGCTGCACATCTGATCCACTTGCCACTCATTCAGCGTCAAATAGAACTGATCATTGTTCAAGAGGAATTCATTGATGCTCATCCGACTGCCTAAGCTGAGCACCTGGCGACGCAAGCACATGCCGCAGCTCATGTGCCGATTGAAGAAGCTCAGCCTGGCGTTTATTGGACGCCTTGTGGCAGGTGCCACCAGCCAGAATATATACAGACAGCCCTTTTCTTGCATATCAACATCACGCTGCTCTGTGTTGTATAACAGTGCTGGCAAGCTTGTCTTGCAGACCATTACCAACACTGGCAAACGATTAGTAAGATATCGATAGTAGCAAGGCAGATTGCTTTGTATTGGCAACATATTCCTGTAACTTTCATTGCCCGACCAGTTAAGCACGCACAGGCAATGATCTTGTCCAGCAATCAGCTGTTTATGCGCCATCAACAGCAATGTGCGTTCTCCAGTTTGCACCTTTCGCATGCGCAAACCAAGAGTTGGACTTGGACTCTGAGGCATCTCGTTCAGATGAGCTCTTATCAGGTGACCCAGCAGCTCAGAGTGGTCCAGCTGGAATTGACAGTCGCCTATTGGACAAACGGCTCGACAGCTCTCTTTTTCAACAGCATCTTCCATATTTGTATTTTTCTGATTTTATTTTGCTTTTAATTTGAAATCTTTTCTATAAACGAAATTTGAATTGAGTTTCAATTGGATTTAAACTGTCAGAAGTGTTATAAATATATTTTGCATATTCTTAGCCTACTTGAATGAGAAACAAGAAAAAAATGTTATCTTCGGCGTGCCGAAGATATATACCCATGCAAAAAAGATTTGCAGAGGAGAACTATTTTTCAACCGATGTTTCCTTTAGCAGTTATAAGATAAAGTGATCCAATTTTGATCAAATTTGGTCAACATGTGTAGAACGTGCTTTAATTTAGATATAATGAATTTGGTCGGGATGTTTTGGAAAACACAAAAGTTTTTCATACAGAAACTTATTTTCAACCGATCGATTCTATGGCAGCCATAAGATATAGAAGTCCGATTTTGATAAAATTTTGTCATCATATATAAACTGTCTTTATACTTAGTTTAAGTGAGTTTGGTTAAGTTATCTTAAGAACAAAAAAGTTTTTCATGCAACAACTCATTTTTCAACCGATCGTTCCTATGCTGTGTTGTTGTGGTCCTAATTGGGCAATTCAACTTTAGGTACTACCTGCAATAAGAAGAAGAATTTGTGCCAAGTTTCATTAAGATAGGTCTAAAACAAAGTCTTGAAAAACGCATTTAAACAGACGGACTACAGATGGACGGACATGACTCGGCTGTTGATGCTGATCACGAATATTGAATTTTTTTTTTCTGATACGTCTCCCTCAATGCGTTACACATTTCGTGACAATATTATAATGCCTCTGCAAGGGTATAAAAACAAAAGTTATACATCCCGAAAGTAGTACATCTGCATCATATCATGCACTGATAGAAATAAATAATGTGTATATCTTTATATGTCAATATTCTGTATTGCTAATTTAATATTTTTATTTGACCTCTACGCAAGGTCAATGTCCAGTGGCGATGCATATATAAGTCACAAAACTTCTGTTACAAAATTTAATGACGAAGTATTTTTACTCCCTGTTCCCATTAAAAATGGGAAAAAGGGAGCCATAAAGTAATGCAAATGTGTGTAACAGACAGAAGTAGGCATTTCCGACTATATAAACAATATATATTCTTGATCAGCATCAACAGCCGAGATGAACTAGCCATGTCCGTCTGTCTGTCCGTCTGTCCGTCCGTCCGTATGAACACACAGATCTCGGAGACTTTAAGAGCTAGAGACACCAAACTTGGCATGCAGATTCCTGTATACCATACGCAGATCAAGTTTATTTCAAATTTCGGATAAACCCCCCCGAACCACCGCAACAAACTCCCACAGCCACAATTTTAAAAATATAGCTTTGATTTTTGGTACACATATTTCTTTTATCAATGTTACGTAAATTTCTATGCGATCGGGTAAGAAACATCAAAGTTATTGACGAATCTATTTTCCCCCGCCTCAGCAGGCAGAAACAAGTTAAGTGCACACCCGATTAGAGCATTCTTACTTGTTTAAATAATAAAATTGAGCAAAATGCTTCAGCTTCTTTGTATTGTGCCCAAGTAATTTTTGCAGTGTGCCGATCACAACAATTTGTCTGCCTTTGTTAAAAAAAAAATATATATATATATAATATATGTCGATATATAGTGTAAGAAACAAAACAAAATCGAGTTAACCAAAATGCCATGGCCCCATAAGCTCCAATTCTTTGAATTTGGCTTTCCAACATGCGGGCCCATAACTCATGTACCAGGTGAGTGTTACTAAAGGTCTTTGTATGCACTTTTTTTTTAGTTAAAGTAATACCTGTCAATTGTTATATAGCTCGATCTGATCGGAATCACACAGCAAATCTTTCATTCTTGCTGTATATAATCCTAGTCGCCTTTTGCATACTTCGTGCTGCTTCGTCCTTAGCGTGGACTGCCGTCCACAGAGATAAATAAGAAGTAAGAAATGCAAAGTAAGATGAGATGATCCAAAAATGGCTTTAGCCAGGCACTACACCCCGTGTTTACTTGCGTCAAGAAATTTATTAAAAAGCGCCAACACATTCGCATTCACACTGGTGAATGCTAACTGTAGTGTTAACACTCACAAAAGATTTATAAACAAAAAATAAGATATACAAAATAAGAAATTGATGTCCCAAACAGGCTTCATTCGGGCACAACACACAGTGTTGGCTTAAACTGGTTGAGAGTTTTAAGTGAAAATCTAAAAGAAACTTTATCTTGCCTTTAATTTCATATTGACAGAGTGACTTGAACTTTTGAAATATAATATGAATTAAAGAAAAAAAGAAAAATACAAGAAACTAAATTTTCTTAGGACAAAGCTAAAGAAAATGTAAGATAAACTGGTTTTATTCACAGCAGCGTAACATTTGCACAACCTTACATAACAGACAAATGTTAAACGTAAGCAACTGTAATAAAGATAAAACTGACTTATTATTCAGTGTCTAATTAAAGATTCAGAATTGAATATATAACTATATGAAAAAAAACAATCGACTTCCTGCACTGGGAGTTGAACCCAGCTAATTTTGCAAAAAGACAACTCGTTAAGGCCTATTTTAGTAGTCGGAGTTTAACAGGAAATAACTTGCGAATACAAATTATGCCAGATATGTGTTGTATACCAAAACGTGCACTTTTAAAGAAATACCTTTCAATCGGTATATAGCTCAATCTGACCGGACACTCAAAGCAAATGCTGGTTCCTGTGAACCATACGCAGATCAAGTTTATTTCAAATTTCGGATGCACCCCCCCGCACCAACGCTAACAGAACAAAAATCCAACAGCCACAATTTTAAAGACAAAGCTTTGATTTTTAGTACACATATATGTTTACCCCCGTCTTAGCAGGCAGAAACAACAGTTTGACATGCACTGGACAAGTTAAATGCGCTGCTTGCTTGTGTTGCCGCTGAACTGCTTGAAATGCAAGTTGGGAGCAGGGAGTCTTGTAGTCGGACACACTTGACTAGAGCATTCTAGCTTGTTGTTGCTGAATTGATAAAATTTGTGATTGGGAATTAAAGTATAGTCCAGAAAAACTATATGTTTTTCAATATGTTAAATAACAAATCGAGTTTAATCGTGAATAAAGCTTTTAATTTTATGAAAGTCTAAAAATATTTGAATTAAATACAAAACCTAATTAAAATTACAAACTTTTATTGTTTAATATTTGAATTGAAGTTTATTAATTTTTTTTAAATATTGAAAAGTTCCATTTTTATGTATTTTCTTTTAAAATTTTTTTTGAAAAAAAAAGAAAACAGAGTATATTGGGTTTGTGAAATGTCAGTCCGTCCGTCCGTCTGTCCGTTCGTCTGCATGAACGCAGTTTTTCCACAGTTTTGAAGCTAGAGCAACCAAACTTGATATACATGTTGATATATAGGCAGACAAATTGTCAAGATCTCCCTCCCACCACTACCCCTTCTCCCCTTCACTTCCTTGTATCTCCCACACCCCTTTAGCTAGAGTCCCCAAATTTTGCAGGTTGAATTCTATTGCCCTTTTAAATAGATTGGATAAAAATAATCTTGCCACGTCCACCCCCGCCCTTGTAACCGAGCAAAGTTTGTTTCTGCCAAACCTGTAGAACAGGACCAGCCAAATTTAAATTGATGGCAAAACTTGAAAGATTTGAGCAAAAATACATTTGGCACGCCACAAAGAGGTGAAAAAAGAGTATATCGCTGTCGGGTGCATCGGACTGCAACGTTGTAACTTGTTAAAGTATGAAAATATTTAAATTCACAATACTTTTTTTCTATCATTGTAGATACATTGTTCTCAAACAAGATGGCATACTTTTTCTGAAAGTGTAAAAGCCAATGTGTTGAAAAGCTAGGGCTTTTTTCTGGTCACGCCCACTTCCGTTTTTGCATTTTACCGCTACAAGAATTCGAAAACAAGGATATCTCTATCCTCAATAGAGCAGAAAAAATAGCGTCCACACTGGGATAATTCTCTTTGAGCTTTGAGACTTTCACAAAGAGTTAGTGCGCTGAAAAAACACTTTGACTATTAATAAGCTAACAAAAAAAAAGCAGACATTTTAGAGAGCATGGACAGTTTTTTTGGGCTTGCCTTTGGGTGTTTATTGGAGAGAGTTTGAAAATGAGCAGCCAGGACATTGTGAGCACACGTCCCAATTTGAGATTCAGATACACATTAAAATTATAATTGCAATGTGATGCAGTGGACACATCATTATGGTCAGTGCTTGAGCTTTAAGGACCTTGAAATGCGAAGTAGCAGAGGATGAGCAGTGGAGCAGAGGGAAGAAGGTGCAGGTGGTATCAGGGAGCAGCAGGAGGTGCTGTTCGCTCATTAAATGTGCAAATTGTGTGCGCTTTCAGAAAGATTTAAAAAGACGACAGCGTAGACTGTGGGTAGGTGGGCAGGGGCAGCTTCCCGGGGGTCAACTTTGTGGCTCCCAGTTTAATAGACAGGCAGTCGCAGATGCCAAAGCGAATACAAGTGCGAAAGCGAATGCGAATGCGACATTTAAAGCGGCGCATACTTTTAACTTAATGCACATTTTGGTGCTGCGGGTGGGATAATGGGTAATGGTGAGTGGTGGGTGGTGTTAGGTGCTGGGTGGTTGATTGTGTTGGATGGTAGGTCGTTTACGTCACAGTCTGTTTGCGCAACTTTCTGCTGACTTTTTAGACTAAAAGTCAAATATTTCATTTGGAAATTCCTAGCGCTAGGGCGAGAATGAAATGTGAAAATTTGCAAATACTAACATAGATATATGTATGTATGTATAGGGACGCCTATGGCACCACCCAAACGATAGCAGCAAAACACATTTTTCTAGCTGTGCCACCAACACCACCACCCCCCGCCAGCGTCCCCTATCAGGCCCTGCATAGAACTTTAGCCGGCGGCTGCTTAAGAACTATAAATTAAGTTTACAACTTTTCCACAGAAACTTTTTTGCTATTGCCGCCCATGTTGTTGTTGTTGTTGTTTCTGTTGCCGTTGCTGTTGCTGTTTCTGTTGTTGCTAATATTTCAGTGTTTTATCACAGTGTGACAAAATGGCATTGTACAACAACCAAAAGCACAATACAAATGTATGTCAAGCTGGCCACCGACCGAACAACTTGACATCCATCATTGCTGCGCTCGACACTTGTTGACCTTAAATGTGGCACAGACGAAGGCACCCATCGCAACTGGCATCCAGGAAACCAACGCGCCACCGCACCACCGCACCACCACACCACCGCAGCAAAACTTGCGTCTTGCAGTCAACAACTGACAGCTAATCAAAATGTCGCACAAAGTTCATTAACAACATTTTCCAGTCAATTGTCTTGTCAAGGTGGAGAGCAGCATATTTCAGGTGAGAGTCGCAGGATCTGTTTGCGTTTTGCATAGACACACATAGCGAACGCTGGTCTGGTTTGGTCTGTTCTTATTCTGCCTCTGAAGTAGAAGTCCTTGACAAGAGGTCGTTTAGGTCCTGCAAGTACTTTGCTAACAACTTGGCATAAAGTTGTTTGTCTTTCACCTCAGCGTGTCGATGACACGACTCCCAACTCACAATGCCTGTTTTGTGTAGAAAGCTGAAAGCTGAAAGCAGGGACAATTTTATTACCTGGGCAAATCAACAAAACTTAACGAACTGTTCCCATATTGCTAATACTTAGAGAACACGAACCAAATCCAGCTACTAACTTTGGTTAGCCAACGAACTTGAAACGAATAACAGACAGAAGCAAAACAAACAGACTTTCAAATGTTTATAGCATTCGAAATATGCTTTCCATATATCAACAAAGACAATACATTTTTTAAACAATTATTTATAATTAATAACAATGTAAAGCATATTCAATGAGTGTTGCTCTTTTACGCTAAAAACAGTTTCTCAAACACTTTGACATTTGAAGTTTCGCACTTCAAAACTACCCGAACTTGTCCAGACTAACTGATCAATGCTCAATTAAATTTGATTCATTAGTCAAATCAATTTTATTGAAAGTGTTGAAATTGTTAATGCAATTACTTTTTGATATGTATGTGCACGTAATCGGTTATCGACATTTAATATTTTATATTGAATAATGTTCCAAGCAAAAGCTAAAATATGAGAATACTCATAAAAGGAAAGTTTTAAATATGTTGTTTTTACAGTATTAACTGTTCCAGAAGCACAAATTTTGATTGAGCGTGCATTTTTAATGGTCATAGTTGTCTTTTCCGACCTTAGCTTTAGTTAGGATGAATAACTTAAAAGGAAAACTTAGCTAAAGCTAGACTATCAAATTTAATTAGTCAATATGAAATAATTAGGCCAATCGTACATTTAGATTCCGATAAAATTTGATCCGAATCGGAAGATAGAACAGACCTGAGTTAAAATATATTCAAGTTTATTTATGTAAAAGCATTTTTATTCTTTTTTTTCTTAAATATTTATTGATTGATACAAAGGTATATAATGAAAGATGGTCGTTGTCGCTGGACAATAAAAATTGCTGGTTTGGCTTTTAAGCTCTGACGATTTTCTTGACTGGGAATCGATCCCGAGGTTTTGTGTGTCAGAGTAGAATGCCTTCCCAATAGGCTACAGTCATCCACAATTTAAAATTCCATTTGAATTTTTTTGGTATATCAAAGAACAATGGCTTGAGTCTTTGGTTCGTGGATTGCAAAAACTGGTCCGTGTACCGAAGGCTTAAAACCCGGACCGAAACTTTTTGAAAAATTTGGATGTTCTCGTATTTTGTCTGGTGTTGTTGAATGTTGTTGTAGCTTATTCCTGAGCTCTGCACAGTTGCTTTGTATTGTGTTGTTTTGTGCTGTGTAGTGTTGTTAAGTGTTCTCCAGTGTTTGCTCATGCGAGTTAAGGTGCCCCTATTCGACTCAATATGTATATGCACGTCGTTAACTGCATAGATTATTTGCATATCAAATGGGCAACTGGCGTAATATATATACATATATATATATGTTTGTATGTGTGTGTATGTGTGTGTGTGTGTGTGTGTGTAGGAGCGAGTGTGTGCGTGTTTTATGTAAAATACGAGTACTGAGCCTGGCTGCAGGCACGCACTGCCAGTCTGGCTTCCAGGCACGCACAAAAGCGCAAGACACGCAAGCAGGTCAAGGATATTATATGCATATGACTACACAAAACGAAACCACAACAAATCTACAACATAACCGAACCGAACCGAACCAAACCCAACCAAACCCAGCCAAACCCATCCAAAACCAAAAACCAAGCCAAGCCAAAAACTCAACCAAATGGAACAAAACAAAGCAAAGAAGTTGGCTGAAAGCGCTGGCAAGGGTTCATCAAAATACTCTGCAGAGAGAGTATTATGATTTTGTAATCAAATGTGTAACGAATTGAAACAAACATTTTCGAGACGAGCTTACTTACAAATATATACAGTTCAATATTGTAATAACACACTTATTTAAATTCGTTTTCAATAACTTTGTCTAAAAAAGTTCATTGGGAAACATCAATTTAATATATATATATTATAATTTTATTTAAGCTGATTTTATAAAGAAAATCGAGTAGGGATTCGAAAAATTCCAACTTGAAGTTTAGAAAACTTTGAGAAGCTATTAAATCATACTTTTTTTCTTTATCATCCCAAAACTCTAAGAAAATCTTCACCAATGGACGGGATATGGTGGAAAAAGCTAAGCACTTTGCCGGGCAAGGCCAGCTCATAATAGCTATAATCTTTTAATAAGATCGATGACCATGATAGATAATTAAGCAATATTTAATAAGCTTATCACTATAGCCCACATCTGCTCACTCATAATGTCTGCTCTTTGAAAACGATTGACAAGCAGAAGTGCAAGCAGACAGTACTAGATACAAACAAACACACACCTACATAGCTATAGGCACATGTATATACATACATATATACAAACCAGAACAACAATGTTGCTCATACTCGTAAATCCCAATGCTCACAGCATTATCAAACAGCGCATACCAATAGCAAAAGCAAATGCTAATCAGAAACTCACTTTAGCTGCAAGCATGGCCAAACTAAAATTGGCAAAACCAACTGCTATATGCTCTGTTTGAATATGGTTCAAAAGTGATCGGCTGCGTTGTCGTAAGCCTCCTGCTAAAAATCAATAGTGTGTTCACCTTCAAGAACAATGTCTGAACAAATCAAGAATGGAGCTCTACAAACCAAAGAAGTATGGAAAATGTCTGATCTTCGCACAAAATAAATTTTCTGGCTATAAAAATCTTATTTACCTAAAAACTTAGCAAGTTTGCAATGTTTAGTTGGAAAAGGCATAAATTAAGTAGTGTTTTCAAATTTTCAAATTTTTGTAAGAGTGTTAAATCTTTGGTATCTCGAATATTTATATTTCTTTCTACTATGCTATAAGTAGTCATGTAAGGCATTGAAGGAGACGTCTCTGACCCCATATACATATATTCTGGATCAGCGTTAGCAGGCTAGTCTATATAGCCAAGTCTGTCTGTCTGTTCGTCGGTTGAAATGCGAACTAGTCAGTTTTAGATATATCATGATGAAACTAAGCACAGATGATTTTTTAAGCTGCCGGTAGTACATATGTTGAAATCCGATTGATCGAAAAATAAGTTTTTATTTGATAGCTTTTTTATTTTTTAGATAATTAACCTTAGTTTAGGGGATATTATATACATGCCGACCAAAATGCAACAAAACCAGACAACTATATCTTATAGCTGCCATATCAACAGTTGGTTGAAAACTATGGTTGTGTATTAAAAAACTTTTTCAAAATAACTCGACTTAACTCTTTGAATCGAAATTTAAGATCGTTTCACACAAGTTCACAAAATGTAATCAAAAACGGACGTGTATATCTTATAGCTGCTATTGGAACAATCGGTTGAAAAATAAGTTTTTGTATTGAAAACTTTTTTGTTTCCCAAGTTATCTTAAACAACTTTACCTATTTGTTGCAATTTTATAATTTTGTCATATTGAGCGTTATTTAACAAAATCTGTGGACTTTATTTAATAACTTTCATTACAACAATCGGTCGAAAATGATGTTAATATGTTCCTATTTACTTTGCAGCAAGGGTATATATATTCGGCATAAGTTTTCTTTCTTATTTTGATTGCAATTGTCGCCGACACAGTTTGTCAGCCTTTGTTGTGTGTGCTTGACTGGGGTGTGTGTGTGTATTTTGGTAGCAGTCAAAAGTCGCACAAATGAATACGTAATTGTTTGCACATGAATTGATTGAGTAAATATTTGCCAACACATTCCGGGAAACAGTCGTTTCTGCAACGCTTGCAACACTGCAGTTGCATGCTGCAAGCTGCAAAGCGTGTTCATTTGCATGCCACAAGACCGAAACATTGCTGCGCAGATTTGCCAAGTCAAAGACATTTTAATCTGCTTACCTTGGCAGGCATCCCTCTAATTTCTTTTCCAATCTCATTTGCATGATGAGACGGGGCAAAGTTGACTGCAGAAAGTTAACTACTTTGCCTGCTTAGACGTGGCTGCTTTGCTTTAATCACGAACCTGGGTTCACCTACAGCACATAAGCAAATAGAAATTGAAAATTGTTTATGGCATGCAAATTAATCAAATCTCTTACTCAATTAAGTCAGTCTGCGCCTGGTCTGGTCGGGGCAGCTCCATGCCAAAGTCCTTCAAGAAAATGACAAGCCGGAAATTTGATAGTTAAACAGTTCCTGCAACTGCCACTCATGTTGCACAATTCTGCAGTATGGGGCAATAGTAATAACAATAATATGTGTTACATATAATATAATGCATACCTTTCTAATAATGTTTTCCAGTGAGACTTACACAATGAAATACGTGTAGCTGTCAGCTGTTTATCAAATTTGTTTAATGAGTAATCAAGTGTTGTATGACACAATTAAATAACATTAACAATATTATGATGTACCAGCTTGACCAATTAGTAATAAAGCCAATTCATGAACTAATTCTTAAGGTAAGCTCAGACACGCAAGTTATTTGTTGCAAACTAAGTACAATTTTGCACAAATACTTTCACAAATCTCTAACCGATAAATATTTGGACACAAAACTTTAGAAGTGACAAGTTTGTGCACAAATTTTGTAGTAAACATTTTAAAGGGTGGCACGGAAAGCTCTTCCAACCGAATTCCAACCGAATACCAATTCTTAGGTGTCACAGAAATCTCATTGGGTTGATTTCAAAGCTACCGTGTTTTCTCAAGAGATTTGGGTAAGTTCAACCACAAAAAAAAATTTTTAAATAATAGCAATCTCTTTAATGAAAAGACTCTATTTTTCTAAATAATCTGCATTTATTTTCATTAACATTTTATTGGATAAAGTTATTAACTTTGCATTTTACAAAATCTCTAGTAAAATATTCAATAGCGAAAACCAACCGGGCATAGAGTTGTCTACTTGCTTCAAACTAAGCTTAAAATGATCGTCCTTTTTGTTTCATTGCATATTTGATAAAAATAATTAAACGACTTATTCATTTTTATATGTCCAATCAAACTCGTATTTATACTGCATTTTTATTTAATTACTAAATTATTTTTGTAAGATGGCAACTCAGTTTGTTATCGATAAGTGTTGGTGCAGGCAACAGACTTGTCAAACAGATAATTAAAATTTGGAGGGAAAAAAATTTAAAAAAAAATTGTTTTGTAACATGTAAACTAAAGTTAAAAAAATATAGTTATCTTATGTCAAATTTTAGACTTTTTAGACTTTTGTATTTAATTGAATAAAACTAATAATAAAACCGAGGAAAAAAATTAACAAAATTTCTTTGGTGTGTTGACAACCCTACGCAGGCAACCATGTTGCTTTCGAACAGAAAAGTTCGAAAATATGAAATCTCTCAGACTCCTTAGCACCTACGGTTTTTTCAAGAGATTTACAAACCAACCAAAGCCAAAATCTCTAGAGATTTCCGTGACACCCCCGTTTGTGATGCATTTTGCACCTGTCGAAAGACAATGTGCAACATAAATATCCTTTTGCATAGGTTTGTTCTTACAAAACAACTGTTGGAACAAAACTGTGCAAATTTTATTAAGTGTTATATTAAAATTAGTTCAGTAGACTATGAATGAATGAAGAAAATATATCTGACTATAGAAAAAACACATTTGTTAATAAATTATTGCATTTTCATTCTTACGCTCGATTTTAAGCAAATTATTTTGCGTGTCTCAGCTTACCTCCACACTTTGCCACACTTGACACATTCTTCATGCAACCACAAATATCAATTCACTTGTGTTTAATTCCGCACGTGCGTACTGCCCCAGCCCAACCCTCTACTGCTTCAACACACATTTTCAGCACCACCCACCCAGCATGAGTTGGCTCATTAAAAACTAAACTGTAATTATTTTACTCAAATTAATGCTACCCAAAAAACAAAACATTAATCATAACTTAATAGGATTTTATTGGTCTGAGCTGTAGTTCAACCAATCTACCTTTTTTAAGATATTAGTCGTTCCTAGATAATATGGTTTAATTGTCAGCATCGTTTTTGGATCTATCATTTTATTTTTTCATATAAACTCTATAATTGTTGAGACCTTTTAATTGAATTTTTAAAACTTGTCGTTTTTATTTTTTGGTGATTCAATTACTAAATACTTAACTTAAAAAAAAACTAATCAGAAACATGTTATCTTATCTGAGTAGCGCAAGCAACTAGACCATTTAAGTGATTATAATAATTAATTAATAATTATTATTCAAAACTGTTGCCAGTAGAACAATTTATCGAAATTGTCATAGTAAAGATGCAATGCAGTCCAGCATCCTTTTCAATTAAAGCATTAGCAATTGCAACTGCAAGTAGCCTCAGCACTTCAATGTTTCTTAACAGAAACTCACAGCTTGAAATTTAATGTATTGTATGAGCAATTGGATATTGAAGTCATTGATATGGACCTATTGGTTCATAATCAATTTGCATTGGATGCAATTTAATTACATTGTGCATTAAATTACAAATTTGTTAGGAAATGTATAACGCATTGAAGGAGACGTCTCAGAAAATAAAGGGGTTGTATATTCGTCAACAGTTTCAACAGCAGAGTCATGTGCGTCTGTCCGTCATGTCCGTCTGTCCGTCTGTCTGTCTTTGCCCTAGAGCTATCTTGATGAAACTTGGCACAGATGCTTCTTCTTTCTGCAGATAGTTCCTGTGTGTCAATTGCCCAGATCGGACCCCTATAATATATAGCTCCCTTAGCAATGAGCGATTGAGAATAAGTTTTTGTATGAAAAACTTGTTAGCTCACCTCACTTTACCAAAGCTTAAGCATATTTTATACATTCTGACCAAATCCACAATCTGTAGAAAAGTACGTTTTATTAGACAAATCTTTTCTGCGAGGGTTTTTTTCTTGTTTGGTTCTGAGATTTGTTTATCCACCTGTTAAATAACTTGCAGTACTTTATTGTAAATATGTTTAAGCTAGGAAACACAGTTGATTTTATTGTTATATTTATATGGCTTTAAACTTCTTCTTAAAGTTAAACGTTAAAAAAAAACCGGTTTTGGAAATTGGGACGGAAAAATATCGTTGACCACATCAAAGTCTTGCAAAATCATTGAAATGATGGAGAAGTGCATTGTTCAAATACTATACAATGTTGACCCTTATTGCAAGCACAACAAGCACAATAAACAAAACACGCATTCAAGCATGATATTCAAACAGTCCGGGAGTTCATTACGTATACGCAGCGATGGCTGCACATGATTGGGTTATGATTACGTATTCGCGGTGTAACTCTGCATGGCAAAATGTATGTGACATGCTTACAAGTGAAATACATACGTGAAATTGAAAATAGCTTATTGGGCTTAATTAAAAATGAAATTGAACAACAACTTCGACTGCTTACAATAAGTTGAATCCTCTATTACTATAAACTTTATATATACATTTTATAAAGTTATGTCCACTCTAAAAGTCATTATCAACACTACTCTTCTAAGTAATGTCAGACAAATAAAACGCAATTTTTTTTTCTAACTAGCTGTGCCATATTGGCTGATCGATCCCAACTAAACTTTTGATGCTGTGCATGACGCAGCAATTTATGTTGCTAGCCGCAATATCAATAACGCCTTTTCAGTGCCATTAGCAATAACTTAATAATCAGAAACACAGAGCAGCCGTAATTAAAAAAGCGAGACAGAGACAGAAATAAGTGAGTACTACACTAAAATTTTGGAAAATTATATCGGGAAATGTGTAAAATTCTCGTAAAACTATTGAGTGACATTTTTCGGTTTGTGTGGCCGTTGTGGGTGGGTGTATCCGAAATTTGAAATAAATTATATTCTACATGCTAAATAATATGCCTCTAGCTCTTATAGTCTCTAAGATCACAGCGTTTATATAGGCAGGCAGACAGATAGACATATGAATGGAAATGGCCATATGGCCAAAAAATTGAATTGCAATTTTCTTATCCTAATTCTCAAAGAATTAATCAATTTTCAATTCATTTTCACAAGCAATATAATGATTCTAGAAATGCCAATTTCTCAAAGTATTAATTCTATTTCAATTCCATTCTTTATCATAATTCTCAAAGAATTAATTAATTTTCAATTCATTTTCAAAAGAAAAAAAATAATTTCAGAAATACCAAATTCTCAAAGAATTGATTCTATTGGAATTGAATTCTTTATCATAAGAAAATAATAAAATGACTTATTCTCTAAGAATTGAATCTTTTTCAATTCCATTCTTTATCTTAAAAAAAAGAATGATTCATAAATCTATAATTCTTTGTGAACTTCATTTATGAATGAATTCAAACTCAAATATATAATATGAATTCATTCAAATTTGATTCAATTATTTTTTTTGGCAATTTTGCCAATTCATTTGCCAGAATGGTTCGCAGAATCATTCCCAAATAGATTCATTCTCTACAGCTCTAATATGCAGCAATCTACATGCTAAATAACATGTCTCTAGCTCTTAAAGTCTCTAAGATCACAGCGTGTATAGCCGGAAATGGCCAAATCGACATGGCTGTTGATGCTTGTTAATGAAGAGTTTTGAACTTTAGTATGCTCCAAAAAGTATGCTATGAAAATGTTTCGAAAGTGTAAATGGGAACAGACCTGTATGTATCGAGATTCGTTAATATTATATTAATTTCTGACAGAATTATAAGCTCAATGTCATTTGTTAAATAGTTTATAGACATAAATATACTATACGTACACTTAATAATCATTGGGACAAGTTAGATGCTTGGGATTCAGTCTTGGAGCAATTACCTTTGAAGAGATAATTGTAAATCAACAGCTGGCAAAGAGAGTTGCATTGCCAAGGTCGCTCTCTCGGTCACACTTTCTCTCTTTCTCTCTCACTCTCTCTCTCTCTCTCTCACTCTCTCTCTCTCTCTCTCTGTCTGCTTCTCATGCATTTAGAGTTCACCACGCGCACACGAAATTCACCACTATGGCGACGATGACAACGACGACAACGACGATGACGACGATGGCGACGACGACTTCGACGCTGGCTCCGACGCTAGCTGCGGCTCAATGACGATGGCCGCCTTTCAGTTTATCGTTGAACTCTGCTGCATCTTGTTGTCCCAACGGCTGAACAGTGGTTTCTCAGTGACTTCTCAGTTTCAAACGGAACGTGTGTGTGAAATAAAAACGCAACGCAACGTCATTCAAATTGACGGCCCCGTTTCAGTGTACGCCCACAGGCTTTTAAGTACTATATAAAGTAGTACAAGAGTATTTTACAAAAAAAATTAAAGTTGTGTTACTTGAGGTAGCGAATTTTTTTAGTGATAAATATATATATGTTTTTTTTTTGCTCGAGCTAGAGTCAACAACAACTAAGAAAAATAATAATCAAGTGCAAAGTTTGTTTATCGAAACGGTAGTCAAACCTCAAGTGCCGGCACAACAGTGCGTATGATAAATTTGTGCAAAATAGCAGCAAATATTTTGATATCACGTAAAACTTACAAAGTGTGCAACATTGCATTAATGCTTTTTAGTTCCGCTGTGTAATAAATAAACACCGGAAATAGCCATCGATTGTCAAATCAGCTGTAACAAGTATGTAAACAAAAGTATTAAATCGATTAATGTTAACTGAGTTGAAGAACTTTATTAAAAAACATGCAAATTTAATTCATGCGCTAATTAATCAATTAATTGTTGCAACTTTAATTCAATTTGATGCACTTTACAGTGTTTGTGTGCTATTTAAAGTGCTTTTTTTTATTAACTTTATTAAATATTTATAGGATTACTTGTAAAATGTTGTTGCTATTAAATAAAGTACTCAATAATGCGATTAATAAAAGTAATCTTCGAAATGGTATTAGCAGTTAATACATTACCATTTGATATTGCATTTTATTGATTTACTGAATATAAATTGTCATTTTATTGGGGTTTTATATAAGCAAAGCTATCGAAGTTGATTTCAATATCATATTAAGACACACCACAGACGTTTTTACAAATATTTTAATCCTTTTGAATTGCAATACAATAGTAAAAAAGTACAAAATATGAACTTATAGAAAAAGTTGAAAATAGAAATGGAAATAGTGCTCTATCTCAATTTTATTTAGAACTTCAACAAATGCAAATTTGTGGTTCCAACTAAGATTATGTGATTGCATGAATGTACACCTAAGCCATATCTTAAATAATACAACATATATTTATAAAAACAATCACAGCTATGTGTGTATGTACATTACACAAACACTTTAAGATGAAACTTGGTGAACACGAAATGTAGTGCATATTTAAATTGGAGCCGATCCAACCATTTTACTTGTTAAATTTTTAATTGCTTTTACAAAATAAAAGTTTATTACCAATTTATTATTTTTGTGGCAACGTGAAATAAATTTATTTCCTAGTTTTCGTACCCAAATTGACCTAAATTGTAGATTTATTTATTATGTGAATTTGTCTGTGATTTGTGAACTGTTTTTTAAACAATGATCACTCTGCGCAAAGGTTTCTTACATCTATCTCGAAAAAGTATACCAAAAAAAGAAAAATAAACTAAATACAATAGATGTATCAACTTGTATCAGTACAAGTTACAATATGAGTATCAAATCCGAATTCGATACGAAAAGTTTATTTTAGTATTATGGTTTACTTTTCATTGTGTAAATATAAACGCAAAATTGTTTGCAATTGGTAATAGAAGTCGATAGCAACTTGACTTTGCATTCTTCATGAGCTGTTGGTTTTTTATATCACTTCTCCGAAGACTTTAATTCTTACCTAACACTTACTCAAATATCAAAAGAAAATTGTATTGTGACTCGTTTTTTTGGTTTTGCGGGCAAGTGAAATGGAAAATCTTGCTTAGTGCCTCTATCCAGCTACCTGTTACTCCATATTTTTAAGTTTTTACAGTGAATTATATATAAATTGAAAATTTTTAATATTTGACTTGAACATATATTGACTTCAGGCTGGGTGCTTCTTAGTTTTGACCCTTTTAGAATTGAGCACATTCCTCAACAATATTGATCACCTTAAGTATCATCAATTTATAAGCCACAAATAAATGATGTGTGCTTTTGAATGTGCTTAGCCAATGACAGTGTTGGCAAATGCTTCGTTAGTTTTAACAGCTGGCATAGCAGGGTTGCCAGCTCATTGCACTAGACACAAAAAGAGCTAATCAATCTTGGGTTTGAAACCGATAAGCAGTTATAAATATGTGCGAGCATAAAACAAAACCCAAGTAAAATAAGTGGCACATCAGCGGTTAGGGTAGAATCTACTACTCGTGTTTCAAAGTGGCTAAAAGCATTGGGCAAAAACTGTGACAACAGCAAGCTCGCAAAGCCAAAAAAAAAGGAAAAATAAAGCAGCAACAGGAACAAGGACATGGTCAGGGACTAAGACAAGGACTGGAACAGTGCTAGGAACAAGGAGCAGACACTGGGACAGAGAAGTGGGACTGGGCTTGGGACTGGGACTGGGACTGGGAGCTGGGGCATAAGGACAGGCGTTAAGCAGTTTTTGGCATTGCTGAGCAGGGGAAAAAAGGATCTACATGATTTATAAGGTACATTAAATTGAATATTCAACATAATGTAGTATTAAAATGGCCCACGCACACAATAACACAAGAGAACTATTCGCATATGTGTATGAATATATATAGATGTATATACCTACATTTTTACATATATTTATGTATACGAGTAGCAACCATCTCAAGGTCATTTGACTCGAATGGAATTTTGTTGGCAATCAGTTGGGGACTTGACTTGACTTGGCTCTGACTCTGGCTCTGGCTCTTTCTCTGTTTCTGTCTTTGGCTAATGTCTAAGTGACTTTTGGCTGCCACTGAAAGCATGCCACAAAATCAAAATGCCAAGCACCTAATGGCATGCCTTATTGCTGCTACTAGTTCATCTTTGTGGGGCTGCTATTAAAGTGCTTTTTCTTTTTTTTGGTAGCGATTAAGTTTTGCACATTAAAGCCAATAGCGTACGAAATATAATAATAAAATAAAAGAAAAGCGCACAACTTAAAGCGTCCAAAAAATATTTAACTTCAACGTGTGCAAAAGTAATTTACCAAAACCAAAACGTAGCGAAGAGCATCATAAATCACACGTTCTGTCCTCCAGCCAAAGTGCCAACTATAACTGCAAATACATACACACACACACACACACACACTCACACACACACACACACACACATACACACACACAAACACACACACACACACATAAATGGGGGCGGCACGCGTTACGTGTGTGCAGGTCAAATGTGGAAAGTCAGCCAATTTGGGCCACATTTGACAGACAAGGCGGCGTCGTGACCAGCTGTCTGCCCACTAAACGCTGCACACCACCCCCTTGCACCCCAAATTCTCAATCCCCTACACCCACCAGCCAACACCCTCTAACTCGAAGCACCTCCCGCAGTCAGTGCTATTAGAAGGCACTTAGCAACACTGAACGTGGCCATATGCAATAAAGGCAAAAACACCTCAACATTTGCCATCATTTATCTAAAAAGTTTTTTTTTGAGTGTCACTTAATGTTATGCAACACTGGCACACTTATCGACAACAATTAGAATTAACGAATTGATCTTAATGAATATTTTGATCATCATAAAATCAATGAAATGTGAAACATCACTATAACATATGATTGCCATAGGAACAATAGGTTAAAAAACTTGTTCTGAAACACATCGAGCTTAAGCCGGGTATCCAGGACCGCGAAAAGTCAAAATTCCTGGCAAAAACTATGCCAGGAATTTTTATTTTAAGTTTTCCTGACCTGAGTATCCAGCAACTTGAGCAAAATCCGCAGTTTCATATCGATAGTTGGCCTATCGATAACGTGTGTGGACTGTGAGAACAGCTCATACACATAACAGGAATATATTGCCTACAATTATTTTGAGAGTTTTAAGTGGGAAATGGATGCAAAAACTGTGCGCAAAACCAAAAAAAGAGATGAAAACTTCCTCCTGTGTTATTGCAACCATATATGCCGTCACCCACTTCATCGTCAGTTTTCATTTGTATTTGTTTTATTCTGTTTGAACTTTAATAATTGACGCTGTTGACAAAACACAGCTGATTTATCAAAGTGACCATGGTCGTTATAGGTATATGGTCACACTGTGTTAGTTACACACACAAAGAAAAACAAGCAAATTCCCAGCAGGAATTTTCCATGGTGCTGGATACAGGCCTTAATTCTACAATTATCAGGCTAGAATTATTTAAATACAGTGCGAAGAGGTGTTCGATTCATAAACGATCGTTTATTGTAATAAAATAAGAATTAAAAGCTTTTGCTTAAGTTCAAAATAGTTTAAGGGTTTAGAAAACGTTTAAGTCATTTTGTCTTGGCAGGATTTTGTCATCGTTTGTACTTGATTTAAGTACAGAATCTACGATCTTTTTTTTTGAGTTTATTAAAAACAACAACAAATTTTGAAAATTGAAAAGCAGGTTAAATGACATTGGTTTAGTTAACGTTGCATCAAAAGCCCGTTTCCTCATTTGTAAAATAGTTAATATCAAAAACTGATTTAACAGCTGTACCCAGGCCAAATAAATCATCACTAGGTGACACCCAAGCATTGTTGATTTTCAAAAAGGCTTTCGAAACGAAGAGTTTCTTTTGTCAATAACATTTCTGAACAATTTTCAATATATAAATAGCCCAAATTGATGCCATAATATTATATATTGGAGTCAACTAGAGGTATTCTTGTTCTGTAAATTGGTTGCGGCTGGCGATAGCGGATAGCAAAATGGACTTTATGGCATTTTTGGCAAACTCAAAGCAGCTTATCAATTGGGTAAGTAACATGGCAATAATGTAGGCGTTGACGTGCCACAACAAACAACAAAAACTGAGGCAAGCTAAGCTGCATGGCTGCACTTACAGCGCCCCAATGGCGGTCCGGAGCTAATGTATATCGCACTTTCCAATGAGAGCTGTGATTTGGATTCGGTGGTTAGCACGTTGGCCATTGCGTATTTGCGTTGTCGTAATCCTGGGACCTTGCAACATAACTATATGCCAGTATTGAATATGCGACGTCAGGATTATGTCACCAAATCGGAGGTACGATTTCTGTTCGACAAACAGCATATTGAGCCGGAGCATCATCTGGTCTTTCGCGATGATGTGCCTGACGAGCTGCTGCTGCGCAGTCGCTTCATTTTGGTGAATCATCATGTGAGTCCATTTCATTATTGCACCGAGGAGGTATACGATTATCGACCCTATCAATGCGAGGCCGCACGTCTGCCCATCTACTGTCAACGTATCATGCATCCAATGGGCTCCTGTGCCGCATTGATAACCGAGCGATATGATAGTCCCATCTATAATTATGCCAACGTGCACTGCCTGCGTGTCTTTGAGCTGTTGCATGCCGCAATTCTGTTGCAAAATAGTAACTTTGCTCAATATACGACCATGCAATTGTCACAAGTCTGCGACTATCAGCTGCTCTTATTTCTCGAGAAGCAGCTGGGACAATTGGAGGCGCCACAGCGCACCAAACTCTATGACACTTTGGTGGAAGCCATATTCAATCTAAATGACCTGACCCTGCCACAGATCCTGCAACGCGAATTTAAGCTGCTTCGTGCCAACAATGGCAGCCATCTGGTGCGCATGGCTCAATGCTGCTTTCCCATGGCCGTAACCCGTTTCATATCTCTCGACTTTGCACAGCTCGCCTTACAGGAATTTGCCGTGGAATATAATTGCGATTTTATTTTGCTGCTGGGCACGAGCATGCAGCCAAAGGGTGGCCTGGTCATCAAGGAGCTGGGCTTGATACCCTTGGACGCGCTGCACAATGTCGAGGATAGACGTTTCTTTGATCACATGATTATCAATATGAATGCTACAATGGATCCGCTGCTAGCATTGGAACCGTATCGTGGCTTGGACTTTATGCAGGGTGCATTTTTCTTTTTGAATGTGTGGAATGTTCAGTTTAACGATATGTTGCAGCTAATGCAACGCATAACATACAACTGGGTATTACAGGATATAACAGCAGGACAGCCCAACTAACTGCCTTTGCCCTCAATTCATTGTAATCCAACTGTATTTTCAAAATAAAACATTGGTTAAACTGTTTTTCATTCTCCACCCTAACCTCAAATTCAACTTCAAACTCGAACTCCAACTCTAACTCTAACCAAGCTTTTGACTACGTGCGTTCATATTACAAACATAATCCATCAACACGGTCTGCTCTGGATCCTTTAGGGAGGGGGATACTCCAGGTAAATCTAAGCCAGCATTTGACTTCTCAAGTGACGCTTCATATTATGCCCCACATAGCAAAGATGTAACTCCCCCTTTATGGCTGCTAGGGAATTGCCCAGAACTTGCAACGCAGATTTGACATATAAAAATAATGAGTTTGTTGAAATAAAAACGTTTTAGGTTAGTAACATATCGACTGCATAATGCTCTTTTCACTTACAATTTTCAGTGCTATTCAAAATTCTATAAACTTAATCGAAACAGGCTTTAATTGAAAACTAAATTTCTAGCTTACATATTTGTACTATCTTTGTGAAATTGTTTGTAAAATCGAATTTCAAACGGTTTTTCGCATAAAAAATATTTTTAACATTTCATGTGTTTTGCATTGCTTTTGCTTTCAAAATAGCCCAAACACTTGAAATTGAATGCAAAACGTTATGGTATGTTCAACAAGGAATGCTTCAATGCAATGCAATTGCATTCACTTTCAAAATTGAACTTTTCAAAGTGATATTCAAATATAAATTTAAACAATTTGCAATCGATATGTTTTGTGAGCAACTATTGCTCATTCTCAATAGGTTCAGGCATCGCAATATACTATGCCAAAGTTCAGCGTTTTATTGAATCACTTTTTAAAAAGTTTAAATTGTGAAGAAAAATAAAACCTTTTTTGTTTTTATAATGTTGATGGTTTTAAAGAAACATGAGCATTACAGAAACTGAGTGAAAACATCCTAGCTTTAATCCTGTATCAAAATAAAGCTGTTTCACAACTAATCTGTCTTACAATCTTTGAAAATTTTTGAATTTTTCTAAATTTGCCAAAAATTTGTTTACATCAAAGTATAAGTTTAAATACTCTTAGTTAGTTATGTGATTATGTTAGATAAAAAAAATTTTGTATTCAACTCAACTGAAAATTTGTCTGTTTTATGAGCTACTTTTGTTCGAATTGCATAAAAAAATGTTTAAATATTTTCAAATATTTTTCATTATGTTGACTGAATTTTAAAACGTATGAATCGTGAGTTCATCGCAGGAAACTCATTTGATATTCGTCTGAATTTGATTAATTCATGGTGTAATTAATTAAATTTGTGAACAAGATCAATAATATTTCGAAAATTCTCTTGTTTCCAAATTACAAAATGAACAATACTCGTCCATGTTCTAGAATCTAGATATATGAATTAAATGCAAAGATTTTGTAAATTGAAAAATGTTTTATGGGCGATTCTTTGAAACGCGACATTCGTACGCATTCAAAGTATTAAAAAAACATTTACCAAAACATTATATATATATATATAAGGCGACACTTATAGCTCTTGATTAGCACTATAACTTGTGTTAAGGTTGATTTTCGACAATTATTCGTTTTCAAGATAATTACAAAAAACCTAGGCATTCGCATTCGGTTAAACACTGAATTCAGCGAAACCTGAAAGAATATTTAAATGCGATTAATTTTAAAATGCTATGCATTGATGTATCTTAAAAATGTTTTTTACTTGATGCAAAAATATTAGGTAGTTTGTTTTTTATTAAATTTTAATCACTGTCGCACGCGACATGTCGTACGTAACAATTTGTTCCATGACTTTGCACTTGAATATTTACAGTTAATCTAGGCTAGATTTCTTTAACATTTTTTTTAATTAGTTGTTGTTGTTATTAACATTATCTCAAGTAACTTTCATCAGGTATCAACTCATTTGACTAAATAAGAATAAAAAGAAAACGGTCCAAAAATGGAAAAAAAATACAATAAATAAGAGCAACAAGCCATTTTTTTAGATTCCAGTCGATTTATTTATCGAACTGGATTGTAATTTCTAAGATTTCATCAGTCTCTAACGATTTTAAGTAATAGGTTCCAATAATGATTTTGAAATTGTCAGCCCTAGTTGACTTTTTGGTGGAAATGCCCATATGTTAGAGTATAAAAACATGCATGTGTTTAAGAGGAGCACATTTAAATTATGATTTACCTGCTATATATAGTATACTATATAAGAAGCTTAAAAGTTCATATGGCACAGACACAATATGCGTGAGTGATTGCCTGTTTCGAGTACAGAGAAGTAAAGAAAAGTAGGAAGGAAGAGTAGAGCTGAAGGAAGTAAAAACGCTGCTTAGGCCATTACACAATGCATTAATCTAATCATATGAGAATATGTGCGAGTTTTACTCGCTTGCCAAATTCATGAACTCAAAAAGCAGTTTTATATATGTTTTTGACCCTGTTTTTTTTTTATTTTTGTATTTCATTTTTTATTATTTGTTGTGGCACAAACACACTACAGCACACACACACGCACACACACACACACACACACACACACACACACACACACACACACATACACATACACACACACATACACAAACACACACACACACACACACACACACACCAACCACACATACGCTTCTGGGCAGGCAAAAGTATTTGCAACTTGATTTATAAACGCGCTGATGTCAGTTACGTGCACGCACTCAATAATGGGGCATGGGAGGGTGAACAGGGGGTTGCAATGGGGCAGGAAGAGCGTCTGAAGAATGGTGAACGTCTGTTGTTGTCTTTGTGCTTTGGCTTTGGCTTTGGCAACAAGGATTTGCAAAGGACTTGCTGTTATTGCGCAAATTGCTTGCAACACTTTTTTGTCACCATCGCACATTTGCCGTTTGGCTTTTATAAATCGCTTAGACCCCCCCCCCCCTAAAATCCCATCCACATTGTTGATAACGGCGGCAAGTCAAAGACGGCGAAAAACAGGAAACAGTCGTGAGTTGGAGAATTGAGAGTTGAGAGTTAAGAGTCGACATTATTCTCTGGCGCCACTCAAAACACATCCATCAGCGCCGCATTTATATGAAGAGCTTAATGCCAAGGGTGTTGCTCAGGTAAGGTAGCCAGAGACAGCTGCAGGGGTGTGGGAGAGGGGCTGCTTGTTCCGTTGCCTTCCTAATTGTTAGATTGTTTGTACTATACATATATATTTTTCAGTTGCCTGTTTTTTTTTTTTTTTGTTTCTCTTTGTTTTTATGCCTTTTCTGGCGCTCGACTTTTTTGTTCCGTTTACCATTGCATACTTTTGTGCGCAGAGCGCGTAATAAGATAATTGCTGTTAAGCGCATCTCTAAGCGGATTTTCGTGCCACGCCTCACAACTGCGCCCCTGCCACGCCTCACAACTGCCCCCTGCCACTCTATACCTCTATTTACTTACCTGCGTTGTCAACGTATACTTTTCTTCGTTTACCCTGTAGACAATGCTTACTATCAGGGGTCTTACGCAAATCTCTTCCGAGTTCCAGCCGAATTCCAATTCTCAGCTGTCTGAGAAATCTCTAGAGATTTTGCTTATAAAGTCGTCAGTACAGAGACATCATTTGTTTTTATATATATATTGTCACTTTTGTTATTCTTTTTGATAAACAAATTTATTATGTCATCATTAATGTATTATTAAACTAATTTATTTTTGCAATTATTATTTTGAACTTTTAAATAAATAACTGCTGTGTATTGTATTCTTAAAATTGTTTTTGTGACTCCTATGATATTTAATTTTCCTATAAATTGCAGTTATGTCGATTGGAATAGCTACAAAAAACTAGGTATCTCAAAGTACTGCATTTTTGAGCGTGTGGAAATGCAAACCAATTGATAATCTCTATAGATTTCCGTGACATCCCTGCACATGAGAAAGTCCGTATATCAATGCGTGGCCAGAAACTTAATTTTCTTCGATTTGAGTAATGCATTTCCATAAAATTATCGTTAATTCAAATTTAGTTTTAATATTAAATTAAGAAGTTATTGTTATTTGTCCAGTTTGGCGAAGCTTTCTATCACAAAATATTTCTATAAGAATATTTCTCCAAATAAATGAATATAAGTATATAAGATCTGTTCTGGGTTTCAAAATTGGGAAATGTTTTGCATAAATGAAAATGGATTAGGATGTTTTAATTTTTTTTAGGGCTTTGAAGTTAAAGAATTGAATTCTATCTCAATGACAAGCTAGTTCAATTATTGATCAAATGCAAGTAGTATCAGTTCACAAGGATTGTCAAAAATGAAAATGAATTTTTTAAGGAAATCATATAGTTTTTTTTCAAAATATCTTGACAATACATTGCTGCTGGTCTTATGACAAGGGTATTTATAAAATGTTTTAAATACCACTCAATCCTCTTTAATCTCGTAAACTTGCAAGATGTTGGACAATTTTAAAACGTTTACGAGACTAACAGGCCATTTGAGATATTTCATGCAAACCATAAGTTTTTAGTTTAGCAATGTATTAAGTTAAGATTTCAGAATTGTTATAAGTAAGTATTACTTGTTCTTGTACTTTCCAGTTCAATTCAGTGAATTAGCTCAGCAGTTATTATACCCTTGCAGAGAGTATTATAATTTAGTCACGAAATGTGTAACGCGTTGAAGGAGACGTCTCAAAAAAAACAAGTAAGAACGTTGCAGGCGGATGGACCCGACTGCGATATACTCTTTTTTTCGTCTCTTTGCGGAGTCAGAAGTGGGCGTGGCAATTATATTTTTGCTCAAATCTTTCAAGTTTTGTCATCAATTTAAGTTTGGTTGGGCCCGTTCTACAAGTTTGGGAGAAAGAAACTTTGGTCGATTGCAAGGGCGGAGGTGGGCGTGGCAAAATTATTTTTATCCAATCCATTTAATAAGGCAACAGAATTCAACCTGCAAAATTTGGTGATTCTAGCTAAAGGGGTGTGGGAGATACAGATTTTGCTCATTTGTGGGGGCGGAGGTGGGCGTGGCCAAATTTTTTTTACCAGATCGATAAAGGAAGTGATTAGTAGCCCTTGTGCAAAATTTGGTTACTCTAGCTATAAAACTGTGGAAGATATAGTTTTTTGCGGTTTGTGGGGGAAGGGGTGGGGGTGGGGGGGAGATCTTGACACTTTGTCTGCCTATGGTATATACCGACATGTATACCAAGTTTCGTTGCTCTAGCTTCAAAACTGTGGAAAAAACCTGCGTTCATACAGACGGACAGACGGACAGACGGACGGACGGACATTTCACAAACCCAATATACTCTTTTTTCCTTTTTTTTCAAAAAAGTTAAAAAAAGAGTATAAAAAAATGTGTATATTCGTGATCACCATCAAAAGCTGGGTCATGTCCGTCTGTCCGTCTGTCGATCTGACTGTCCGTCTGTTTATATGCGTTTTTAAGGACTTTGTTCTAGAACTATATTAATGAAACTTGGCAAAGATGCTTCTTCTTATTGCAGGAAATACCTAAAAATGAATTGGCCTGATCGGACAACTATAACATATAGCTGCCATGGGAGCGATCGATTGAAAAATTAGTTTTTGTGTGAAAAACTTTTTTGTTTTTCAAGATAACTCAACCAAAATCACTAAACCTAAGTTTAAGGACAGTTTGTACATTGTGACAAAATTTAATCGAAATTGGACTTGTTTATCTTATAGCTGCCATAGAACGATCGGTTGAAAATAAGTTTCTGTATGAATAAATTTTGTGTTTTCAAACTATCTCGTCCAAACTCACCATATCGAAATTAAAGCACGTTTTACACATGTTGATCAAATTTGATCAAAATCGGATCACTATAACTTATAGCTGCCATAGGAACGATCGGTGGAAAAATAAGGTTTCTTGTGCAAATCTTGTCTATGGGGGTATATTTATTCGGCACGCCGAAGATAACAATTCTTTCTTGTTTTTTTTTTCTAAGCGAACTTATCTTTCATTTGAGTCCCATGTTCGTTCAATCGAAAAAACTTATCTCTCTCAAACGAACTCCGTTGCACGTTCGATTTATCTAAGACTAATCGGAATCAATTGACTCGAAGGAACGATTCCAACAAAGAACTCCAATGAACGCCTGAACAATTTTGAGGCTCGAATCAGTTACGATAATTCGAGACTTCGTTCACTCGTTCATTTTGAAGATTTGTTCAATCGAACAAAGTCTGAGTTATTTAATAAGTTGAAACTGATGTGCTATGATCATCCACAAAATTGTGTTTACAGGGCATTTGATTGTCGTGTTGGACTCTTGTCTTAAACGCTCTTATTTATTATTATTTTTTTTAGTTGCGCTGCTTTTACATTTCCCTTTTTAATTTGCACTTTGCAGGGATGGTGGGTAGGGGGTGGTGGGTGTTGAATGCTGATGGGTTTGCGTGTGAGGGCGTGGCAGGAGCATATTCATCTTAAGCTTTTATTTCAAAGAGAGCACGAGACTTGCATTAATTAAATTCCTTAGACAGTTAGAAAGGGTTTTTAAGCTAGCTTTGGTGTTGTTGTTGTTATTGCTTTGATTGTTCTAGGTGAAGCAGCACAACTGGGATATAAGCTAATTGGCAATAGCTTTAAGTGCGTGGCAAACGAGGCGTATGCGTGATGTGGTCAAGCAATCAATGCAATCAAAGCAACACAAAACAAAAGCATTTAAAAATTCTAATTGCAATTAACTATGCTATTCAAGTTGCGCAATTCTACAGATTCTTCTTCTTGATCAGCAAGTCAAGCAGCAACATTGTCCAGCAGGCATAAAAAAAAAAAACGCCAATCAACTTTGCATATTTCCGGCTTCCGTTTTGGCTGCGTCATTGTCACAAATTTCTATGCTACAATTTTTTTTTTTAGACAACTTTTCCAATTTTTATATTTTCCGAGCGTTTGGCTTGTTGTTGTGAAATCTTATTTTCAGGCACAAAATTATTGTGACAGACGCTAACATTTATGACAAATATAAAAATAATAAGGCGGCGTTGAGCAACGTGTGTGTGGTGTGTAAGATGTGACTGTGTGTGTGTGAGGACTTAGGATTTTACATTGGCTTTTCATGTAACAGGTAATTGTTGTTGTTGTTATTGTTGCTGTGTGCCTGTCGTTTCGCTTCATTTGGTTTTATTTTTCATTTTCGTGGCATTGTCATCATCTATTTTTTTTTTTTTTTTCAGCTGCTTTAGCATAATTTATTGTATTCCTTGGCTCGCATTTGCATAAATATTTTAATTTGCATTTCAACAAAATGCGAACATTCGGCTGCTGCCTTTTACGTATTATCTATATGCAAACAGCAACATATATAGTCAAAATATATATATACATATTTATTTCTATATATATTTGGCTTCATATTGTTTTGTTGTTTTGCTATTTATCGTTGCTGGGTTTCTGCAACTGTTGTTGTTTTTTTGCTTTTTTTTTTTCTTTTTTTTGTTGTTTCTACGGACCTTTTTTCGACGCCTATTGTTTACATAAGTTTTGCCCAAAAATGTTAAAATAATAATTGCAAAAGAATGCGACTCACAAAGGAATTGAATTTCAATTATATAAGGCGAGAGAGAGAGAGAGGGAGAGAGACAAAGAGTGGGATAGCGCGATTTGTACAAAGCCTGCGAATTGAAATTGTAGTTGTTTAGAATTTGGCCAAGCATTGCGAATATGCCAAAAATACTTGGTTTAAGAAAGTAGAATTTCAATAATTTTGTAATCCACATTTCTAGCAGACAAAAGCAGCCATAAAGTGTTATTTTATGCAAATTTAAAGGATAATTTTGTATGTTAATTAAATGAATTGCCTTTAATGTAATATCAATCAAATAATTAACTGTTCAAGTTTATATAAATTGAACACTAAACTTAATTGCTTCTTAATTGATTTGGAATTAAATATTTACGTAAATGTATTATAATTGAAAACTGTTGCACTTTGAAAGCATTTTGCACAGCTGCCAAGTTGATGGAATTAAATACGAAACTTAATATATAATCTACATATAAACATACATATTTATTTGCAAAAATGCTTAAAACTTCCTATTGAAAACTTAAATTTGGACAACATGATACTGCTTGTTTGCTCTTTTCACCATTTTTGTTTTTGAGACAGTTTAGAAAAGCTTTACCAATTATCTCTAACTTCAAGTACTTTTTTTTTTGTTATTTGTTATTGTTTTATATTTCTTTTCTCCGTTGCTCTGTTTAGTTAAAGTTTTTTTTTAATGCTGTCTATTTTCCATATTATTTTTGCTTGTTAGTCATGAGCTTTGGTAATTTAATCTGCAAAATGTTGAAAGCAAGAATTTTTTGTTTTGTTAATTAGCAAATTTTGTTATGCAAAGTATTTATTTTCTTTTCGACTTTTGCTCTTGCAGAACTTGAGCAATAATGGCAAAATTGTGTTTAATAATTGTAGTTAATCTTAAATTAAATATATTTAAGAAATTAGAAATTCACGAGTTTGCTTTATTTTTTTGTATTTGGCCATTGAACTTTACCAATGCAAAAGCTGTTTCAATTTGCCACAAGTTTCTAAAAATACAAAATTTGCGCCTTAATAAATAATAAACTTAGCCAAGTACAAGAATCTTCAAATTTTCTTATCTAATATGCAAAAGACTCAATAGCTGATGCTATTTTTGGTAAACTCTTTCAGCCAACAACATTTTTGGGTAAAATAGTAGTAAATGACTACTATAAATCTAAATACATAGTTTGATTTTTGAAGTTTGTTTTGAAAATTAATTGTAAAACAAATTGAAAACAAATTCTTTTGGTTTTGCAAACTAATTTAAAAGTGTTTTTATCCGGGGCGTCACGGAAACCTCTTCCAACCGAATTCCAACCGACTACCTATTCTTCGGTGTTCGTGCTTATACTCTTTTTTTTAATTTTTTTGAAAAAAAAGAGTTTCTTGAGTTTGTGAAATGTTTGTCTGTCCGTTCGTCCGTCCGTCCGTCCGTCCGTCTGTCCGTCCATCTGTCCGTATGAACGCAGGTTTTTTCCACAGTTTTGAAGCCAGAGCAACCAAACTTGGTATACATGTTGGTATATACCATAGTAAGACAAAGTGTTAAGATCTAACGAACACAGAAGTTCGAAAATATGAAATCTCTCGAACTCCTTAGCACCTACGGTTTGTTCAAGACATCAACAAGCAAACCAAGGCCAAAATCTCTAGAGATTTCCGTGACACCCCCGTATTTCTATAATTGTTTATATCCAGTTTTTAAAAAATGTTGAGTTGTTTTCTAAATCTTTTTACTCTAACAATTTTTGCTAGTTACTTGAAAGAAGGCAGCTTCCTTTTTCACTTAAATATTCAATTTCCTTTCAAAATGCAACAACTTTTACTCAAAGATTTGTCACACGTGTATTCACGTTTTAAATTGGAATGTGTGTGAGTTTTCTATAATAAATGTGTATATTTTGATATGCAAAGTAGGTTATTGTAACTAAGTAAATTATTATACCCTAAGCGGAGTGTATAATGTGAATATGAAATTCGAGTTAAATAAAAATGAATTTTGTGTGGCATCAAACGCGCGTAATTTAATAAAGTCGAGGGGCTCGTTTTGGGGTGCTGGTTTGGTCCATGCCTTGAGGCAGCATTGCCCTAAAGTAGGCAATCACTTTATTATTAAGCCAAACGTACACATACATGCTTACATACTTACATGCACACATACACAAACACATATCTAGACATAAAGACACACATAGCAGACAGTTCATAAAAAAGCAAACAAAGTAATGGCATCAAATTTGAAGATTTGATGCGGCAAAATGCTTTTCACGTTTTCAGCATTTTGGTGGCTTTTGTGTGTGCGTCTAGGCAGCTTATCGATAGATAATATATTTATATTTAAATAACACTTCATCATGCTGTTGTCGATGTCGATGTCGATGTCGATGACGACGACGACGACGATGACGGAGCAGAGTGGCATGAACCGGAATAGATGAGGCTGAGTGCGCAACGCTGCGTATGCGTAATATTGTTTACTTTCATGTTTTGCAAGCACTGCGGTAGCCTTGCCTTATAAATAAACTTGATCCATTACACACACACATACATACAATTTGACTTGGCTGGCTTGGCTGTCTGGAGTGCGATAAATTTGGGCTTATGATTTTATCCCTTTTATTATTGGGCACGCCCTTACGCCCTTTGGCCCTTTTGGAGTCGAGTGCCTGCCATTTTCATTTCATTTTCATTCTTAGGCACATAGGCTCATTTTCATTTTCATTCTTATTCTCATTTTCATTTTCATTTCCATTTTGTTTTTGGCTTTGCCTTTTGCCTGCTTGCTCAACCGTGAAACAACGCGCTCACTCACACACACAATCACACACACACACATACACACTCACACACACATATACGCCACGCATTGTCAGCTTTTCAAGCAATGCGAAAAAGGCATTTATTTTGCTTGCAAAATAAATAAACTATATAACAATAAGCAGGCTAGCAAATTAAACACACACAATGCGCACAACTTTTGCTTTGTTAACATTGTCTCGATTTTAGCCACAAAGCACAGTGCCAAAAGTTTTTAGCCATGTTACAAACTAAGTAGAAGCCTCCAATCAGCCAGGCTGCAAATCAAACAAAATTAACAGAATATAACAATAGGCATACTCGAAACGAATGTCCTTGGCCCAACGACATAGCAGTCTAATCAGAAGACACATTTCACGAAAAACCAAAAAGCCAATTCGAAAACAACTTCAATGGCAACTAACTAACTATTCCAATTGAATCTAATCAATGTGTACATTACACAGATATTGAAATCAACTTCATCAAGAAATAGATATTGATACTCAAATGTTATTGTATTTATCTGTATTTAGGCTCCCGAACGTTAACTTTATCGTGTGGTTAAACTTGATCGTGCCTATTTTTATCTTTATACCTACATGATGCAATACAGAGCAGTATTTGCATTGGAAATGCTGTTCAATGCTGCTTAATTGCTTTTCATTTCATTTGCTCAAACATAAATTTAAACCAAAAAGGATAAGGTTTTAGAAATATGCTACGACAATTCCAATGACATACATGTTTATCGAGGGTTTCACGGAAATCTCTAGAGATTTTCGGTTGCTTTGCATTTTCATTCGCTCTTAGAACCAGCCGGTGCTGAAATGCTTTAAGCTATTAAGTTTTTATACTCTTTTTAATTTTTTTGAAAAAAAAAGAAAAAAGAATATATTGGATTTGTGAAATGTCCGTCTGTCCGTCCGTCTGTCCGTCCATCTGTCCGTATGAACGCAGGTTTTTTCCACAGCTTTGAAGCCAGAGCAACCAAACTTGGCATACATGTTGGTCTATACCATAGGCAGACAAAGTGTCAAGATCTCCCCCCCACCCCCATCTCTTTCCCCACAAACCGCAAAAACCTATATCTCCCACAGTTTTATAGCTAGAGTAACCAAATTTAGCACAAGGGCTACTTATCCCATCCTTGATTGATCTGACAAAAAAAATTCGGCCACGCCGAAAAGTCTGTATCTCCCCCACCCCTTTAGCTAGAGTCACCAAATTTTGCAGGTTGAATTCTATTGCCCTATTAAATCGATTGGATAAAATAATTTTGGTAAGCCCACCCTGCCCTTGCAAACGACCAAAGTTTGTTTCTCCCAAACCTGTACAACGGGCCCAACCAAACTTAAATTGATGGTAAAACTTGAAAGATTTGAGCAAAAATAGAATTGTCACGCCCACTTCTGACTCCGAAAAGAGGCTAAAAAAGAGTAAATAGCAGTCGAGTGCATCCGACAGCAACGTTCTTACTTGTTTGACTTATGGAAGAGTCACTGAAGCAATTTCAATTTAATTGCAACCAATTTATAGCCAAATTAAATATCATAGCTGTCAAAAAACCGACATTCGGATGTTTTCAAAGCTCCTACAAAATTAATAGAGGTTTGGTTGAAAAAACCAACATAATCAATTTTAAAAATTAAATATATATTAGTAATGGAAGCAAAAATGTTTTTCTGAACTATCTGTATTACATTTTATAAACATTTGAATTGTTTTGGTTGTTAATTTTAGAGTTAAAACAAGTAAGAATACTCTAGTCGAGTGTGCCCGACTACGAGACTCCCTGCTCCCAGCTTGCATTTCAAGCAGTTCAGCGGCAACACAAGCAAGCAGCGTACTCAACTTGCACAGTGCATGTCAAACTGTTGTTTTTGCCTGCGGAGACAGGGGAAATAAGTTCTTCCTTAACTTTGGTGCTATTTATCCGATGGTGTTGAAATTTACACATCCGAAAGACATTGATTAAACATACATGTGTACCAAAAATGAAAGCGTTATCTTTAAAATTGTGGCTGTGGAAGTCTTTTACAATTTGCGGTGGTACGGAGGGGGGGGGGGGGGGGGTGCATCCGATATTTGAAATAAACTTGATCTTCGTATGGTACAGGAACCTGCATGCCAAGTTTGGTGTCTCTAGCTCTTATAATCTCTGAGATCTGTGTGTTCATACGGACAGACGGACAGACAGACTGACATGGCTAGTTCGTCTCGTTGATCCTGATCAAGAATATATACAGTTTATAACTCCCTTTTTCCGATTTTTAATAGGAACAGGGAGTAAAAATATCCATTGAAAAAATTCAGTCAACCAAACCAACCGAACACGTGAGTTGCCAACTTACTCGAAATTGATTGCTACAGAAAACAGTTGCCATACATTTTGTTAAACTTGGCCGGCCACAAATTTTGAAATTGTTTTGTTTCAAAGTTTAAAATATTAATTACAAAAATAAGTTGGTGTACTAATACTTTAATAAAAAATTATCATTATAATTTTTGAATATCAAAAAGAATAACAAAAATGCAAATAAATGTAAACAAAATTATTTCCGTGTGGTGGCAACGCTAGAATCAAAATCTCTAGAGATTTCTGTGGCATCTAAAAGTTGGAATTCGGTTGGAAGAGGTTTCCGTGACAGCCCCGTTTTAAAAAATGTTTTAATAGACTATCGCAAACTGCCACAACTTTTATTTTGCAACCTTTATAAATAAAAATATATTTTAACAGTAATTATGACTTTTAATATACAAATTAAAATTAAGAATTTTTAAGAGATTTTCACATAAATTGTATTTTTTATTAAAAAAAACCTAAAAAACTTAAAAAACTGTTATTGGTAATTTTTATTGTATATTTTTCTTAAAAAGGTTACCAAATAACAGTTTTTATTTAACATCTTTTTCTTGAGTTTTATTACAAACATTTGTTTAACAGTGATTTTTTATTTTTATAAAAAAAGTAACCAAATACATGTTATTTTGTAACCTTTATTGCAATTAAGAGTTCTTTAACAACCTTTATTTTAATAGTTGGAAGCATATCTTCTAAATAAAGTAAAGAATTTTGTCACACTAAATATTTAAAAAATTAAACTAAATGTTTATTTTGGGCTGTGACCACAATAAAAATATAACATATAAATAATTTATAAAATATATATTTGAGGGTATTTTTTATTAAAAATAAATAAAAATAACTGCTAAACATAATCTTAATTATCTTAAATTGCGCATTAGAATTTATTTTGAGAACAATAAAATAATTTCACACAAATGCTTAAAATATAACTTTATAAACAATATCAATACCAATTGAATCGAATAACTTTTTAATGATTTTATAACATCAAATTACTTTTTGAAGTAATCTGAACTCATTGCATCAAATTACTTTTTTAATTACTCTATATCAGAAATGAAAACTGTCAAAATATATTTTAATCGTTACTTTGTTCAATAAAGAAAAACATTCAATAAATAATTACATTTTCTGCAAACTGAAAGAGTGACAAATGCAGAACCTTTTTTCATATTTTTTTAATATTTAGGCTCGTTGGTAACTCTGTTGCATGCAATTTAAAAACACTTAAGATAATTTGAAATATAATTTGTCAAAGGGATTTATGTGGGCTTTTTTTTTTTTCGAAAAATGAAGTATCATTTTATTGCGCCGATATTTCTATACATTTGAGTAAGTATATCTTTTCATCATGTTTGTTTGTATGTGTGTGTCCTCGTGATTGTGCGTGTGTGTGCGTGCATGTGCGTGTGCGATTGTGCGTGCTCGTAATTATGTGCTACATCGTCTTTTATGGTCATAACAGGGATACATACATCTCTTGCTTTTTCTTCTGTTTATTTTTTTTTTTTTTTTCAAATGTATCAAACGAGAAAATGTCACCATCTCCCAACCCACTTTCCCCTCCAACCGCTCTCGGCCTCTCGTTTGTTTGTGTTTAATCTCGTTTTAATGCCGTCGAGCATCATCGTAAAAATTATTACATTAAATGTCAACGCAGGGAGAGACCAAGCAACATTCAAGCACCACACAACACAACACATAACATAATACAATAAGTTAAGATCAGTTGCAACCCGACTAAAATATATACTGTTTTTAATTTTTAGAAATATTTGCATCTTGTTTTCAAGTTGATAAATAGCTCCACAATTATACAAAATGAACAAAGCAATTTCAAATTCATCGGAATTAAATCTTAAGTAAAACTTGGCAAAGGCCTCATCAATTTGGTTAAGTACACGCAGCCGTAAGTGGGCGTGGCATATAAAAAATCGAAGCTGGCATTTAAAAAGGTTTATGGAATATATACATGCAAACAATTTATAATTGTGCTAGTAAAGACAGACAGCCCGATATACCCGCTTACCTTTCAAAACAGAGCATTAAAAAAAAAGAAAGGAAAAAAACTGCGAACAGAAAGAGAGAGCAAGAGGTGCGAAAGAAAATGGAAAGTATGTAAGCAGAGCGTATAAAGAAAAGCGAGTGGGCCGTTGGTTTAAGAGGGTCGTTATTATTAAATTTTACACACACACACACACCACACACACATACTGAGTGCAACAATAAAATGTGCGAATATATGTAAGCCCAAAAGACATGTTTGTTACTATCTCGCTCGCACTAGCGTACTCAAAGGACATACGTGGCGTATACACAACAACTTTATGCCCGGGCCACTAAAATTCAATTTTTACAAGCATAATATGTTGCAATGGCAACACTGATGACACATACACACACACACACACACACACACACACACACACATGAAGCTGGCACACCTTTTGCCTTCATGTTGTGCTTGTTCTTATTGTTCTTCTGCTGCCTTTGCCTTTGCCATTGTCTTTCTTAGCCATCTTTTGCTCGCCCGCAATGATTTTTGCCAACAGCCAACTGCTTTTTATGTGTCGCACGTTATTAAATGAATTCAAGCGCGGAAAATTGCCAGCCAGCCAGCCAAGACAACCCCCCTTAACAACACCTACCTTGCCACAGTGTGGCACTGCCTCCAGCCATATAGTCTCTTCAAGTTGTTGTCCCTTTTGTCAATAGCCCCCAAAGCCCATAAAATGCCCCATCAGTTGGCATTTTTCTGCTGCGCTACAAATTGAAAATTTCATAAATTCTCGCTTCTGTTTTACAGGCCATTTTCCCTTTTCCACCTTTCATATATATATATATATATTTCTTATCTTATCTTATCAGACGCATGGCGACTGCTTAACGGCTCATTAGTTTTATAAATTTGACACAACGGGCAATAAATACATCAGATATATTTCTAAATATAAAATGCTAAAAACAATAAACAATCTGGGCAACAATATAAATCTTTATAATGGATATTTCAAATTTTCAACCAATTCAATGTTATGTCTAAAGTTAAATTCAATTTGGGAGTAAACAGCAGCGTTTAAGCCTATGAAAGAATCGTTTAAATAATTAAAATAAATATTGTTAATGTTAAATGTTTTGTTTTTTCAATATAATTTTCACTTAGAACCAAAATTATAAAATATTCTATTGAGTATAGTTCGTTTTTACATTTTCGTTTAATTTTGAAATCAACTTTTTTCGTTAAATTAAATTGTCGTTAACTTGTCTAATTTGTAAATTGAAATAATTACAATAAACAACAAACTACAAGGGACTAATGAAAATAGTTAATTTTAAAAGAAAGTTAGCTTTAAACGAAGACTTGAACAGAAAGGTTTATATGTGCGTACTTTTAAAATTGCTTCAATATAGGCGAAAATTCATCAGAGTAATTGAAATTTCATTCGAATATTTTCATATCTTTGAACTTTAAAAACCTCCTTAGAAACAATTACTGAACTCAAATTAAATACCATTTGATTATTTAGATACAAATTAAACATAAATATGTAACCCTTTGGAATTATTTACATGTAGTCAGCATTTCATTATTGGCTCACAAAGAAAGTCCTCTCGAAATTCTGTATTCACTTTTATAAGGATCGTTTTTCAAGACAAACGAGTCAAACACTTTTATACCCTCGCAGAGGGTATAATAATTTTGATACGAAATGTTTAACGCATTGAAGGAGAAGTCGTAGAAGAAAAAAAAAACTGTATATTCGTGATCAGCATCAACATCCGAGTCATGTCCGCCATGTCCGTCTGTCTGTCCGTCTGCTTATATGCGTTTTTGAAGACTTTGTTTTAGAGCTATCTTGATGAAACTTGGCGAAGATGCTTCTTTTTATTGCAGGTAGTACATATAGTTGAATTGGCCAGATCGGACCACTATAACATATAACTGCCATAGGAACGATCGGTTTAAAAATTAAATTTTTGTGTGAAAAACTTTTTTGTTTTTCAAGACAACTTAACCAAACTTACTAAACCTAAAATTTAGAATAGTTTATACATGATGACAAAATTTCACCAAAGTCGGACGACTCTATCTAATAGCTGACATAGGAACGATCATTTGAAAATAAGTTTCTGTATGAAAAACTTTTGTGTTTTCAAAATATCTCGACCAAACTCACTATGTCTAAATTAAAGCACGTTCTACACATGTTGACCAAATTTTATCAAAATCGGTTCATTATATCTTATAGCTGCCATAGGAACAATTCGTTGAAAAATAAGGTTTCTTATGCAAATCTTTCCTTCGGTACGCCGAAGATAACATTTCTTTCTTGTTTTAGATTTCTATACGAATTGTTTGCGTGTCAAATATGACAAACAATCAGTGTGACCTGCTGCTTGATATGTCATTGCACTGCTTGTCAACAACTTCCGGTTAAGCAGTGCAGTGCAGTGCAGTGCATTAAGCGATACAAATGCATAGCATACTTTTGTGCGGCTGCTCAAGCGGCACGTCTGGCCTCAGTTTCTCGATTACTTGTTAGCCACGCCTACTCCACACACACACACACATTTGCACATTGACACACATGCATGTACATGTGCACATGAGAAATGTAACTAATGAGGCGTATAATCATTGTTATGTCAACAGTTTTGCTGCCTTTTGACAAACGACTCATACACACAGACACTCATACAAGCACAGTTGAGTATGCTTTGGGTGTGTGCGTTTTTGTGTGTGTGTGTGTGTGTGTGTGGCAGGCAAGAAAATCTACTTGCACATGTCAATATAAATAAGCGACATAGCTCCACGCCTGAGTAGCTGCCCAGTCCACCCCCCTCAGCATGTGTCGAAACTTTAGAGAATGAGCTGCAAAAAAATAAAAAAAATGTACGATGAGGGAACTTCATTATTATCATCGTTATTTCCGTCACGGTTCTGTGTGTCAAGTGACACATACACATACACATACATATACAAGCATAAGGCAAGTGTCTGTGACTGGGATGTAATTGCTGCCAGCCAGCATCATGTAGGAAATAAGCAATTTGAGAGATCATTAAAAAGTTGAAGTGGCAAAAAAAAGCGTATCAAAAAAAAGGAAAAGAGAAGAAACCCGAAAATAAGCGCCGAGATAAAGAAATAAAAAGCGACATCAACGCAAAAGCACATTAAACGACAAGCACTTGAGTGCGCATGTGTGTGTGTGTGCGTGTGTGCTTGTGTGTGTGTGTGAATGTGTTAAAGAAGAATTCTGGAAATGCGTCTGTGTCAATTGATTAGTTGATGTACGTTGCACACACATAACTCTGACAGCAATGCGCACGATGACATTCAGGAAATTGACGCAATTTGGCATGCGCACACACACACAGACACAAACACAAACAAACACACACACACACACACACACAGACATGCAGAAAGCTTTAGGTTAACTGAGCCACAGTCTTTGCATTCAGTTGAATGCACGCATTTTGTGGCTCACAGACATTTGTATGTCCTTTGGCCTACTGCAAAAACGCCAGCCACTCACTGTCACTCTCCCCTTGCCAGCATCACAACATCCTGGCTGAGTTGAGTTTGCCAGAGCCAAAGATTTTTGCGTCAACAGCAGCAGCCAAAAACTCTCCACAAGCGACAGCAACAATGCAAAAATGTTGTTAGTGGCTTTTGCTTGCTGGCCAGCAAAAGGGCTTCTCCAAGTTTGGTGTGTTGGGGGGGGGAGTTCGTCTTCGAGGTTCTGCTACCCTTTCGTCCTTCAGGCTTGCGGCATTGTTCCGCATTTATTCAGCTTTGTAAATAGTATTTGCATTAAATTTTTGGGGGTTGCACTTTGCTGTGCTAGTTAGCGACTTTTCGCTGCACTTTAAATGTCATTTGTTGAGTTTGTCCGCGACGGGCTGCCTTTAAGCAAATTAGTGCAACGTGCCGGGGCAGTCAGGCAGCCAGGCAGCAGGATCTAAGGACCTGCCTGCCACCCAGCCTGCCATTGTGCTTAACCATGCGCATTTCTTTTTGTGTGCAGCGAGACATTCTGCGGCTGCACAGCCTCCATTTTCATTCTCATTCTCAGTTTCATTTCCACTACCAATGCGGCTGCTGCCCCTTTTCGTCCTTGTCAAAGTCCTCATCTGCGTCGCGACGGCAGACCCTTTGTTCTACTTGGTCGCACAGTAGCTGAAATTTGTCGTAACAAGATTTGTTTTTGATTTGGAATTTTGTGTTGTTGCCGTCGTGTTTCTTGCTACTTGAAAAGCGTGCGGCGGACGCGACGCGCAACATTTTTGCGTAAACAACTTACTTTGTGCAACGAAATGCGAACAGCAACAGCAACAACAACAACAACAACAATAAGTGCACAGCAGGACAATCAAGTTGCAAGCAAGCCTGGACACGGCAGGCACTTGAGCCAATTAGGCTTCATGCCACAGCAGGCAAGTTCCTCTGCCTGCTCAGCCTGTCCCCATTGCCCGTCACCATTGTCCTTGTTGTCCTTTGCCGGCCTGTCTGCCCGCCTGTTAAGCTTTGTCCCTCTCTCTCTCTCTCAGTATCTCCAGAAGCCATCCAAAATAACAGCAGTATTACACAGCAATCAATGGACCAAAAGAAAGATTAAATATCTTTGCACTTTTCAGGCATGCCAAATTAACAGCTCTTTATACAAAACCCATCTTTTCCATCCGTCCGTCTGTCTGTCCGTCTGTACGTCTGTCCGTCTGTGCGTCCGTATGAACACACAGATCTAGGAGACTACAAGAGCTAGGGACACCAAACTTGGCATGTAGGTTCTTGTATACCATACGCAGATCAAGTTTATTTCAAATTTCGTATTTGGGCACACCCGAGTAGAGTATTCTTACGATTTGTACTATTTTTTTTCCGTCTGTTTGTCCGTATGAACACAGTTTTTTTCCACAGATTTGAAGCTAGCGCAACCAAATTTGGTATGTATGTTGGTATATACCATAAGCAGGCAAAGTGTCAAGTTAAACAACCCAATTGTTTTTATTGTATTTTATTAGTTAATAAAATACTTTGCACATGCAAATTCAAATTGGTAGATGAGCCTCATTGCACGACAGTATTATACTTATATTTCGATTGAAATTCGTTTAAGCAATTACCCATTTACCAAAATTCTCTTTGAAGAATTAAGCAGATATTTCTATACAGAACTAACCCTATGATAAATCATTTTCAGCCATCTGTTGTATGCCAAGTTAAAATTTTTAATCATATATTCAGCATAAGTAATTTTCTTTATTTTACTTCTTTTTTTTTACCCACACAAATCCGTTGGAACATTTCAACAGCATTTTTCATTCGTTATTTTTTTTGAGTACTACTCTTGTTGTTGTTTGCTTATCTACGATGATGCATGTGCCTAACTCAACCCCTTTTTTTAAGTTCGCAGCCCTTTTTTAGAGTGAGCTACTTACTTTATTATGCTAAAAACTCTGGGCCAAAGTGTGTTATATGGCATAATCCACTAACGAAAATTGAGCAAGAATTTATTATGTTTTATATGCCTAAACAGGCGTCAGTATCAGAGAAACACGCGCTTGCCAGGGTGGTGCAAGGGGTGAGTGGGAGAAGGAGGTAGGCATGGTGGCAGTCAAGAGCAAATGTGCGAGGGGAGTGTTTAGGCGCATAATGAATTATGCAGGGCACTCACAACAGTAGTCCTTGCAGTTCACTGAACAAGTACACACACACACAGACAGAGGCAGACACACACACACACCACAGCTGACATATCAATAATTCAACAGTTCCAACGAGAGAAAACCAAAACACAAGTCAATTTTGTTCGACTAAGAGTTACCATAAATGGTATACTTGTTATTAATAGATATGCGCTTAAGATTGAGTAATGTTTGTTTTTAGATTGTACTCAAGTATACCCGTTGCTAGTTAAAGGGTATACGCATATAATCTATAGAGAGACAGCATAAAACAAAGCAAAAAGGCGCTCTCAACTTGATGAATTATGGAAGTAAATCTGAATTGAAATATAACTGAACTTGATATGTACATAGCACACATATGTATAGGATATATCTATAAATGTATATTATGCATACATATATGCATAAGAATATAAATAAAAGCAATATAAACGGATATACACCTGAATTGGTTTGAGGTTTGCTTTTCCTTTTGCACTCCTCTCCCGCTCTCGCTGTGATTGCCAAATAAATTTATCGCAGCCTTTTCGGTTATTATGGCCAAAATGAAATGCACGCCATATGAGAGGTAATATTTCATCACAGTTACCCAAAAACAGACAAACAGACAGACAGTCTGTTAGACAGGTAAATGTTACATACAATCATATACACTTGTACATACATATGTCTGTATAGTTTGTATTAATAAAAAGATTTATCGTTGCACTCATTTCGTTTGCTTCTTATTCTCGTTTGAGTGTAATTTATGCGGACAAATATTGAATTAATTCACTTTGCTTTATCAATATAATAGCATATTTTTGGGTTCATATCGTCAGCACAGAGCTAATAAACTGCCTTCAAGCAAAAGGAAGAAGTGAAATCGGGTTATACAAATTTATATTGGTAATATAAATAAAAATAAAGTATGCCTTCCTCTGTATGCTTCAAACTTCTAAAAAGGTATCTCTTTAAAGTTCTGTTTCAGTTAAATTAACTAAAGTGGTTCAGGAAATGGTAAGACCAAACAATTTTGAGTTCTTACAGTGGTTTTAAAAGTTTTGTTAGAAAGTTTGAATTGAAATAAAGATTAACAAAATAAGATATAAATAAACAAACATGACCAATGTGTATCTCAACTTTTTGAGAGAAAAAATTGTTGCACCATTGCAAAAATAAATAAATAAAAATAAAATAAATCAAAAATAAGAAATGTGTGAGATGTGTCTGCTAGCAAAGGCCAGACACGACTGAAGAAAAGCTACTGAAGTCTATTCAGATTGTAGCCTACTTTGTCGATTGAAAAGACAAAGCAACTCTCAAAATATACATAATCGATTGGCTTTCAAAATCGATAGCACAAAGTAACTAGAGTTACCTGGAGTATGTATATAGGCAGAGGCAACCCTGTCAACAAACACTTCATTCAAAATATTGTATAAAATACTCTTCGTTGAAATGGACTACTCTTAATATAAAACTAATTTTCGGAGTACAAAATAACTTTGTGCAAGCTTGTGGCAAATTGTTATTATGTCACAATAAAGTCGAAAGTTTAAAAATCAACAATGTGTTAATGTGGTTGTATGCAATAGGGGCAGTCGTGGTCGAATTGCTTTTTTATTAATCGCAAGACCTATTAATTACTTATTTTACAGAGCTACAACTCTCTAGTTTAATCTTCCAAGTTAATGCCAACAAATGTCAATTTCGCCAAACATACCATATCAAAGTGCTGACCCAAGTTATTAACATCTTATTTAGATGAATAAAAAGGATTTGAGCATGGGCAGCTGGCATATATAGTACATAATGGTATACACTTAATGTGTTCCTTGTCGATGCCTTCTATTGCCTTAGACATATGGTACTATGCACAAAGAGAAGGGACTCATCCTCTGTCAGCATTTGACAAGCGTCAGCTGTGGTACTACAGAAAACTTTACACAGAACTTTGGTGCATGTGGGCAGGCTTAACCTGACATGGCTAAGTGGCTGCAGTTTTTCGTTTCCATGAATTGCTTTTAGCCCACAAAAGCTGACGTAAGTTGGCCTTAGATCACGAGCCGCTTTGAGGTGCACTCGTGAGTGTTAAAAGTACTTGTACTTAAAGTGCATTTGTTTTTCGAGAGCGCCGTGCATTTGAAGTGAAACTACTGAGATTCGCCAAGAGACTTTCTGGATAAACAAAGGATAACAAAAAAATAGAAAAAAAAAAAAACTAAAACAAAAACTTTGCAATACTTTAAGTTGAATCGTGCTATAACAACTCAAAAGACAGCGAATGTAAAAAATACTTTTTCACAGTTTGTTAGAAGTGCAATTTCATAAAAACGCAAAAAGACTTTAGAGTTTAAAATCACAGAGAAAATTATCAGACAATTATTAGCCTCAAAATAAATTTAATGAAAACAAGAAAGAAATGTTGTCTTCGGCTTGCCGAAGATATGTATATACCGTTGCAGAAAAGATTTGCATAAGAAAACTTATTTTTCAACCGATCGTTCCTATTGCAGCTATACGATATAGTGCCCCGATTTCGATGAAATTTTGCCAACATGTGTAGAACGATTTAACATAGATATGGTGAGTTTGGTTGAGATATTTTTAAAAACACAAAAGTTTTTCTCACAGAAACTTATTTTCAACCGATCGTTCCAGTCCAATTTTAATAAATTTGGTCAACATGTGTACAACGAGCTATAATTTAAATATAGTGAGTTTGGTCGAAATATTTTGAACAACAGAAAAGTTTTTCATACAGAAACTTATTTTCAACCGATCGTTCCTATGGCAGCTATAAGACATAGTCTCCCGATTTCGATGAAATTATGTCAACATGTGTGAAAAGTGCTGAAATTTAGGCATAGTGAGTTTCGTTGAGTTATTTTGAAAAACAAAAACGTATTTCATACAAAAACTAATTTTTCAAACGATCATTAATATGGTTCCTATATATGTTATAGTCGTCCAATCTGCCCAGTTCAAATAAAGGTACTACCTGCTATAAGAAGAAGCATCTGTGCCAAATTTCATCACGATAACTCTAAAACAAAGTCTTGAAAACGCATATAAACAGACGGACATGGCGGATATGACTCGGCTGTTGATGCTGATCACAAATATACATTTTTTACTCCCTGTTCCCATTAAAAATGGGAAAAAGGGAGTTATAAAGTACTGCAAATGTGTGTAACAGGCAGAAGGAAGCATTTCCGACTATATAAACTATATATATTCTTGATCAGCATCAACAGCCGTGACGATCTAGCCATGTCCGTCTGTCTGTCTGTCTGTCTGTCTGTCCGTCTGTCCGTCTGTCCGTATGAACACACAGATCTCGGAGACTACAAAAGCTAGAGACACCAAACTTGGCATGTAGGTTCCTGTATACCATACGCAGATCAAGTTTATTTCAAATTTCGGATACACCCCCCCGCACCCCCTCAAATCGCAAAAGACTCCCACAGCCACAATAGAGCAAAGATAGAGCTTTAATTTTTGGTACACATGTATGTTTAATCAATGTCTTTCGGATGTGTAAATTTCAACACGATCGGATAAATAGCACCAAAGTTATGGAAAAACTTATTTCCACTGTCTCAGCAGGCAGAAACAACAGTTTGACATGCACTGTGCAAGTTGAGTACACTGCTTGCTTGTGTTGCCGCTGAACTGCTTGAAATGCAAGTTGGGAGCAGGGAGTCTCGTAGTCGGGCACACTCGACTAGAGTATTCTTACTTGTTTTCTTCTGATAACTCTCCTTCAATGTGTTACACATTTCGTGACAAAATTATAATACCCTCTGCAAGGGTATAAAAATGTAGCATTTTTAATTAACATATTTTGCTTTTGCAATAAATCGTATTTTAACAATAAGTAAAGAAAATAAATTTAAAAATATGATACTTGGCAATTTGGCAAGATGTCATATGACAATTATTTTATAATGAATGTATGGCTGAGGGGTTCCAAGTACCCATCTGGCAAATATGCAACTACATACTAGCTCTCGGTAACCGTCCATGGCCCCAATTGGGATCCAATTACTAATTTCTTATGGCGCTAATTCAATTACGAGTACCCGCCAGCCGTGCGCCAACCGAATTAAGCTACTTACACAATAATTGACTTCAACAAACTGCATTTGTTGCGCATTTATCTTTGGCTCGTCTCGAGCTCTGTGTGCACAGTCAACGCGCCCTGTTGAACCCAACCGAACCACAGCCCAGCAACCAGCACACAACCCACACAACCCACCAATCCAACAGCTTGGGCCCAACCACTGAGCTCAAGTTCCACAAAAGATAAAAAGTAAACTTAAGCAAAGTGAAAGCAACGCGAATTTGAGAAGGATGGCAAATGAGTAAGCGTAAGGGTGAGAGGAATGGGCATAACGTAAGCTAGCATTGAAGTGCGTTGGGCTTTGTTTACTCGCCAGGCGGCACTTCCGCTTCCGCTCTAGCGTTTGGCCTCCATATACGAGTACAGCTGTGGTTTTCATCCTGCTGCAGCTCCATCAAATTGCAATATCCGCGACAGCGACATCGACATCAAGGGTCCTGCCATCGATATCCAAGGCGGTTGACTGCATTTTTCTCATCCATCTGCTTTTGCCTTTTGCCTCCAACCATACTCAGTTCCCTTTTCCTTTTCACAATTTTGCCCCACTGTGTGTGTGTGGGTGTGTGTGCAAGATTAATGCATCTTAGCCAAACGAAGCCGCATTGAGTGTGTGGGAGGGTGTGAGCAGAGCATCTTAATACTCTGGTTCCACTTAAAATGAGCAGCCGCTGATTCACTCCCACGCTTCTACAATACTTCCTTCACTCTCCCTTCCACCACCTTGCTTTGCTTGCTGTTGTTGTCGTTGTTGTTGTCTTGAATCAACCACAGGACCACAACCAACACAAGCTCTTTTGCATATCGATAGCTCCTTGAGCCAGTGACTTGTTACTGTTTAAGAAGCAGTTACTCTCGCAGAGCTGTGGGACTCTGAAGCTGATGAGCTCAGGGATGCACTTTGATTGATGACCGCACACTCATCTGGCATATAGAGCATGTACTACTTAGTTGAAATTTGTTGTAAATTCTGTCAATTTGAAGTCCATTACGAACTAGCTAATTCAGTTTATAATTCCATTCAAAACGAAAACTTGAAGCTGGAACTCGTAGAGAATAACTATTAACAATTAAAAATCAAAATCATATAAATGACTTATGCACCTAACCTTTTTGTGCATGGTTTTTCAATTAAAATAAACATATTTTGTACGCCTATAAAACTTTTGAAATTGACATTGCTAATTATAACGATAAGTGATTAAATTGAATACTAAAAATAATTAATTAAAATGCCATTGATGCGGTTGATGTCACTTTGAACACACGCGCACACACACACACACACACACACACAAACACACACACACACACACACACACACACACAATGTGTTACCAATACAAAGGTCAAATTAAATAAACAGTCGCGCAACAATGTATTGTATAACAACAAAATGAACAAAATAAGCTGCGAAACAAAATGGTGTAAAAATACAATGAGCAAACAACAAAATGAAAAAAAAGGGCAAGAAATAAAGTTAAGCACAAAACAAACACATGAAAAACTTTTCAAAGTGGTACATGAGTTGTTGTAGTGTTTTCTGTTGCTTTCGCCAACAAATCGAGGGCTGATTCACAAGTAAACAATATTTCTAATAACTCTTACGCTAATACCAAAAACGATATTGAAATATATGTATATATTATTATTTTTAGGATATTTTGACAATTTCAAAAGGCACGTGGCAAGGGCAAGGGTTCAACCGATAGAGAGAGATATTCTTTATCAAATTTAATTTATTATCTACACTTCATAATATGTTGATATGATACCAATCATAATATAATAATATAATAATAATCATAATTTAATTTAATTTAATATAATTTAATTTTATTTTTTATTCACACTTAATAATACGTTGATACGAAACCAATCATAATTACAATTCAATTTTCCATTATAAGCCAAGGATTCAACCGCCAGAAAGATAATCTTTATGAAATTTAATTTAATTTCTTTCAATTTAATTTGATTCAATTTTATATAGTTTAGTTTAGTTTAGTTTAGTTGAGTTTGGTTTACTTTAGTTTAATTTAATTTAATTTTATTTTATTTTATTTTATTTTATTTTATTTTATTTAATTTAACTTAGTTTAATTTAGTATAGTTTAGTTTAATTTAGTATAGTTTAGTTAAGTTTAGTTTAGTTTAGTTTAGTTTAGTTTAGTTTAGTTTAATTTAATTTAATTTAATATAATTTAATTTAATTTTATTTAACTCAGTTTAATTTAATTTAATTAAGTTTAATTAAACTGAATTTAATTTAATTTAATATAATTTTTGCAAGAAAGCAGTTCAGACGCAACGCACTTAACCCATTTTTAATGTTTACAGAGAGCAAATATAAGCCTCTGAATTTGTTGGGCGACCCTCGTATGTGTTTATAAGTAGCAAATTAAATTATGTACATTTAATTAAAGTGACAAACAAAGTGTAAGTCAGGCGTAAGTTTTGCCCCAGGAGGTGGCACCAACTTAAAAACGACTTTCAACTTGAAAAGAATAACGCAACATCTCTCTGTGTGCGTGTTTTTTGTTTGTTTTTATACGCTGTTCATGCGGGAAATAAAGTATTTTGGTTTTAAAAACATGAAAAACTAATAAATTTCTTATAAGCAGAGTATATAGCAGTCGGGCTGCTTAAGTTATTTATAATTTTTTGTGCATATGATACGAGTAAAACTAACAAAGCACGTGGATAATTTTAATTTTATGTACTTTCTGTTGCAGACACACGGACCAAAACTTTTTAAAATTGTTTTGCAAATAGCAACAACAACAACAACAACTTGCAGCAGTCGCAGCTATAAGTCTTAGCATACCGCAGAGCGCACAGCAACTTTTGTGGCGCTTTCACTTTACACAGCTTCAGTTTCAGCTACAGCTCCAGCTTCAGTTCCAAGCCCCAGCCTAGTCGAGTATCACATTGTGGCTTGAGCAATTTGTGCAACGACAACAGCAGCAGCAGCAACAATAACAACTGTAACTACAGTCAGCGCACAAAGTATGTACACACGTATGCAGACTACTCATGCATTAGTTTTAGTTTCCACATCACATGACGCTGGGGGTGTCATATTGAACAACAAAAAAAGATTGCTTTCAAATTGGGCCAAGCAAAGTCAAAAATGAAGAAAAAGCAAACAAAATGCAAATGCTGAAACAAACTGACCGGCGGCAACTGCAACAATTTTTGTTTCCAAATTAATTGCAGTGGTTGAAACTGCACAAAAACAAAAAAGGAAAAACAAATGTAACGAGAAATTTCAACAAATCGGGCTAAAATCGAGCAATGTAAACGTTCATTTTTTCAGTTTTCAGTTATTTTTTTTTTTTTTTTACTGCATTTACTGTCTCAGAAGTATCTGGGTACAGTGGGGCAAAGATGACATGTGGGCGGACAGCTCATGCTCCACTGACAACATGATGACAGTTGACAGTTTTCAAAAATGTGTGTGTAGGAACCTGATGGTATGGATTACTGTACTTAAGACTAAGACATTAGGCTTCCAGGGATGGTCCTGTTGAAATATTTACTTGGATGTTCACTGACATATAAGGAAGGTAAAGAAATTTCTTCTGCTTGCCCAGTTTACAATTCCAAATTTGTTTTAACAAGCAATTTTTAAAAACCTTCATTTACAACTTTCCAATGGCAAGAATTACTGTATCTTAAACATAGTGTTATCAGGTATGATCTTCTTTGAAGAACTTATGTTGAGCGCACTATTCGGAAAATAAAGAAATATCTATTGCTTATATAAAAGCCCAGTTTCACTTTCACAATATTTATTCGAAAACAAGAAAGAAAAGCAGAAAAATGGTTCAGATATATACGTAATCGACCGATTGTTAATATGACAGCTAAAAGATACAGTCGTCCAATTTTATTGAACTTTTGTCAAAGTTGTTTGAGTTAACTGAAACAAGAAAGAAATGTTATCTTCAACGTGCCGAAGTTATATACCCTTGTAGAAAAGATATTCAAAAGAAAACTTAAATTTCAACTGATCGTTCCTGTGGCAGCTATAAGATATAGTGGTCCGAATTCCAAATTGTGTAAAAAGTGCTAAAAATTAGAGATAGTGCGTTTGGTTAAGATATTTTGAAAAACAAAAAAGTTTTTCATAAGAAAACTTGATTCCAACAGGTATGGCAGATATAAGATATAGTGAGCCGATTCGATGAAATTTTGTCAACATATGTGGATAGTGCTTAAACTTAGATATAGTTAGTTTGGTTAAGGTTTTTTGAAAAACACAAAAGTGTTCGTTCGTTCCTATGACAGCTTTAAGATATATTGGTCCGATTTCGATGAAATTTTGTCAACATGTGTGAAAAGTGCTAAAAGTGGTGCTTGCAGAAAGAAGAAGTATCTGTGCCAAGTTTCATCAAAATAGCTCTAGAACAAAGTCTTGAAAAACGCATATTAACAGACAGACAGACGGACAGACGGAAATGACGGACAAGACTTTTTTCTGAGACGTCTCCTTCAATGCGTTACACATTTCGTGACAAATAATATTACCCTCTGCAAGCGAGTAAAAATTTAATTTTTGTTTCTTTGGCAGCCCTAAGATATAGTAATTCAATTTCAAAAATATTTTAAAAATAAAATAAAATTAAATTTAAAAATAAAATGAGTAACCAATACTTTTCAAAATTAATCGAGAGTTCAGCACAACGAATTGGGGCCAAGCTTCTGATTCTACGGCATTTTGTTAAAGTGGGCTGTGCTTTTTACAGTCAGTTGGCTGTGTTGTTTTTATTAATGTTATGCTTAATATTGAATGTGTATATTTAATATATTTTCGTTAATGGTATGCTTATTTATTTCGTCGAATGTTTAATTAATTGTAAATACACACAGAATACACAGTTATATTTGTGTATGTGTATTTGTGTCGACGTGTGTGTGCTTTAATATGCATTGGCGGCGTAATGAATACCAAAAATCGTTATAATTGCAAATTCCGCGCAATGTTGGCAAATTTTCCTTTTCATGTATGTTTCAATATTATATGATTAAATATGAGCGTTTTTTTCAGAGCAACTTTATTATATTGAAGTCATGGCATCTACTTACATTATCTTTGCCTTTATACTAAATAGTATATAATTTGATTTCGTTAAATGCATTTTTATTCAACACAAGTCTCAAAGATTGTAACACATCCTCCATTGGATACTTCATGTTTATTTATCTTGTTAGCCAACAACGAGCCACTCCCCTTTGGCACCACATAAATTAATCAACTGCAGGCACACACAGACACGCACACACATACACACACACACACACATAGAGAGATACATAAGTATACAAGCACATTTGCCCGCAGACAAATATTTGCCACTTCTCTGTATAAACTCCCGACAAAATTCCAACTGTACGGGCTTGTTGCCCGTTTCCGGCAACGGCAACGGCCTCAGTATGAGTCAGTTGGTCATCAAAGCTGCAGCTCAGCTGTCCATCGATGTCACAGATGTCACCGCCATGACAGACATCATTACAAATACACTAATACACACACACACACACACACATTCACATACACACAAGAACACACACACACACAATCTGTGTGAACTGGTTGGCTGACTGATGTTCTCTGTTGGCTGTTTGTTGTATGCTCGTCTATAAATCATGTTAATTACGTTATAGCAAATAATTTGCCAGCATTTCCACACTCATACATACACACACACACACACACATTCACATTTGGCGTTAACATGGCCATGGCATAGCACTATGGGTAAAATGTACATTTTGCAAGGCATACAACATTTTTCATACCCGTGCAGAGGGTAAAGAAAAAATCAATTTGTTTATTTGTGATCAGCGTCAACGGCCGAGTCATGTCCGTCATTTCTGTCTGTCCGTCTGTCTGTCTGTTAATAAGCGTTTTTCATGACTTTGTTCTAGAGTTATCTTGATGAAACTTGTCACAGATGATTCTTCTTTCTGCAGGTAGTACCCATAGTTGAATTGGCCAAGTCAGACCACTATAACATATAGCTGCCATAGGAACTATCGTTTGAAAAATTAGTTTTTATTTGAAAAACTTTTTTGTTTTTTAAGATAACTCAACCAAACTCACTTTACCTAAGTTTAAGGATAGTTAATACATAAAAACAAATTTTCATTAAAATTGGACTTCTATATCTTATAGCTGCCATAGGAACGATCGGTTGATAATAAGTTTCTGTATGGAAAACTTAATTATTTTTCAAAATATCTCGACAAAAATCACTGTATCTAAATTAAAGCACATGTTGAACAAATTTGATCAAAATCGGATCACTATTTTTTATAGCTGCCATAGGAACAATCAGTTGAATAATAAGTTTTCTTATGCAAATCTTTTCTGCAAGAGTATCTATCTTCGTCACGGCGAAGATAATATTTCTTTTTTGTTTATGTTTTAAAATAAACCTAAACCAACTTTTAGGAATATTCCAAAAACAAACCTAATAACCACGCTCATTTAAATACTATAGGTATCAGATATGTGTGTAAAATTGCCCATAGTGATATGTTTTCAGTTCTCACAATTTTCATCGCAAGTTGACAGTTGGTTCACATCAGAAATGTATCACTTATTTGCTTGTTTTAATGAGACTGGGCAATATATGCGGTTGATCTGAAACACCAAACGAATGCTGACGAGCATTTCAAAAGTCCTGCTCTAATGATATCCTTGCGATTGCGATTGTAACATAATTAACCAACGCTCTAGACCACTATTTGGATGTACGTACATATGTGCCGAAAACCAAGGGTTCAATACCAATTTCGACGTAAATGTTCCAATTAGCAAACAACAAAGGGCTAATTTCGAAAATGTTGTCGCTTCAATAGATACTTGGCCTAAGTCATTTTAGATACTCAATCGTTGGAGTTAAATAAAGGAGCTCACAAAACAAATATCAAACTACTAATAGTTATGATTGTTTTAAAAAGGAACCCTAAAAAAAAGTATTGCAGATAACCTTAAATCATCACATCAAACTCATAAATCTATCAAACTATCCATTATGTAAACATAAAGGCATAGTTTTGATTTTGTTAAATTTAAACTACGAGTACTCTATGTTTCTATCAATGCCACTAATTGACCTCTATAGTTAGGAATTATTTTACCACCTAGCATTTAAAAGCGTGTTTTTTTTAAGCTCAACACTGTGATGACAGTTGTATGCATTTTGCAACACCCCACCACACCACACCACAACACACACATTCATTCCGTGCACATTATACCACATCAGAATCAGAATCACAATCACTCGGGGTGAACTGTGATTGTCAGCTCGGAATTCTATTTGCGTTCATTCAACTCTGCTGAATAGCAGCACCCTTGGGATGGAACTCTAAAGCTGTCGTCTGACTTTAGTGGTGGGGACAGTGAGTAGTTGTGAGTAGTGAATGAGTATGAACTGAGTATGGGGAAGACTGTGCCCTCGATTAATTGAGTTTGCCGCAAGCAAATAGCTCGACTGACAGTTCAAGCTGCAACTTTAAGTACTTGCACACGCCCATGGAAGAGCATCAGCCAGCTCTTGAGCATAGTTTTTTTCATGTTTTTAAACTTTGCACTCATTCAAAATGGTTAAATGGCATTTATAAACTACTTCAAAAGTATGTTACAGGCGTTCGCAGGCATCTCTGACCATATAAAGTATATATATTATTAATAAGCATCAATAACCGAGTCGATGTTACCATGTCTGTTTGTATATCTGGCTTTCTGTTTGTCAATCTGTTTATTTGTCTGTACGTCTCTATAACCGCTTCGATCTATAAGAGTTAAATACACCATGTAGATTACACGCAGATCATCTTAATTGCAATTATGAAATTCAATATAAGCAGGCCTGTTCCCATTTCCGAGAACTTCTCATTCCGAATCATATTCAATATCTTGACACTTTGTCTGCCTGTGGTATATATCAACATGTATACCAAGTTTGGTTGCTCTAGCTTCAAAACTGTGGAAAAACCCTGCGTTCATACGGACGGACAGACAGACGGATGGAAAGACGGACATTTCACAAACCCAATATACTCTTTTTTCTTTTTTTTTTTTTTTTTTTTTTTTAATTAAAAAATGAGTATAATAACTGAATAAACTTAATTTCTCATTGATATTCGTTATTTAGAAGAGCTAATAATACCAATATCGAAAGTTTTGATCGGAATCGGAAACAGGCCTGGAGAAAAATGAGTTTGGTCGAGCTATTTTGAAGAAGAAACAAGAAAGAAATGTTATCTTCGGCGTGCCGAATATAGATACCCTTGCAGAAAATATTTGAATAAGAAAACTGTGTTTACAACTGATTGTTTCTTTTGCAGCTATAAGATATAGTTATCCGATTTTGATAAACTTTGGTTCAAATGTGCAGAACGAGCTTTATATATTGAGTTTGGTCGAGATATTTTGAATAACAATAAGTTTTTAATGCAGAAACTTATTTTCAACCATGCGTTCCTATGGCAGCTATAAGATATAGTCGTCCGATTTTAATGAAATTTTGTCATTATGCATAAACTGTCTTGAAACTTAGGTGAAGTGAGTTTTGTTGAGTTATCTTGAAAAACACAAAAGTTTTACATACAACAACTAATTTTTCAACCGATCGTTCCCATGGCAGCTATATGTTATAGTGGTCCGATCTGGCCAGTTCAACTATAGGTACTACATGCAATAAGAAGAAGCATCTGTGAAAAGCTTCATTAAGATAAGTCTAGAACAAAGTGTTGAAAAACGCATATAAACAGACAGACAGACGGACGGACAGATTGACGGACATGACTCGGCTGTTGATGCTGATCACGAACATACAAATCGTTTTTTTTCTGAGACCTCTCCTTCAATGCGTTACACATTTCCTGACAAAATTTTAGTAACCTTTGCAAGGATATAAAAATTATGTTGCAGAATTATCGATGTTTTTCGACTTGATATTAACATTGACTCTGTTGTGTTGAATTGAGAATCACAAAAGTCGATTATATTAAACCTTATAACTTAACTAATTGTATATCTAGATAAAATTAGATAATGTTACAATTCGAATTTAATATAAGCATGTAAAGAACATTTTTACAAGATGTCTTTATTTTGCTTAAGCAGACAAGTGGTCGTCATAAATCGGGCAACACAAAATGGTCACATGTCGAGATTTGCACAAACACACACACACACACACACTCACACACACACACATACACACACACACACACACACACACACACACACACACACACACACACACACACACACACACACACACACACACACACACACACACACACACACACACACACACATACACACAAAAGAGAGTGGCTCGCAAGACAATGGCGATAGGCCATCGTTATTTGGGACATTGTCGTTCATTGTCTATCCACTGTACAAGTATACTTTCCACTTATTTGGTGGCCTAAATATTAAACCATATGTGCCACTCACAGATATCTAGCACATGCACATCCGAGTACAGTACAGAGTGGGTAAGTGTGGGTGAGTGTGGGTGAATGTGGGTAAGTGTGGGTGAGAGGTATGTAAGTATGTGGTTTATATAGCCCTTTTGGCTTTACTAGTGGGTTCTGTTCGGTTCTCTTTGCCGCTGGACGTCGTTTAATGCAGTGGAAAAATGATTTCAGTGCTTTGGTTCCACTGCCCAATTTGCGGTTCAGTTTCTTTACAAACTTTGAGCCCACTTATGGGTTCCCTGGGTTCACTGGTAGCTATCGAGCTCCACTCCGACCTCGTCTTTGTTGTAGGCTAGTTGTGAATGTCTTTGTGTACTTCAAATTTATGATTTTCCATGTGACTTTGAAAAGCGAAGAAAAAAATATAATACGAGTACTGCCTTTTCCTCTGCCTTAGCGTTTGACTTTTCTTTCAGTTTCATCTTATGTTTTTTTTTTTTTTTGGGCTTGCCTTCGTTTCGCTTGACATTTCACTTTTGCCGTATTCACAATATTTTCTTGTATAGCACTTTTTTGTTGCCCTTTTGCTGACAAACATATTCTTTTATTATTTTTATCATCATTTTGTTGCTGTGCCTTAGCTGTGCTTTGCATATGAAGCAAAAGACATGTTGATGATGCTGTGTTGTTTGTCATGCATGCAATAAGATGCTCTGATACTACCACATTGAATTATCAGTGAGAACCTTAAAGACACACACACAGCTGCTTGAGTAAAGTGTATTTAAATTTATAAATATTCTATTTGAAGTATTCTTAAACATAGGTACAATTTTAAATATTATTAGAAACTTTGAAGAAATTGAGTGTTATTTGATAAGCATTTAATTATATGGCAATCCTGCTGGTCCTTTTTTTTGGAATAGTTGCAGTTTTGAAAAGATCTCAATACCAAGAACTTATTGTGAACACACCTCAATCTCCAGAAAGTACAGCTAACAAAAACTGACTGTGAACTCGGAGTTAGTTTTAAAAATTGCGGAAATTGTAACGAAACAATACATGCTTTTTCAAAAGGCTGTATAGTCGTCCAAAACATTTAGCAAAATTTTAATTTTGATTAAAAGCACTTCTACACCAGCTTAAATTCAAGTGACGATGCATATTCAAGCCACAAAGTTTCTGATGTCAAATTTTATGACGAACGGTTTTCAATAGTATCCGTTAAAAAGCTTAGATTAAATTAATGAAATTCAAAAGAGCAGTAAGACCAACTGAACTGTAACTCAGCAAATAATAAAACGAAATACCTTCGAATTCTTGCAGTGGTTCTGCAAAATCTTTCTGAAAGTTCGATTTGAAATAAATATTTAAAAAATAAGATAAAAATAAGCAAACATTTCCAATGCGTATCTCAACTTCTTACGAGAAAATTGTTGCACCTTTAGAAAAATAAACAAATAAAAATAAAATAAATCAAAAATAAGATATGTAAACAAAAGAAATGTGTGAGATGTGTCTGCTGGCAAAGGCCAGACACGACTGAAGAAAAGCTACTGAAGTCTATTCAGATTGTAGCCTACTATGTTGATTGAAAAGACAAAGCAACTTTCAAAATATATATAATTGATTTGATTTCAATATCGATAGCACAAAGTAACTAGAGTTACCTGGACTATGTATATAGGAAGAGGCAACCCTGTCAGCCCTTGATTCAAAATATTGTACAAAATACTCTTCGTCGAAATGGACTACTCTAAATATATAACTAATTTGGGGAGTACAAAATAACTTTGTGCAAGCTTGTGGAAAATTGTTATTATGTCACAATAAAGTCGAAAGTTTAAAAATCAACATGTGATGAAAGCTTTTTGCCGATGCTCTTCATAAAACGCAAGCCAAAATTACCCATACGCAATGTGGTCGTGTTTTCTCCCTGTTCCCATTAAAAATGGGAAAAAGGTAGTTATAAAGCACTGAAAATGTGTGTAACAGACAGATGGAGGCATTTCCGACTATATAAACTGTATATATTCTTGATCAGGATCAACAGCCGAGACGAACTAGCCATGTCCGTCTGTCTGTTCGTCTGTCTGTCTGTCCGTCAAAAAATCAACACGATCGGATAAATAGCACCAAAGTTATGGAAGAACTTATTTCCCCTGTCTCAGCAGGCAGAAACAACCGTTTGCCATGCACTGGACAAGTTAAACGCGCTGCTTGCTTGTGTTGCCGCTGAACTGCTTGAAATGCAAGTTGGGAGCAGGGAGTCTCGTAGTCGGGCACACTCGACTAGATTCTTACTTGTTTTATAATGAAATTTGTATAACAAAACCTTATGACTCATTATGGAGAATTACAACATTCTAGCTTAATCATTAATTTATTTAGTATTGTAGTATTTTGAGGAAATCGAGACATAAATAGTTTTCGAATTAAGTGGATTTTTTTAAAAGAAATGATTTCGATTAGTATTTTACAAATCTGTAAATCGAAAAGATCTCTTTTAGTTATTATTTCAAGTGTTGTTTTATACTCATTATACTCTTTTTTTCTTTTTTTTTAAAAAATGTGAAATGTTCGTCTGTCCGTATGAACGCAGGTTTTTTCCACAATTTTGAAGCTAGAGCAACCAAACTTGGTATACATGTTGGTATATACCATAGGCAGACAAAGTGTCAAGATCTCAAATAATAATGATAAATTAAGAAAAATATATATTGCAAATGAGAATTTTGCAATAAATAGAATCAAAGAAGCTATGAAATTGTTAGTTGAGTTATGTTTAAGAGATGTGTTTAAACAATGCTACAAACTACGATTTTGAAGTGTTTAAACGTTTACTCAATGTGACAAAACATTTTTGTTCTACTTTAAATCGAGGAGCACTGTAATTGAATTCTCTTTCTTCTGTTTTCTTACAGTATTTCTGGTTTTCTCAGACTTTAGCTGGGTTGGGTCTATGCTATCAGTGCCTTTCATGTTTTTAATTATTTTCTTATGCCCCACTTAAGTACCTTCTGCTACTGCTGCCTCCTTCACGCCCTTGCACCCATTTCCATTTCCAGTTTCAGTTCCATTTCCATTTCCTCCTGCCCAACACGCACTTTGAGTGCTTTGTAATTTTTGCGGTTTTTAAGCCTTTGTGGGACGCGGCCAACTCTTGTTGCCATAGTTCTGCTGTGCCTTGGCCAAGTCTTTGGCTCTGCGAACTCAGAGCAGTATCAATAATGTGGATTTCGGGGCTGTCAGTTGCCGGCTGTTGTCGTTGTCCTTTTTTATTGTTGCTGTTGCATTGTATTGCTGTTGCTATAGTTGTTGTTGCTGTTGTTGCTTTCACAATTTTATCTTTGGCTGCCGTGGATAATTGCGGGCTTAAGCATGCGCATAAAAGTCATTACACTGACTGCCACAAAACGAGCTATTTAGATTTATTCTAATTAGAGACCCAGCAGCAACAACAGCAACAAAAGGAACAACAAAAGCAACAATAGCAACAGCAGCAGTCACATTTCAAATGCTAATCAAAGCTTGGGGTGTCTTGAAAAATGTCGCGTCTTAAGCGATGAAATTGAGTGGAAAACCTTATTGAAATCGACGGCAGCTGTTTGCGTGTTTTGTGCTTTTTACTCCCTCTGCCCATTCAAAATGCCTAAAAGGGAGTAATATCGTTTAGGAAGACATCTCCGATAGTGCAAAGACCATAAATTTCTGATTAGCAACAATAGTCGAGTTGATTTGTTAAAAAATTTGTTGAAGAATATATTTTCCGCCGTCTAAGCAGACATAGTTGAGCTGCTTGCTTGCGTTGCCGCTAAACTGCTTGGCGTACAAGTAAAGCACTGCTTCATCCGTTTGTCTATACTTGTATGTGAGTTTTCAAAGTTGGATGCAGGGTGTCTCATCAGTCGGGCACTCTCGACTAGAGTATTCTTATGATTTTATTATTGCCAATTGCAGCATATTGCGCATACGCCGTGTGGGTGGCGCGAGTAATTTAAATTAATTTGGGAATGATCTGAGAGCACCAAGGTGTATATTAACAATTCGAAGTAATTTATACTCATGCATATATATTTAAATATATAAGTATATTTAATCCAAATCTTTGTTTTATTTCTTATCTATGTTGTAAAGACTAAACCCCAATAAATAACAATCATTTAGTGAATGCTGTTAAGGAATCAATTTGAATCAATCTTGCCTCAATACGATACAAAGAGATCTAAAAAGCCCTTCTTTTCAATTCATATTAATATGCATTCAACTTTATTTGAACTAATAGCCTTTACATAAAATTTCTGTATTTATCAAGTTAAGCTAACTTTTTACTCCCTGTTAAAAATGGGAGTTATAAAGTTCTGCAAATGTGTGTAACAGACATAAGCAGGTATTTCCGAATATATAAACTAAATATATTCTTGATCAGCATCAACAGCCGAGACGAACTAGCCATATCCGTCAGTCCGTCTGTCTGTCCGTCTCTCCGTATGAACACACAGATCTCGGAGACTATAAGAGCTAGAGGTTCCTGTGTACCATACACAGATCAGTTTTATTTCAAATTTCTGGTACACCAACCGCAGCCTCACAAATCAAAAAAAAAACTACCACAGCCATTTTTGATTTTTGATACACATATATGTTTAATTAATGTTTTAAATAAACTTCAAATAAATTGTTTCTGGTTGAAATTTTCGGACTTGTAATATCCAAAATTGTGTCTATTTCAAAAGAATATTGTGTAAATTCTATTTTCTGCTCAACTAAGCAGCATGTTATACAGCTTTTAAATCATTTGATAAAAGGAGCTGCGAAAGAAACAATCAGTTAATCAGCTAATCAGTTATGCGTGTGTGTGCCTGTGTGTGTGTGTGTGTGTGTGTGTGTGTGCGCCCTATCTTAAGCTTAAAACTAACATTCTACCTTGACATCAATTTCACGCTTTTATATTGACTTGGCTGCTTTGGCTTATGATTCGTTGCCACGCCCCGATTTCATTACTGACTTTTTCCGCACACTCATGAAGAAGGCCACGCTGCGTATACGCAATGGTAGACACTTTGTTTCAATATGCATGCCACGCCTCTACACACGCATCCCGCACACACATGTCGGACCGGCAGCAAAGTCACTTAAGCAAATAAATTTAAAAAAAAGAAAATAAGGAAATACCAAAAAAGAAAGCAGGAAGCAAGGAAAAAAGGAAAAAAGCGAGCAGAACTGCTTTTTGTTGTTGTTGCTATTGTTGTTGTTGTTGCTCAAGTATTTATTTTGCCTGAGTGCGCTACAGTTTTTAAGTTTGTTTGCGCTGTGTTTGCAGCGAAACTCATGGCACAACTTGCAAATATTCATTACAAACACAGATACACACACACACACACATATACACACACACACACGAAGACACACACACAGTGACACAGTACTGTTAGCGAGTGAAAGAGAGCTTAGCGTAATGCCATCTCACTCGGTATCAAACAGCTATCTACAGCGTGAACTTAATGTGATTAAAATTGTATGGCTCTTGGTGGTGGCGGGTGAAGAAGCTTGCTCGTCGCCACCTTATCCTTGGTCCTGCTGTCCTGCACTTTCACCTATGCCATGGGCCATGGGCCATGTCCCGCCCCGCCCCGTCTCGCCCCGCATCGAAACGAAACGAACGCCTTTATTTGCAGCAAAAAGTACGACGCGCTCCGCGTTGCCATTAAAAGCAAGCGCAACGGCAGCGTGCAATAAAACCAAAGTGTGGCAACCCTGGCAGCTGGATGTCCTCGTGCCCGCCGCTCCTGCCTCACCAAATAACAAATAGTGTGCATGAGCTTTAGTTGTCCTGGCCGGGTGTCTTGAGACGCGGGGCAGCCACATCTTAAAGTAGCAAATTTATTTGGCATTTCTTGATTTTATGTTGCGTTTATTTTGCGATTGCGCATACGCCACATTGGCCCAGACAGGCCAACGGCAAAAGGCATTGTTAAAACGCCGCTTAATGGATGCTTAAATAAAATTTTAAAGCATTTCAAATTTAGTGTCGAGTTTTAGTGTTTGTCATTAGTGTTTTGGCAGGCGTTAAATATTTAATGCTCGCTGCGCCACTCGACACGATAAGAACCTTGAAGGACGAGAAACGAAGAACCAAGGAGTAAAAACAAGTAGCAAGTAGAAAGTAACAAGTAAGCAACAAAAAGTGAACGTTGCAGCAAACCTGCTGCCGATTGAAGCTCTGAAAATATGCAGCAAACTGTTTGTCTTCTGTATAATTAATATGGCAAAGTGGTAAAAGGAACAAGAACAGAATCAAGCCAAGTTTTTGGCAAATTAACACAATGTTTACGACGACTCTAAAATGGCCAGCAAAAGTTACAATTATTATGTACAAATCACTTACATAAAGTTATATGTAGAGATGCATTGATTTGTGTGCAAATTAATTAATAGCTCTGATTAGTTTACTTCGTAAATAAGTTGCTTTAGTTTATGGAACAATACTCTGCAATTGCATGTTACATTATTAAATCAAGTCAATTATTTAAATTGTATGCAATAACAAGTATGCAACTGTTATATTGATGAAAATCACTATTACCAAGTTAACCTTAAACAATCTATTTAAAAGTTAAAAGTTAAGATCTTGACACTTTTCCTGCCTATTTTACATAAGTATCAACATGTATACCAAGTTTGGTTGCTCTAGCTTCAAAATTGTGGGAAAAACTGCGTTCATACAGACGGACGGACAGACGGACGAACAGACGGACATTTCACAAACCCAATATACTCTATTTTCTTTTTTATTCCCTGTTCCCATTAAAAATGGAAAAAACGGAGTTATAAAGTACTGCAAATGTGTGTAACAGGCAGAAGGAGGCATTTCCAACTATATAAAGTATATATATTCTTGATCAGCATAAGCATCCGACTCAATTTAGCCATGTCCGTCTGTCTGTCCGTCTGTTCGTCTGTCTGTCTGTCCGTCTGTCCGTATGAACACACAGATCTCGGAGACTATAAGAGCTAAAAACACCAAACTTGGCATGCAGGTTCCTGTATACCATACGCAGATCAAAACTCTCACAGTCACAATTTTTAAGATATAGCTTTGATTTTTGGTACACATATTTTTTTTATCAATGTTAATCAGTTGCATAAATTTCGTTGCGATCGGATAAATAGCACAAAATTTATGGAAGAATCTATTACCCCCGTCTCAGCAGGCAGAAACAACCGTTTGCCATGCACTGGACAAGTTAAGTGCGCTACTTGCTTGTGTTGCCGCTGAACTGCTTGAAATGCAAGTTGGGTGCAGGGAGTCTCGTAGTCGGGCACACTCAAATAGAGCATTCTTATTTGTTTTTTTTTCAAATAAATTAAAAAAAGGGTATAGAGAGCACAAAAATGTTTTTATATAACAACTCATATTCAACCTATTGTTGCCATGTTTTTCGCATTTGGTCAATAATATTGACTCAATATGTATACAACATAAAATTAACACTAAGAACAGGAGAGTTAGCTTGGCTAAAGAATCAGTTCCGTCTTTATATAATTTTTTACAAAATTATAGAGCTTGAAATGCAAGGATATTCAGTATTCGGACACACTCAACTAGGGAATTCATACTGGTGTATTATTAAGCAATACTTAAAATATCACAATTGTTTGTTATAAATGACCAACTGTAAAAATTTCCTGTATGTACATGCAATCAAATAAAATAAAACTCTACTCGCGGTAAAAGTCTAGTGCCGATGCATAATTCAAGTCCCAATATTTCTGATGTCAAATTTTGTGGCGAAGTATATTCAATTGAAATACGACTGATGCCATAAAAGAGCTTTAAATAAAATTGATGCAAATCGAAAGAAGAGTTAGACTAATTAAATTGTGGCTCAGAAAATAGTAACACTGTACAACTTCGAGTTTCTACAATGGCTCTGTAAATTCTTCAAAATGTTCGAAATGAAATAAATATTTAAAAAATTAGAAGTAAATAAGATAAGATAATGAAATAAGAAATGCGTCTGTGGCTTCTATGCCTGGTCCTCGTATGAGATACGCTAAACCCCAAAACAAATGCGTCTTAAAAAGCAACGCCTTTACGAAATTTTTGCGTAAAAAGTCGAAGCCAAGATGCCAAAACAAAGAAAAAGGACATCATAAAGGATCCAAGAAAGAGAAATTGTAACAAAATTAGAAAAATAATTAAAGAAAAATAAGATAAATAAAAACTAAGTAAAACAAAGAAATGCGTGTGATGTGTCTGCTGGCAAAGGCCAGAGACGACTGAAGAAAAGCTACTGAAGTCTGTTGAGATTGTAGACTACTTTATCGATTGGGCAGTCAAAGCAACTCTCAAAAGATAATCGATTGGCTTTCAATATCGATAGCACAAAGTAATCAGAGTTACCTGATGTATGTATCCAAGGAGAGGCAACCCTGTCGGCATTCAAATGGAAGATACTCATAGAACAAGGCGGCTGATAGTATGAAAATATATTCAATTCAATATACGAAGTATTCAAAATAATAAAATTAATTTGGAACTCCGCATGTTGCGCAAAAAGCTTTACATAACTTGTGCTTTTTTTTACTCTATTTTAAAAATTTTTTGAAAAAAGAAAAAAAAATATATATTGTGCTTGTGAAATGTCAGTCTTTCCGTCTGTCCGTTCGTCTGTCCGCCCGTCTGTCCGCCCGTCTGTCCGCCCGTCTGTCCGCCCGTCTGTCCGTATGAACGCAGGTATTTTCCACAGTTTTGAAGTTAGAGCAACCAAACTTGTCATACATGTTGGTATGTACCATAGACAGACAAAGTGTCAAGATCTCCCCCCCACCCCCACCTCTTCCCCAATAAACCGCAAAAACTTATATCTTCCACAGTTTTATAGCTAGAGTAACCAAATCTGGCACAAGGGCTTCTTATCAAATCCTTGATTGATCTGACTAAAATTTGGCCTCGCCCACCCCCGCCCCCACAAATAAGCAAAGACCAAATTCTGCAGGTTGAATTCTGTTGCCCTATATAATAGATTGGTTACAAATATTTTTGCCACGCCCACCCCCGCCCTTACAATCGACCAAAGTTTGTTTCTTCCAAACCTGTAGAACGGGCCCAACCAAATTTAAATGGATGGCAAAACTTGAAAGATTTGACCAAAAATACAATTGCCACGCCCACTTCTGACTCCGCAAAGAGGCGCAATAAAGAGTATATCGCAGTCGGGTGCATCCGACTGCAACGTTCTTACTTGTTGTAATGTGTAGTAGGAGAAGCTACACTGCCAGATCTATGTTTCAACCCAAAAAATGCGGGATTTCAAAATCTAAAGGACCAATTTCTTTATACCAGTCAAAAATTGTGAGGTTGTGAATTCAAACGTTTCCTAAGCGTTTTCCCAACAAACTAACAGCCTTGACTAATTTAGTTTAAGACTTTAAGATCAAAGTATAGTGAGTTTTGTACAAAAGGATTTCTACATTTTTGAAAATTTGCATTTTGAAATATTTGAAATGCAATTAAAAAACGCTTTATTAACATTTTTTATTATTTCTAGCTGAAAATTGTACACATTTTCATATCTTGTTACTGTTTTTTAATATTGAAGTCCATTATCTCTTAAATATTTGACAAGATCTAGCGGATTATTTTCACTTGGCCTTGAGCGTGGATTGAATTAACTTGACAATGGGACCAATTTTTCAATGTCCAAATAAAGTCCTACATAGCTATGGTTCACATTAGATTATGTTTCAGATTAAGAGGCACATAAGCAATTTCAATTTTTCAATCGACCTTTAAATTTATGTGTCACTTTAACATGCGAATGTCAAAAATTTGGGACAGATGGCAACAAAACTGTCAAAATCAAATGATTATTCGTGTCAGTTGGCAACATTATTTGTGAGCTCGTCACTTTCAAACCGATACTTTAAACGGCTGTTAAAAATGGTTGGTTAAAGATGTAACTGTCATGGGAAAACATATTGCATAACTAAATTAACATTGCTTACTGCATACAATGAAGTAATGGCATTAGAAACCTCTTTCTCAATCCCAAATTCCCACAGGCATAAAAACCCAATGAAAATATGACATAGTTCCTAAAGCCAAGATGCCAAAACAAAGAAAAAGGACATCATAAAGGAATCAAAGACAGAGAAATTGTTACAAAATTAGAAACATAATTAAAGAAAAATAAGATAAATAAAAACTAAGTAAAACAAAGAAATGCGTGTGATGTGTCTGCTGGCAAAGGCCAGAGACGACTGAGAAAAAGCTACTGAAGTCTGTTGAGATTGTAGCCTACTTTATCGATTGGGCAGTCAAAGCAACTCTCAAAAGATAATCGATTGGCTTTCAATATCGATAGCACAAAGTAATCAGAGTTACCTGATGTATGTATCCAAGGAGAGGCAACCCTGTCGGCATTCAAATGGAAGATACTCATAGAACAAGGCGGCTGATAGTATGAAAATATATTCAATTCAATATACGAAGTATTCAAAATAATAAAACTAATTTGGAACTCCGCATGTTGAGCAGAAATCTTCACATAACTTGAACTTTTTGTATAGTAGGAGAAGGTACAGTATTTAGGTACTATTTGAAAACCAAGTATTATGGCAGATATGTGTTGCGTAACAAGACTTGCGGGATTTCAAAAGTTAATTTAAAATTGTAATTGGAACAAAGTCTATAGGGCCAATTTCTTTGCTAAAATATGAAACAATATTTTACCTATATCATTTGAGCAGAGTATAGCTCTTCAAAATACCTGTCGAAAACTGTGAGGCTGTCAACCCGAACGGTTTTTACTACCTGTTCCCATTAAAAATGGGAAAAAGTTAATTTTAAAGTACTGCAAATGTGTGTAACAGACAGAAGGAGGCATTTCCGACTATATAAACTATATATATTCTTGATCAGGATCAACAGCCGAGACGAACTAGCCATGTCCGTTTGTCTCTCCGTCTGTCTGTCTGTATGAACGCGTCGATCTCAGAGACTATAAGAGCTAGAGACACCAAACTTGGCATGCAGGTTCCTGTATACCATACGCAGATCAAAACTCTCACAGTCACAATTTTTAAGATATAGCTTTGATTTTTGGTACACATATTTTTTTTATCAATGTTAATCAGTTGCATAAATTTCGTTGCGATCGGATAAATAGCACAAAATTTATGGAAGAATCTATTACCCCCGTCTCAGCAGGCAGAAACAACCGTTTGCCATGCACTGGACAAGTTAAGTGCGCTACTTGCTTGTGTTGCCGCTGAACTGCTTGAAATGCAAGTTGGGTGCAGGGAGTCTCGTAGTCGGGCACACTCAAATAGAGCATTCTTATTTGTTTTTTTTTCAAATAAATTAAAAAAAGGGTATAGAGAGCACAAAAATGTTTTTATATAACAACTCATATTCAACCTATTGTTGCCATGTTTTTCGCATTTGGTCAATAATATTGACTCAATATGTATACAACATAAAATTAACACTAAGAACAGGAGAGTTAGCTTGGCTAAAGAATCAGTTCCGTCTTTATATAATTTTTTACAAAATTATAGAGCTTGAAATGCAAGGATATTCAGTATTCGGACACACTCAACTAGGGAATTCATACTGGTGTATTATTAAGCAATACTTAAAATATCACAATTGTTTGTTATAAATGACCAACTGTAAGAATTTCCTGTATGTACATACAATCAAATAAAATAAAACTCTACTCGCGGTAAAAGTCTAGTGCCGATGCATAATTCAAGTCCCAATATTTCTGATGTCAAATTTTGTGGCGAAGTATATTCAATTGAAATACGACTGATGCCATAAAAGAGCTTTAAATAAAATTGATGCAAATCGAAAGAAGAGTTAGACTAATTAAAGTGTGGCTCAGAAAATAGTAACACTGTGCAACTTCGAGTTTCTACAATGGCTCTGTAAATTCTTCAAAATGTTCGAAATGAAATAAATATTTAAAAAATTAGAAGTAAATAAGATAAGATAATGAAATAAGAAATGCGTCTGTGGCTTCTATGCCTGGTCCTCGTATGAGATACGCTAAACCCCAAAACAAATGCGTCTTAAAAAGCAACGCCTTTAAGAAATTTTTGCGTAAAAAGTTGAAGCCAAGATGCCAAAACAAAGAAACAAGACATCATAAAGGATCCAAGAAAGAGAAATTGTTACAAAATTAGAAAAAATTATTATAGAAAAATAAGATAAATAAAAACTAAGTAAAACAAAGAAATGCGTGTGATGTGTCTGCTGGCAAAGGCCAGAGACGACTGAAGAAAAGCTACTAAAGTCTGTTGAGATTGTAGACTACTTTATCGATTGGGCAGTCAAAGCAACTCTCAAAAGATAATCGATTGGCTTTCAATATCGATAGCACAAAGTAATCAGAGTTACCTGATGTATGTATCCAAGGAGAGGCAACCCTGTCGGCATTCAAATGGAAGATACTCATAGAACAAGGCGGCTGATAGTATGAAAATATATTCAATTCAATATACGAAGTATTCAAAATAATAAAATTAATTTGGAACTCCGCATGTTGCGCAAAAAGCTTTACATAACTTGTGCTTTTTTTTACTCTATTTTAAAAATTTTTTGAAAAAAGAAAAAAAAATATATATTGTGCTTGTGAAATGTCAGTCTTTCCGTCTGTCCGTTCGTCTGTCCGCCCGTCTGTCCGTATGAACGCAGGTATTTTCCACAGTTTTGAAGTTAGAGCAACCAAACTTGTCATACATGTTGGTATGTACCATAGACAGACAAAGGGTCAAGATCTTCCCCCCCCCACCCCCACCTCTTCCCCCATAAACCGCAAAAACCTAAATCTTCCACAGTTTTATAGCTAGAGTAACCAAATCTGGTACAAGGGCTTCTTATCAAATCCTTGATTGATCTGACTAAAATTTGGCCTCGCCCACCCCCGCCCCCACAAATAAGCAAAGACCAAATTCTGCAGGTTGAATTCTGTTGCCCTATATAATAGATTGGTTACAAATATTTTTGCCACGCCCACCCCCGCCCTTACAATCGACCAAAGTTTGTTTCTCCCAAACCTGTAGAACGGGCCCAACCAAATTTAAATGGATGGCAAAACTTGAAAGATTTGACCAAAAATACAATTGCCACGCCCACTTCTGACTCCGCAAAGAGGCGCAATAAAGAGTATATCGCAGTCGGGTGCATCCGACTGCAACGTTCTTACTTGTTGTAATGTGTAGTAGGAGAAGCTACACTGCCAGATCTATGTTTCAACCCAAAAAATGCGGGATTTCAAAATCTATAGGACCAATTTCTTTGGCAAAATGTGAAACTATATTTCACCTGTAGCATTTGAGCTGAGTATAGCTCTTAAAAATACCAGTCAAAAATTGTGAGGTTGTGAATTCAAACGTTTCCTAAGCGTTTTCCCAACAAACTAACAGCCTTGACTAATTTAGTTTAAGACTTTAAGATCAAAGTATAGTGAGTTTTGTACAAAAGGATTTCTACATTTTTGAAAATTTGCATTTTGAAATATTTGAAATGCAATTAAAAAACGCTTTATTAACATTTTTTATTATTTCTAGCGGAAAATTGTACAAATTTTCATATCTTGTTACTGTTTTTTAATATTGAAGTCCATTATCTCTTAAATATTTGACAAGATCTAGCGGATTATTTTCACTTGGCCTTGAGCGTGGATTGAATTAACTTGACAATGGGACCAATTTTTCAATGTCCAAATAAAGTCCTACATAGCTATGGTTCACATTAGATTATGTTTCAGATTAAGAGGCACATAAGCAATTTCAATTTTTCAATCGGTGGCAACAAAACTGTCAAAATCAAATGATTATTCGTGTCAGTTGGCAACATTATTTGTGAGCTCGTCACTTTCAAACCGATACTTTAAACGGCTGTTAAAAATGGTTGGTTAAAGATGTAACTGTCATGGGAAAACATATTGCATAACTAAATTAACATTGCTTACTGCATACAATGAAGTAATGGCATTAGAAACCTCTTTCTCAATCCCAAATTCCCACAGGCATAAAAACCCAATGAAAATATGACATAGTTCCTAAAGCCAAGATGCCAAAACAAAGAAAAAGGACATCATAAAGGAATCAAAGACAGAGAAATTGTTACAAAATTAGAAACATAATTAAAGAAAAATAAGATAAATAAAAACTAAGTAAAACAAAGAAATGCGTGTGATGTGTCTGCTGGCAAAGGCCAGAGACGACTGAGAAAAAGCTACTGAAGTCTGTTGAGATTGTAGCCTACTTTATCGATTGGGCAGTCAAAGCAACTCTCAAAAGATAATCGATTGGCTTTCAATATCGATAGCACAAAGTAATCAGAGTTACCTGATGTATGTATCCAAGGAGAGGCAACCCTGTCGGCATTCAAATGGAAGATACTCATAGAACAAGGCGACTGATAGTATGAAAATATATTCAATTCAATATACGAAGTATTCAAAATAATAAAACTAATTTGGAACTCCGCATGTTGAGCAGAAATCTTCACATAACTTGAACTTTTTGTATAGTAGGAGAAGGTACAGTATTTAGGTACTATTTGAAAACCAAGTATTATGGCAGATATGTGTTGCGTAACAAGACTTGCGGGATTTCAAAAGTTAATTTAAAATTGTAATTGGAACAAAGTCTATAGGGCCAATTTCTTTGCTAAAATATGAAACAATATTTTACCTATATCATTTGAGCAGAGTATAGCTCTTCAAAATACCTGTCGAAAACTGTGAGGCTGTCAACCCGAACGGTTTTTACTACCTGTTCCCATTAAAAATGGGAAAAAGTTAATTTTAAAGTACTGCAAATGTGTGTAACAGACAGAAGGAGGCATTTCCGACTATATAAACTATATATATTCTTGATCAGGATCAACAGCCGAGACGAACTAGCCATGTCCGTTTGTCTCTCCGTCTGTCTGTCTGTAAGAACGCGTCGATCTCAGAGACTATAAGAGCTAGAGACACCAAACTTGGCATGCAGGTTCCTGTATACCATACGCAGATCAAAACTCTCACAGTCACAATTTTTAAGATATAGCTTTGATTTTTGGTACACATATTTTTTTTATCAATGTTAATCAGTTGCATAAATTTCGTTGCGATCGGATAAATAGCACAAAATTTATGGAAGAATCTATTACCCCCGTCTCAGCAGGCAGAAACAACCGTTTGCCATGCACTGGACAAGTTAAGTGCGCTACTTGCTTGTGTTGCCGCTGAACTGCTTGAAATGCAAGTTGGGTGCAGGGAGTCTCGTAGTCGGGCACACTCAAATAGAGCATTCTTATTTGTTTTTTTTTCAAATAAATTAAAAAAAGGGTATAGAGAGCACAAAAATGTTTTTATATAACAACTCATATTCAACCTATTGTTGCCATGTTTTTCGCATTTGGTCAATAATATTGACTCAATATGTATACAACATAAAATTAACACTAAGAACAGGAGAGTTAGCTTGGCTAAAGAATCAGTTCCGTCTTTATATAATTTTTTACAAAATTATAGAGCTTGAAATGCAAGGATATTCAGTATTCGGACACACTCAACTAGGGAATTCATACTGGTGTATTATTAAGCAATACTTAAAATATCACAATTGTTTGTTATAAATGACCAACTGTAAGAATTTCCTGTATGTACATACAATCAAATAAAATAAAACTCTACTCGCGGTAAAAGTCTAGTGCCGATGCATAATTCAAGTCCCAATATTTCTGATGTCAAATTTTGTGGCGAAGTATATTCAATTGAAATACGACTGATGCCATAAAAGAGCTTTAAATAAAATTGATGCAAATCGAAAGAAGAGTTAGACTAATTAAAGTGTGGCTCAGAAAATAGTAACACTGTGCAACTTCGAGTTTCTACAATGGCTCTGTAAATTCTTCAAAATGTTCGAAATGAAATAAATATTTAAAAAATTAGAAGTAAATAAGATAAGATAATGAAATAAGAAATGCGTCTGTGGCTTCTATGCCTGGTCCTCGTATGAGATACGCTAAACCCCAAAACAAATGCGTCTTAAAAAGCAACGCCTTTAAGAAATTTTTGCGTAAAAAGTTGAAGCCAAGATGCCAAAACAAAGAAAAAAGACATCATAAAGGATCCAAGAAAGAGAAATTGTTACAAAATTAGAAAAAATTATTATAGAAAAATAAGATAAATAAAAACTAAGTAAAACAAAGAAATGCGTGTGATGTGTCTGCTGGCAAAGGCCAGAGACGACTGAAGAAAAGCTACTAAAGTCTGTTGAGATTGTAGACTACTTTATCGATTGGGCAGTCAAAGCAACTCTCAAAAGATAATCGATTGGCTTTCAATATCGATAGCACAAAGTAATCAGAGTTACCTGATGTATGTATCCAAGGAGAGGCAACCCTGTCGGCATTCAAATGGAAGATACTCATAGAACAAGGCGGCTGATAGTATGAAAATATATTCAATTCAATATACGAAGTATTCAAAATAATAAAATTAATTTGGAACTCCGCATGTTGCGCAAAAAGCTTTACATAACTTGTGCTTTTTTTTACTCTATTTTAAAAATTTTTTGAAAAAAGAAAAAAAAATATATATTGTGCTTGTGAAATGTCAGTCTTTCCGTCTGTCCGTTCGTCTGTCCGCCCGTCTGTCCGTATGAACGCAGGTATTTTCCACAGTTTTGAAGTTAGAGCAACCAAACTTGTCATACATGTTGGTATGTACCATAGACAGACAAAGGGTCAAGATCTTCCCCCCCCCACCCCCACCTCTTCCCCCATAAACCGCAAAAACCTAAATCTTCCACAGTTTTATAGCTAGAGTAACCAAATCTGGTACAAGGGCTTCTTATCAAATCCTTGATTGATCTGACTAAAATTTGGCCTCGCCCACCCCCGCCCCCACAAATAAGCAAAGACCAAATTCTGCAGGTTGAATTCTGTTGCCCTATATAATAGATTGGTTACAAATATTTTTGCCACGCCCACCCCCGCCCTTACAATCGACCAAAGTTTGTTTCTCCCAAACCTGTAGAACGGGCCCAACCAAATTTAAATGGATGGCAAAACTTGAAAGATTTGACCAAAAATACAATTGCCACGCCCACTTCTGACTCCGCAAAGAGGCGCAATAAAGAGTATATCGCAGTCGGGTGCATCCGACTGCAACGTTCTTACTTGTTGTAATGTGTAGTAGGAGAAGCTACACTGCCAGATCTATGTTTCAACCCAAAAAATGCGGGATTTCAAAATCTAAAGGACCAATTTCTTTGGCAAAATGTGAAACTATATTTCACCTGTAGCATTTGAGCTGAGTATAGCTCTTAAAAATACCAGTCAAAAATTGTGAGGTTGTGAATTCAAACGTTTCCTAAGCGTTTTCCCAACAAACTAACAGCCTTGACTAATTTAGTTTAAGACTTTAAGATCAAAGTATAGTGAGTTTTGTACAAAAGGATTTCTACATTTTTGAAAATTTGCATTTTGAAATATTTGAAATGCAATTAAAAAACGCTTTATTAACATTTTTTATTATTTCTAGCGGAAAATTGTACAAATTTTCATATCTTGTTACTGTTTTTTAATATTGAAGTCCATTATCTCTTAAATATTTGACAAGATCTAGCGGATTATTTTCACTTGGCCTTGAGCGTGGATTGAATTAACTTGACAATGGGACCAATTTTTCAATGTCCAAATAAAGTCCTACATAGCTATGGTTCACATTAGATTATGTTTCAGATTAAGAGGCACATAAGCAATTTCAATTTTTCAATCGGTGGCAACAAAACTGTCAAAATCAAATGATTATTCGTGTCAGTTGGCAACATTATTTGTGAGCTCGTCACTTTCAAACCGATACTTTAAACGGCTGTTAAAAATGGTTGGTTAAAGATGTAACTGTCATGGGAAAACATATTGCATAACTAAATTAACATTGCTTACTGCATACAATGAAGTAATGGCATTAGAAACCTCTTTCTCAATCCCAAATTCCCACAGGCATAAAAACCCAATGAAAATATGACAAAGTTCCTAAATAGTTTCAACTTACCCATTTGTGCTCGACTCAATATGGCTTTTGATTTTTTCATTCAAAATAATGAATGTCGATTTTGAAAGGGGGAATCTCTTAATAAAAGCTGTTTATCCAAATCCTCATAAAAAGTTTACCCTGGAATGATATACTCGAGTAGTGTAACTCAAAGTCATATCTTCATCCGAATCTTCTAGATCTAAACTTAGTAAATTATTTAAATTTTATTTCAAGTATGCCACTGTTAGATGGATGAAAGTCACACCACCAAGTGAACCTTAAACAATCTATTTAAAAGTTAGAAGTTTAAAAATGACAATATATTTTGCACGCTCCCACCCGGCAAACGGCTACGAGAACGGATCCGTTTTCGACCGTTTTTGGTATATTTATCTGACAAAACTGTCGACAACAGCACTCGAGAAAGAGTTGAAAAATTACATTGTGTCGCTCAGTTTGTGGCAGCCAGGTGCAAATTCTCAATGGTCGTATTCGAATACGTTCTCGTCAAAAAAAATATATGCCGAACGGACTCGAGAAAGTGTCGTGTTAGTGTCGAGAACTGATCCTTTTTCCATAAGTTTTTCTATCGAGGAAGGGTCGGGATTGATATCGAAAACAATCATTTATTTTTAGACATATGCCAATCTAAATTTGCAATTGTAAGTTTCATATAACTTTACGAGTCGAATGATATCGTCCAAATCCGACAACTCGTTTAAAAGTTGTAAACATTTTCAATTTTATATCGACTTTCCAAAATGAGATAAAAACTGAATTTTCATTTGAATTCCACAAACTGCTAAAAATTCTTAATATTCAAAGCAACTAAACCTCTTAATTATATTCTTTTTTTATTTTTTTTTTTTTTTTAAAACAAGTAAGAATGCTCTAGTCGAGTGTGCCCGACTACGAGGCTCCCTGCACCCAACTTGCATTTCAAGCAGCTCAGCGGCAACACAAGCAAGCAGCGCACTGAACTTATCCAGTGCCTGTCAAGCTGTTGTTTCTGCCTGCTGAGACGGGGGTAATAGCTTCTTCCATAACTTTTGTGCTATTTATCCGATCGTGATTACACAGCTGATCAGTATTGATAAAAAAAATATATGTATACCAAAAATCAAAGCTTTATCTTTAAAATTGTGGCTGTGGGAGCTTTTTGCGATGTGCGAGGGTGCGGGGGGGTGCATCCGAAATTTGAAATAAACTTGCGTATGGTATACAGGAACCTCCATGCCAATTTTGGTGTCTCTACTTCTTATAGTCTCCGAGATCTGTGTGTTCATACTGACAGACGGACCGACAGACGGACATGGCTAGTTTGTCTCGGCTGTTGATGCTGATCAAGAATATATATAGTTTATATAGTTGGAAATGCCTGTATCTTCCACAGTTTTACAGCTAGAGTAACGAAATTTGACACGGCTACTAATCACTTCCTTGATTGATCTGACTAAAAAAAAATTTGACCACGCCCACACGCCTTTAGCGAGAGTCACCAACTTTTGCAGATTGAATTCGGTTGCCCTATAAAATAGATTGGATTGGATAGATTGGCCCACCCCCGCAATTGCAATCGAGCAAATTTTGTTTCTCCCAAACCTGTTGAAATAGCCTATCCAAATTTTAATTGATAGCAAAACTTGAAAGATTTCACCAAAAATACAATTCAGCATACAGCTTACTTCTGACTCCGCAAAGAGGCGAAAAAAGAGTATATCGCAGTCGGGTTTATCCAACTGCAACGTTCATAATTGTTATACTAATTAGAACAGTTCTATTTTGAATGAAGTGAGTTTTGACAGGCTTTTCTCTCCCCATATGGAATATACATAAGTCAGGTAACTTTGATTACTTTGTGCTATCGATATTGAAATGCAATCGCTTATCTTTTGAGAGTTGCTTTGACTGCCCAATCGATAAAGTAGTCTACTTTCTAAATAGCACAGACTTCAGTAGCTTTTCTTCAGTCGTCTCTGGCCTTTGCCAGCAGACACATCACACACATTTCATATATTTTATTTATCTCATTTAAATTTATTTTTCTTATTTAATAAGTTAATGACTTTTTCGGTTGCATTGTTCTCTTCTATTTGAGAGGGTATTCAATCATCGGTAAGCTTGATATCATTGTTCATATGCATTGAATTAGTGTGGATAGTGTTACTAGATCAGCTATGATATATTATGTAACTGGATCAACTTGGATGTAGCCTATTAAGTTACTTTCATATTTCATATTTTTTATTATATCATTTAATTTTTTTTTTCTTATTAACAAGTTAATGACTTTTTCGGTTACTTTGTAGTCAGGATTCTCCTTTTTGATATATTATGTAACTGGATCAACTAGGATGTAGGCTGTAAAGTTGCTTATTTCGAAATGATTCGCATGTTAAATGTGCGAATTAGAATCAAATATACAAGAAAATGACAATATCAAAAACTAATTTTACAGAGCTAATACCATTATTCCATGCATAACAATTCGAGGTTAGTTCAGCGCAAAACTGTAAAATATCTAAATAATTCGTAGATTTGTAGTTGAAGCTAATCTATAACTCTTAAGCTGCTTTGCTGCTGCTGCTGCTGCTGTGCATGGCACACAAAGCACAGTTGAGATATGCATATTGAATGCAAAAACAACAACAACAACAACAACACGAAACTGGGCACAACACTCAATTGGCACAACAATGTGAGAAAAGGATGCCAAAAATACAATAACGGAACGCAACCAAAACGAAAGCCAGATGCAGATGCAAATGCAGATGTAGAAACAGCATTGGAGCCAGAAGCGATGACGATGGTAAAAGGCTATTAAATACACGAGGGAAGCTACTTGTAACCCAAATCTGCGGGCATAAAAGCCATGGCCATAGCCAGGCAGCCAAAGGAGCAGCAGAAGTCGCAGGAGCCACATATGAGCACAAATAATGCAGCGATGGCATCCATGATGGCTACGTGGAGGAATGCCAAAGCCGGCAAATAAATGCAGCAGCAGGGGAAAAGGACAGCCAAAGAGACAGAGAGACAGGGACAGCGACGGCAACACTTGTCTGACAGTGGCAGGCCAGCCTGGCAGGCGTCATCCGGGTGTAGATTCTCTAAGCGTGAGAAGGAGCAGGCGGTGAAGGTGGAAGAGCAGAAAGAGAAGGAGACGATGCAGCTGCAGTTGAAGGCACTTTGGCAGCGCCTCTCATGCTCATATTCAGATTCAGATTCAAATTCAGATTCAGATGCACATGTTTGGCGTGATTAAGCTGCAATTTTTATACAATATTTACACACTGGGTATACAGGACTGTGTAGGTGGTAGGATGCGGGGCAAGTGGCTTGGATTCGAATTTGGGTTTGGGTTTGGGAGTTTTGGTCTGTTCGGATCTGTATTATGACATACATGCACAGTTGCAAATGCAGCCAACAAGCGTCGCCTTGCCGTCTGCCATATAATACAGATATTACAATATGCGGATTATTAGGCATTATGCATGTGTCGGACCCACTCCATATTCTACCCCACATTCGCTCCCTCTCTTCCGCCATGTCTGTCGCTTTCTGAGTTTTTAGCTGTGCTGGGTCTATGTTATTGTGCTAACAATTTCTATTCATAAAAGTGTGTGTGGCATGCAAATTTATTGTGTACTTTGCCGCCAAGTTGCGGCATTTCCATTATATACTCTGTTTGCAAATGGAAAAGGTGTATATTCTGTATGTACAATATCTAAAAGCATTACTTTTACTTGAATATATATACAATTTTAAATATTTTATTTCTTCATATACACAATCACAAATACATATATTTGTATACCCTTGCAGAAAGTATTATAATTTTGTCACGAAATGTGTAACGCAGCAACAGCCGAGTCATGTCCGTCATGTCCGTGTGTCCGTCTGTTTATATGCGTTTTTCAAGACTTTGTTCTAGAGCTATCTTGACGAAACTTGGCGCAGATGCTTCTTCTTATTGCAGGTAGTACCTATAGTTGAATTGACCAGATCGGACCACTATAACATATTGCTGCCAAAGGAACAATATGTTGAAAAATTAGTTTATGTATGAAATATATATTTGTTTTTCAAAATAACGCATCCTTAACTAACCTAAGTTTAAGGACAGTTTATACATGATGACAAACTTTCATCTAAATCGGACAACTATATCTTATAGCTGCCATAGGAACGTTCGGTTGATAATAAGTTTATGTTCGAAAAACGTTTGTGTTTTTCAATATATCTCGACCAAACTCACAATATCTTATTTAAAGCATGTTCTACACATGTTGACCAAATTTGATCAAAATCGGATCACTATAACTTATAGCTGCCATAGGAACAATTAGTTGAAAATAAGTTTTGTAATGCAAATCTTTTCTGCAAGGGTATATATCTTCGGCAGGCCGAAGATAATATTTCTTTCTTATTTTAAATATTTTTGAATTATTAAAGAAAATTAGATTTAGTTTTTAATTATATCTGAGTAATAAAAACAAAGTTATGGAATAAAAGTCGTTCATAAGTTTTAAAATAAAAGTTATGGAATAAGGTTTATTCCTGATTTTTTTTTATTAAAACTCAAGCTTTAACTTTTATTTTTGATTTATAAGTTACAAATGATGATGATATACTGATGATGATATCCTGAATAATTAAGCTGAGTTTTAATTCAATGGTAACAGAGTATGTTTTCGTCAGGACCATTAGATGACAACATTCTTTATTTTGATCTTACTTTAGTTTTGACTTTGCTTGCAGCTAATGCGAGTTTTTGATTGGGATTTGCATTTGGCATTAGGTTGTGTGTTGTTGTGTGTATTGGGATTTGGGTGCCAAGGTTTTTGGGTTGAGTGTCCATCTGGGTTTTGTGTTTAAGTAAGTATGTGTGTGCGTGGGCGTATGTGTGTGTGTGTGTGTGTGTGTTGTCTACTTTCCTGTCTCTGCTTGTCATTAGCATCGCATTTGTTGTGTCGACACAATGAGGAAACATTGAGAGAATGCAGGATTTGTGTATGACGATGAGCGGATCAAATTTTTAATGCAACAAAAATAACTTAAATATCACAAGATCATGGGTAAAATTTAAAAATAAGAACATTTTCAAAAGATTTTTCAAAGTGCTTAAGAAAAACCATTTGCCATCGCTTTAGGAACAACAATATTGTAGCCAGAATAGTCTGATTGTACTCTGCAAAGTATTTCATATCTAAAATGACTTCAATAATAAATCGCTTGCCGATGATTTGATGAACGTCGTCGATTTATATGCCGGGATAGACTTACCGTCTGGTAAAAAGATTTCGATTTCCTGTTATGAGAGAATTGAAAATTAAGAGTGCGTTACACTGTTCACTGATCTAGATTCTATAAATTCAGAGCTCAACTTAGATACCATTGTTAACAAACAGAAATCAAGTTTCAGCTCCATTGATGAAAATAAAGCTTAACGTTCGAAGCAGTAGTTGCAACCTCACATATTATTTTTACAAAAATAAAACATGTAAAACGTCAACCATTTGTACGTTTCAATTGTTTATTTTTATTAAGATTTCATGGTAGAATATTTTACTTTTAGAAACGTTTAAGTATTCGAGTCGTTTTACTTTTAGAACCACTGTCGACGGCATTCCACGCTAGTGATAAAGCAACAGAAGGGTGCGAAAGGCGACTAAGCTCAAAAAAATAACCATATTTGTTCTAGAATTATTATACAATTTCAATTTCAAATTCAAATTCATTGCAAAAAGGTACTCATTTCAAAAACGACCGTTTATAGTCATAAAATAAGAATAAAAAGCCTTTGATTAAGTACAATATAGTTTCGAACTTTAAAAAAAGGAGTTCTTAATATAAGAATTTTGTACTTATAAAAAGTAATTTTGTACTTGGACGGATTTTGTCAACGTTTGTATTTGATTTGAGCACAGAATTTTTAATTTTTTCTGAGTGTAGCACAAAGCATAGAAGATCTGCAACAGTTTGATTGATTAATGTTAAGACAACTTTACGAGCCTGGGTCAGTGATGAATACCTTCATAAATCAATTAACTTGTACGCATTTGATTCAGTTAACATCTTCACTAAATCGTAGCCACAATAAAATTGTGCTTGTTTTGCTTAACCAATTAAAGTAGCTTCAATGTTATATTGTGCGAACCAAAGGTGTTTGTTTTGTTCTAAAAGCGAAATAAAGAACCTTGCCCAAATAAATTAAAATGAGATTGGCTAAAGCCAGCACTACCAGCTTAATGAAAACGAATTCATTTTGTAGCTTCCACTCAGCCAAAAGCAAATCTTCCAAATACTCCACGCCTAAGCACAAAAGTAGGCAACGTTTTTTTTTAATGTTTTGCAGTAAGCTCTTTTGTGGTCTGTTAATGATCATTATGTGACTGTGAGACACACACACACACACATCCATGTATATACAAAATTGGGCAAGTCTACTTATTTATTTATTCAGCCACTTAAGACTTTAAGTGCCAACAAATGCGATTATGGCAAATAAATTACAATTACAACCAAAATAAATAAAATAGCAAGCCAGCAGAATGACCTCAAAAATAATATCATTAAACAAATGAATTGTGTCAGACAAATAAAACAGCTAATGTGTTGTTGTTATTAATTGAGTGGCATTAACTGCCACCCATTTTGAAATCCAACCCGATGATTGGCAAACGGAAACCTTGTGGCCAGAAAAGTAATCACAAATAAAACGGCTGCAACAGCAAGCACAACATTCACACCAATTTCAACTCAGCCAGATAACTGCAATAATTGCAATATGCAATCACATTTCATTTGATTTTTACTTATTATTTTTATGATTATTTCTTAAATTCCATTGAATTTTCAAACCGCAGCAGCTGCAACAGGCGACAGCATAGCGGTCACCAGTCAACTTCAGTTAGTTAGTAAAATGTTATTTTTTTTTTTTTGTTTTTGTTTTTCGCCTTTTCTATTTATCTATTTTGATTGCTATTTGTATCTTAGTCCTTTGCTGTTAAAAGCCCAAACACAAAGCTGTTATCAAATTGTTTTTCATACCACAACATTTGATTATAATTTGAAATTGCCATAGCAATCGATTGAAATTGAATACTTTTCAGCCTCGAGTGTGATTTTGGCTGCGGTTACGTTTTAATTGTTTGTGTTTCTCTACTTGCATACCTATGTACCTATGTAGGTGTTACATAAGTGACATGTTTGGAGCTTAAATTCAAATTTTAGCTGCTTTCCAGCGCTTTTAATAACAGTTGTATATTGTATAAAGCAGCTGATCAAAATGATTAGTATTGAGTATTAACCGGTTTGCGATTCTACATTTACTAAAATTCAAATAATTAATTTTTAAATTTAAAAGAATTATGCGAGGTCTCTATTAAATGCTTTAAAACTACTTATAAGAATTAAGTGATTCATTTCTTTTCTACTCTGTTTAAAATGTATGTATTTTTTAATATTATTTCAAATAGGTTTCATCCGGAATTCTAAAATTCAGACAAGAAAGACTCCTGGTAATAATTGACACTATCGAATGAATTGACTTCCGATAGTTTCAACACATTATTCTTAAACATTAAAAGGAAAGGAGAAACAGCTGATCTGTAACATAATCTGTCTTATAGACTACGAACTATAAAGTGAGTTAGATTGACTTATCTTGAAAAACAAAAAATGTTTTCATACAAAAACTTATTTTTCAACCGATTGTTCCTATGGCAGCTATAAGATATAGTCGTATAATTTTGATGAAATTTGGTCAACATATATAAAATGTCATTAAACTTGGGTTAAGTGAGTTTGGTTGAGTTATCTTGAAAAACAAAAAAGTTTTTCGTACAAAAACTTATTTTTCAACCGATTTATCCTATGGCAGCTATAAGATATAGTCGTATAATTTTGATGAAATTTGGTCAGCATATATAAAATGTCATTAAACTTGGGTTAAGTGAGTTTGGTTGAGTTATCTTGAAAAACAAAAAAGTTTTTCATGCAAAAACTTATTTTTCAAGCGATCGTTCTTATGGCAGCTATAGTTTATAGTGTTCCAATCTGACCGATCTTATCACTTTGTCTGCCTATGGTATATATCAACATATATAGCAAACTTGGTTGCTCTAGCTTCACAACTTTGGATTGGACATTTCACAAACCCGATATACTCTTTTTTTTCATTTTGGAAAACAGAAAAATCCATGTGCAATTTTATATGTGTTTCATTTGTAATTTGTGTGATTATTGTATCTATGTCATAAATAAGCATATTTTAATTGAGGTTGAAACTTTTGCTGCTCAAATTTGCTAACAATTTAGAGCTTAGCCAACAAACGTTTCAAATTATCAATCTATTTGCAATTTCAACATAATTAGCACTTATACATACATATATGACATATAAATATATGTGCATGTGTATGTATATGTGTGTGTATGTGTGGGTAACTGTCTGTGTTATATAATCCATAAAGCAACGCCCATGAAAAGTTGTCGAGGAGACTCCGGCGACAAACTATGGGCAAACATTTGCATTGCCAGACATGCTCGTAAATAAAACAATGCAAATGCATTAGTAGCAAATTAGCCAATAACAACAAAATGGCAAAGATATGAAAATCATGCAGTTATAGATGGCCCTATAGCAGCCTTTCAAAGCCCTGATTTACCACCCATAACCCACAATTGTAGATGGTTATGCAAACATGGTTAGATATACTATATATATATATATTTAAAAGCAGCAGCAACCCATCAAATATTTCAAATCCATGGGCATATTGATACGTCCATTTAACTATCTGTGAGCTGGTTTATGTGCACTATTTGTCTGTGTGGGTGTCATATTCATTATACGCAATGTTTCCCAGCTGGCAGGCCATTGTGATTGTCAGGACTGGCTGCAGGCTAGATGCCAGCTCCTCGCAACTGTTATTAAACATTAATTTATGCATTACTCGAGCATTTAAATTAATCAGTAAATTGCATGCACACACACAAACATATATACAGATTTTCATAAATATATGTGTATATCTATCTATGCAATAAGGAATATAACCTGACTGACTGACGTAAATCAACGTACAGTCCTTACGATAAGGCATAGAAATTAATTTTTCACAGGACTTTTCAAAAATTTCAATGAACAATTTGCGAAATTTTAGTATGCGACTTTTAAGTTCATTTTTCAATCAGTCTAAAATGCATATTTCAATATCAAAAAAACATTCGAAACGTATTTCAACTATTTTAGAAAATGCTCTTCCATGGCTTTTGAAATGTGAGCTATAGTTATATGGAGTAAAGTATAACTTCAAAGCAATCATGTTCAAATCTTTCAAACTTTCAAATCTCTGAACAAACTATAGGTAAAAGACTCAGACAGTTAAAATTTTGTCTTATTTTGTGATTGATTTCAAACTCATTTCTAAAGCATAACACATCAAGAAATTAATATAATTATGGTTTTCTTTTTTTCCTAAATCTTGTTTTGCTTTTCAAACTGGTGCAAATATTATACTTTTCCAAAGATCTTTACAAAAATCTGAAAAAAATGAATTAATTGAAAACAGTTGAAATCCCGTTCAGATTTAAAATCAACAAAAAATATGATCAAGTTAAGAAAATTAGCCACACAATGCCGGGTTAGTACTATATACATACATATCCAAATGGACAATGACATTCCATTCTGTATGCTGCTGGCTTAACAACAAATTAAATTGCCACAAAAGCTGTTTGCTGTTTGACAGTCCCATCGTTGATTTAGCAATTTCGTTGAAACATTAATGACCTGTATTTAAATATATCAGACTTTCATGCTCTGGATCAGTACGGATTTGAACGCTCAAGTAAATTTTTCAAAATACACTTTTTTCAATTTGAAACTAATTATTTTTTTGCAAATACTTTTTTCTGAAGAATTTGAAAGTGATAATATTTCTGATAAAAGATGTTTAAGGATACGAGGATTGAATTTTTCAAATGAACTCATAAATTAATAAATTATAATACTAATTTAAAGTACCTACTGGATCGACATCAACATTTTCATTATAGTACTTTATATTTATTTCATATCCTACATATTTATATCTAACCAAAATTGATGTTAATATTCCAATTACAGACAACATTTTGTGTACATCTTGTCAGGACAGCGTATTTATTATATACTCGATTAAGGTAAGTGCACAGTAATTAGGCAAATATGTTCATTTAAAATTTTTGAATTTATTGAAATCTGTTTAGAAATCTAGAAAAAGTAATTTGCAAACATTTATACCAGCAGCTCATAGATGCAATTTTCGCAAAATATAAAACAGCTGCTTTATTTCAATTTTATAGCATGTTACTTGTCAGCCTGTCTGACCGTCCATCTATTCGCCTATTCGTCAGTTCGTTTGTCAGTTGGTCAGTTTGTCATTCATTCAGCCGGTCAGTTGGCCTCTCTGCCTCAGTCATTTTCTTGCTTCGGCTGGACAAAATGATAAATGGCTGACATTGCGGTTGTAGGCAACATTAAGCGTTGTTGAAACGTCACAGATTGCATTTGTTGCCATCGCATACCCCTCACTTCAATATTCTCCTCTCCTCATCCAATTCTAACTGCATTTTATGCGCTCCTTTTGCACTTGTCAAAGTTTTGCAGGATACTTTTTGTGCTTCAAGAGCTACGTTTCTCTGACAGACAGCAACTTGTAATTTGTAATGATTGTTGTTGTTGCTGTTTCTATTGTTGTTGTTGCTTTTGCTACCAGTTAACAGTTACCAGTAACTAGTTGCAGCTAGCCAGGCTATGATTTTCAAATGAAATGCATTTGTAAGCTTTTGCGCTGATTTAATGATGTTCTATAGAAACGCCTCGCTGCACCTTCAATAAAACCCCAACTAAAAATGCCAGCTTCATCAACTCTAACCAAATCTCTACTCTACCTCACAGTTTCCCCATCTCTTTAACTCTCTTTCTCAATTTATCTATCAATCCTCAACCCAGCCAGTTATAAGCAGCTCACAATCAGGGTTGCCACGGAAACATCTTCAAACCATTTTCCAATTGTTAGGTGTCACAGAAATTTCTTTGGATTATTTACCCAGCTCTCATGTTTTCATGTTTTCTCAAGAGATTTGGGTAAAAACTTTTGAAATATAAAAGCAAAATTTTCAATGGAATCAACACTTTTTATCTGAGTTATTTTCTTCAAATTAAAATGATTATGATCGAACTTGAAAGCATTGTAACTTTCTAATTTTATTCAACAAACTAATAATAAGATATAGCAAAATATTATTAATATTATTTTTAGTTGAATGCAACTACTACTTTCCAATTTGAACTAAAAGTAATCTGCTTATGATATACAACTTCATTACGAGTAGATAGATATATTTGAGATAGATTCGGCTTTAAATTCAAGTTAAGTCTCACTGTCTATTGTATTTATTTGCACAGCTTTATTATATGGTTTTTTTTAACCAGTTTATTAAAATAATAATAAAAACATGTAAGCACGTTGCAGTCGGATACACCCAACTACAATATACTCTTTTATCTTAACACTTTGTCTGCCTATGGTATGTATCAACATGTATACCAAGTTTGGTTTCTCTAGCTTCAAAACTGTGGAAAAAACTGCGTTCATACAGCCGGATAGATAGACGGACATTTCACAAGCCAAATATACTTCTTTTTTTTAATAAAAAAAAAAGAGTATAAATACAGTTAGGTCGTTGAAAATGCTCTCAAATCTATTTGCATATTTATGCATTTAACGAACCCAAATCAAATATTAATTTATGTCTAATGATTTTACACAATTTGTTCGCTTTCATTAAATTTGTGCATCTAATTAGTGTCAATTAGATGATTAAAAATATTCCAAAAAAATTTTTCATTTTTACATTATTTATACTCGTGCTCGTACATACATATGTATGTACATTACAAATTTGTTGCTGGGCTTAAAAAAAACCATAATTCATACACAAATCATGGCGCATTTCTGAGCTACACAAAGTAAATGCCAATTAATTATGAAAACAGTTAAAAAATTGTCTTGTCGAGAGTGAATCGACTAGATAGATACCCTAGTTCTGGTGTATAAACTTGTTGCATAATAATTTAATTGAAGTACTACACTGTTCTTCGACTCTGTTTTCAGTTTTATATTAACTTTATGTATAAATCCAGAAATATATATATATATATATTTGAGCCAGTTGCGATATTCTTCGTAGTTCATTTTGGGTCAACAGAGTAATATATAAAATGAAATTACCCATTTTGAATGGATACAGGGTGTAAAAAGGAGAAAAGTGACAACAAAATCTGTAAATTGCCATGCACAAAATAATATGATAAATTTATGATGTATGAGAAACATATACATACTATATATACATATGTATATATGTTTATTTATTGTGTTTAAAAGTAATGAGCACACAAATATTGTGATGACTTTTTAATTAAAATCAACACAAAAATTGTCATAAGCGGCGAAAGCAGTTGTAGGCAACCCTTAATTGGTAATTGGTAATGAATTTTATCAAAATTGCGGTCTAATTGTGGTCAACAAAATGACAGCGGTATGACAGACCAACAAGTATTTAATTTTCAAAATTAAAATATATATTCATAATATGCACTTCATGGAAATAATACTTACTTTATTTCAATTTGCACTCTATGAAAAGTTATCAAACATTTATTGATAGTTTATAACTGCTGCAGTACACAATGCGAAATGCAAGTCCTTAACTGGAATTCAAACTTACGCAATGTTAAAGTATCTCAAACTAGCCAAATAGACATCATTCAAGTGAAATTTCGATTAATAAATCATATGCTTGAATGGCGAAAATCAGCTGAACTGTCTCAAATTTGCATTTGCAGATTTGTAGCTACAGATGTACGTGTGTACTACATGCTAAAAGCTGAATTAACATATGTTGACATATTACACATACGTAACGTTGACAGCCGCTAGCGACAGCTGCTGCTTAGCTAAAGATTTTCAGTTGATTGGCAAACATGTTGACAAGATGCTGTCGCTGTCAGGGCCATTGGCAAAGAGCAATGCCCAGTTATTAGCTGAATTTGGCCTTAGCAAATGCGCTTCGTATTCTCTCTTGGCCAAAAACAAATGGCATTTTTATAGCCAGGCCATCAGCCACAAACTACGCTGGCCCTAGCACAAAACATAACCATTGATAAATGTGAGTGTATGTGTTTGCTTGTGTGTGTATGTGTGTTAGCATTGGGTGCTTGCCATGTGCTCGCCATCGTTTTGCTGTTTGCTATTGGCAAAAGTTCTAATTTTTCTAGCCACAAAATAAAAAACTCCATTTCTTATTACAAATCGAGCGACCGGCGTGCCAAAAAAATATGCTACAATTCTCTGTCTACTGTGTGACCAAACCACCAAATTCCCCTCCAACCAACCCCCTAAGCGCCTTTACCATCGTTATACTTTAGTTTCTATGCTTGTTATGCATAGACTTTACCCTTTCAATAGGCATGCTTTGAATCTTTCATCAAGCTTAACTCCTTCAGCTATTAAAGGATTTATCTACAATGGTGGACAAAAGTGATTTGGCAAAAGTATGTGAAAAATTAACTCATAATTTGAACTTACTTCATGTACATTTTGGCATTAATGGAATGGTCATTTGAATTTCGTTTGAATGACACAAACCTTTCCTTAACCCATGAAGTACCCATTGAAATTTTGTCAATTTTTGTGAACGTGACTTTTTTTGTGACTTTTTCCTCAGGCTCAAAGAAAAAATGTTTTGGTGCAAAAAGTTTCTCCAAACAATTTTATTAGTGACTGCAAACAAAAATTTTCAAAAAAACTCTTCGCCTATACTTTTGATGATTTTTTGAATATTGCTGAAAATTTTAAACACTTTTCCTCCTCTTCATACAACTATTTTCTAATTGTGTTTGCAGTCACTATTAGCAATGTTTGCAGAAGTTTTTACCCCAAAACATTTTCTCACTCGATAGTGAGAGATGATTTGCTCTAGTTAAAATGAATGTACTATTCTAACTAAAGGAAGAGTTTACGTGAATTAAATTTTTAATAATTTGTCATGTAAACGACATTAATCTCGTTGCAAGTTCGCTCAAGGCTCTAATTTGCAACGCTGCACATTTTTGAAATTCTTAAAAGCTTCAAAACTGACTACAGTACCTATAATAATAATGATTAAATACTGGTTGAAAAAAAACATAATCTAATTGTTATTGCAGCGAAGTAACATTTTCAGGGGTGGCACGGAAAGCTCTTCCAACCGAATTCCAACTGAATACCAATTCTTAGGTGTCACAGAAATCCCTTTGGGTTGGTCTCAAAGCTCCGGTGTTTATAAAGTACTGCAAATGTGTGTAACAGGGAGGAGGAGACATTTTCGACTATATAAACTATATATATTCTTGATCAGCATCAACAGCCGTGACGATCTAGCCATGTCCGTCTGTCTGTCCGTCTGTCCGTATGAACACACAGGAGACTACAAAAGCTAGAGACACCAAACTTGGCATGAAGGTTCCTGTATACCATACGCAGATCAAGTTTATTTCAAATTTCGGATGCACCCCCCCGTAATTTTGCATTTTACAAAATCTCTAGTAATATATTCAACAGTGCAAACCAACCGGGCGTACTTGCTTCAAATTGAGTTTAAACTGATCGGCCTTTTAGTTTCATTGCATATTTGATTTATTTATGTTTTATATGAAAGTAAAAAATTTTTAAACAGAGTTCTCATTTTTATATTTCCAATCAAACTCCGATTGCATTTTTATTAAATTAATAAATTATTTTTGTAACTCAGTTTGTTATCGATAAGTGTTGGTACAGGCAACAGAGTTGTCATACAGATAGTTTAAATTTAAAATATAAACTTACTTATTAAATGTAATAAAACCAATAATGAAACCGACATAAAAAAATTAAGAAAATTATTTTGCTGTGCTGACAACCCTATGGAAGCAGCCATGTTGTTCAAAAAAATGAAATCTCTCGAGCACCTGTGACACCTACGGTTTTCTAAAGAGATTTACAAACCAACCAAAGCCAAAATCTCAAGAGACTTCCGTGACACCCCCGATTAATTGAAAGACATTAAAATGTATTTCATATTTAAAGGGAAAGTTTCGTGGTTCAAAAAACTAGGCAATCGACCGCTTTAAAGTAAATAAAACCTAGAGTATTTAGCTTTCGCGCTTGTTCTACTAGATGGATTTTACTTTATTTGGTTTTTTCTAAATTTCGTTTTTTGTTTTTTTCTTATATATATTTTGTTTTTTCATTTCATAAGTGAAATGGGCGACGGAGCAGCCAACTGACGCACTTATTTTGCGCTTTGAATCCAATCACGTAGCAATTTTCGAAATTTAACCTTTTTGAGCCTGGTCGGTTGGGGTCGGGTCGGTTTGGATTGGTTGGGGTTTGGTTTGAGTTGGCAGTTGGGGCAGCAATTGGCGGCAATTGAACTTGGTACGAGGCTGCCCTGTGGCACAGTCTGTACTGTGTGGCATGTGGCATGTGGCGTGTGGTGTGTGGTGTGTGCTGTGGTGCCAGTCCTTGTTGCCAATAAAAACCATTTGCCAGAGTGAAATTTATATGGCCGCGTCAATAAAGCAAAATAAAAAGGAATGAAAGCAAAGTTGCCGAACGAGTCGTGGCAAAGAAGAACCTGTTCTTTGAACCGTTTCAATTGACCAGCAGCCTCCGTTTCTTACTGTCCCACCATCCCTCTGTCCCTCTGCACCTGCGCCCCACTTGTCTCTGATTGCGAGCAGCTGTGTGTTGAGCGCTCCCTTGGAGCTATAGTTAGTCACATTTAGGCCACTTTCAACGGGTGCACTTTGTTTCGGCCTTTTTTGCCTTAATAATTTCGAAAGCTGCGCTATTTGAGCAGCCGCACGAATTTGGCCTCAACTTCCCCCTACCCTCCTAGACCACCTTTAGCACTTACCAGCTTCGAAGGACCGCAGGCTCAGTTCTTTGCTTTCTCTTTGCCTGTTCGATGCCTGAAAGCGACACCATACAAAATTGAACGTGTTGAGCAAACACACACACACACACACGCACACACACAATCACACTCACACATACACACTCTCGAACAGTTCACTTACAGACTCACTGACCTCGCCAAACTTTGACCCCATCGATAGGCACCCTATTCCCCATCTCTTTCTTTCGCTGTCGCTCCTTTTTTGGCGCGCGCCACTTTTGGCTTTTGTTACCACTGTTCCCCTCCCCTAGCACACAAAGCTTTCGCCCGCCTGACGATTAATTTTCAATTTTTTTTTTCGTTTTTGATGTTCCTTTTCGGCTGGCAGCACGCGCATTACATTACACTACATGGTTCGGGTCTAGATCCATGTCCGTGTCTGCCTTGAAGGGCCATGAAACAACGAGCCTCAGCTTCGACAATCTCTTGTTCAACATTATTCGCATTTTGTTCTTGTTTCCCCTTTCCCATTTCCCGCTTCCCGCTTTCCACCGTTTTCCGCCGTTGTTTGCTTTCGCGTGAATGTGAGTGTAAGTGAGTGTTGCATGAGTGTGTGTGAGTGCAAAAGTGAGTGTTGAATTCATTGCTCGCTGACTGAGGAGGCTACTTAATAAATTAATTTTAGATCAAACTAGCAGTTGACCCGAATCAGATTGGTTAAACTTAGTTCAAGTATTTTGATTTTGAACACAAAATTTAACTTTTATGATTAACTAGTCAAACAAATTACCCAATTTCTGTTAATATTCCTGCCGTGGGAATTGCACACAATTATGCAGAAAACTGTTTGCTTAAAATAATATTCATGTTATGTAAGATAACTTTATCGGTTGCCTGCTTAGTCATAACTTTTAATAAAGTTTATATATTTATGCAGATATAAATCTTTATATCAATGCAAAGCAATTGACCAGCCAGTTATACAACTGATTATATAGTTTACATACGCTTCTTTCAAAAAATTTAAAAATTATTATATTGCGATTATAAACTGTCCAACTGTCTGTTCGTCCATCTATTTGTCCTTCTATCCATTCATATAAACGTAATTCCAAAAATTTTCAAGCTAGAAAAAGTATTAAAATCATCTGAACATAATTATAATTAAACTTCATCCAAATAGATATGTTATTCTTTATACGGGGGTGTCACGGAAATTTCTAGAGATTTTGACTTTGGTTGGTTTGTAAATCTCTTGAGAAAACCGTAGGTGTCACAGTAGTTCGAAAGATTTCTTTTTTCGAACTTCTGTGTTTCAAAGCAACATGGCTGCCTCCATAGGGTTGTCAGCACACCAAAGTTATTTTGTTAATTTTTTTCCTCGGGTTCATTATTAGTTTTATTAAATTAATTTAGAAAGTTTAACAAACTGAGTTGCCATGTTACAAAAATAATTTAGTAATTTAATAAAAATGCACTAGAAATCGGAGTTTGATTGGAAATATAAAAATGAATACGTCGCTTAATTATTTTTGACTTTCATATAAAACATGAATAAATCAAATATTCAATGAAGCTAAAAGGCCAATCAGTTTAAACGGTTGGTTTGCACTGTTGAATATATTACTAGAGATTTTGGAAAATGCAAAATTAATAACTTTATCCAATAAAATGTTAACAAAAATAAATGCAGATTACTAATAAAAATTTTTTTTATTTTCAATCTCAATGTCTTGAGAAAACGCGGGAGCTTTGAAACCAACCCAAAGAGATTTCTGTGACACCTAATTGGTATTCGGTTGGAATTCGGTTGGCAGAGGTTTCCGTAACATCCCTGATAATATCGATTCTGCAAATAAATCAATATACATAAAAATGTTAAAATGTCGATAAGGTCAACTATATATATAATTATGTATGTTTTTACCTGTAGTATCAATCTCAACTTTTTATTGAGCACTAAATTCAACTCAGCTGGCACTTGAATATCAAATGAATTTCCTGCCCCTTTCGCAGAGCGCTTCCTCTCTCTCTCTCTCTCTCTCTCTCTCTCTCTCTCTCTCTCTCTCTCTCTCTCTCTCTCTCTCTCTCTCTCTCTCTCTCTCTCTCTCTCTCTCTCTCTCTCTCTCTCTTTCTCTCTCTTTAAATGCATGGGAACTTTATGGATACTCGTTTCGATTGTCATCCACTCTGCTGACGGTCAGGAAAGTGTCCTTCTGATTGTCTGCCAGGCTCTGCGCTGTGTCTGTCGCGGCTTTGGGCAACATTTTGGGTACAAATTGATGACATCTGTTCAGCTTTTAATGCCTTGGCCCAGTGCTGTGGCAGTGCTGTGGCAGAGTTGAGGCAGAGCTGGAGCAGTGCTATGGCAGAGTTGGGGCAGAGCTGGGACATTGCTGTAGTAGAGCGGTGGCAGAGCTGTGGCAGAGCTGCGGCAGTGCGGTGCAGTGTTGGGTATTGATAAAAGGTGCCTTGGTGCCGCCTGATTGCCGCAGGTTCTCTTTTTTTAATGCAGTGGCTGCATAATTTTCGTACGCCAAAGTCGCCTGCATTATCCGGGCTATAAATCGGGCAAGGCTTTTACACGGCAATATGCAGTGGTCAAGCAGTTCATTTTAAGCCGGGCAACACGGACAACGATTGGTCTGTGAACCAATTGCATTTTTCACCTGAAGCCAGTTTCAGTGCCAGCAGCCACTTGAGTGGCATTAAAATTACGTTTCATTACGTTTATTGATACGTTACTACCCCTCTAAGCCGCCCATAAGCTGCCATTGCTTCTTGCTAGCTACTCTGTCAAACCTTTTCTTTTTTCCTGCCGGCCTTGTGTTGATGCCCAAAACTTTTGAATTCAATTTGTTTGCCAGCGGGCAAGCTGCCAAACCAAAACCAGCTCGATTCTGGGGCCGCTTAGCATTTAGCTTGGCTGTCTCTCTTTTCCCAAAGTTATTGATTTAATTCGTATCTGGGGAATGCTTAATCAAAATATACTACGTATACCCGCTGCCAATTTGTTCGCCTCGAAATGTGCAAGTGTTAGTGTGCGTCTATGCTGCCACTGCTTGTTACAGTATTTTCGTATAGTTTTCCCCAACCATCTCTCCTCCCATTTGTTTCCTTTACTTTTTTTTTCTTATTTCAGCATAATATCGATTGGCTCATAATTTCCCCATGGCTAAGTTGGCCCCGCCTCGGCTGTCAATTGGCCGTCAGTCATTCACATTGAGCACATTGAAACTAGCCTTTTTTGATTCCCTTGTAGACAGACAATACTAGTATTCCAAAGCCAAAATGTACAGCACATCAAAAGATCAAAGTTTGCATATTTTTAAGCTGCTAACACAACTACAAAATATATATTTGTATATCGCAATGTTACTAGCAAAACTTTACCAAAACCATTTGGACTGTTTTCAAAATATGTTGCAGATTGTTCAAGTTCACCTGAATTGCTTAACAGAATGCCGACCTGTTCAAAAATAGTATCGAATATGGTCAAATCCAATTCAATTTGATATCGTTGCCATACAAATGAGCGGTATAAATATATTTTGTGGAAAATTACAAATTGAAATCTATTAGATTTGTATTCGAAATCAATGTAGATGACAAATCATGATAAAATCAAACAAAAAAGAAATGTTATCTTCGGAGTGCCGAAGATATATACCCTTGCAGAAAAGATTTGCATAAGAAAACTTATTTTTCAACTGATCGTTCCTATGGCATCTATAAGATATAGTGCTCCGGTTTTGATAAAATGTTGTCAACATGTGTGAAAAGTGCTAAAACTAAGACATAGTGAGTTTGGTTGACTTATTTTGAAAAACCAAAAAAGTTTTTCACACAAAAACTTATTTTTCAACCGATCGTGATTCTGAAATATGTACTCCTAGCAGCAAGAAAAGGCATCATTACGATAGCTCTAAAACTGAGGGACTAGTTCGCATATAAGCAGACAGACAGACGGACAGCCGGACATGACTCGGCTGTTGATGCTGATCACGAATATACCATTTTTTTTTTCTCTGAGACGTCTTCTTAAATGCGTTACACATTTCGTGACAAAATTATAATAGCCTCTGCAAGGGTATAAAAATGGTCTAAATGAAAAACTATGACCAAAATGACATTCCTCGTGGAAAATCGGGTTAGTTAAGACAAAGTTACATTTGCTAAAAAGTTTGTGAATACTTTTCAATTTACTAGCGTCACACAAACAAGAATCAAATAACAACTATTAAATATATTGAAATATTTGTGCTAAAACGGCGAAAATATGAATGTCAATATCAAAACTTTATTTGTAGTTATATAGATTCGATATTAAATGTTAGCACTTTCAATCATCATCTTAGATATTATTTATCTGTCAATGAATTACATTTGTATATTCTAATAACTTCAATTAAGAGAAGTACAATGCTTCCGATATATGTTGGTAACTACTAAAAGAGTTGAGCCTAGTAAGATTTTAATCGTTGCGTTTGTAATTAATATTTATATTTGAAAACATACATTTGCATATGCATACATACATATAACTATGTTACATATACATATGCATATAAGATTCTAATGTCTGACCTATTGACACCGAAAGCTGTCAGAACAGTTGTAATACCCTCTGCAAAGTGGGTTCAAAACATTATACGTACTCGCACATTAAAGCCAAGCTTCGTTTCAAGTGTCATATGTATATACATATATATATGTGTGTGTATATGTATATAATAAAGTATGTAAAAAGAGCAGCATTTATAGCATGTGTGTAGAAGGGGAAGTTAAAGTGGAAAAGGAATAGGAGCAATGGATGATGGTCAGACAGCAGGAGTAGTCAGTAGTCAGGTCATTTGGGGTCTGGTGACAAAACGAAAATGCCAATGTGGCGTCTGGACAACACTGCAAAGATTTGACCACATGCAAGTAATTTAAAATTTATAGATTCAAATTTCAAATGTTTTAAAAGTGGAGTTTTAAAAAAAAAAAGCATTTGGCAGTTGGCAAAAGTGTTAAATGCGAGTCGAACGATGCAAAGTTGTGGCTTTAAGGACAGTTTAAGGCCATTGGGGGAAACACTTTAGAACAGCAGCCAGTTAAGCGTACGTTTAATGGATTGCCTAATGGCTCTGAATGCCTGAACAGAATGGGCCAAGCTCCAAGTTGATAAGGAAGCGCTCTTGTTCTCCATAGTGAATATAAATAGTTGGCTGCTTGGCTAGTTAGTCACATTCAAACTAAACTTATAAGTTATAAGCATAACGCTGAGTTAAGTGAATATACTGGGCTCAAAACTTTTAACAAAATAAACGAGTGAATATTGGATTAGAAATTGTTATCGATCGCAAACAGTTTCAAAGTTCAAAATAGCATTTTCATAAATATTTCAAATGATTGAAGATGATACTAAAATAACAATTACACTGGCCAAGAAAGTGTTAACAATTTGTCGATTAATAACATTTGCAAAGCATTTTATTTGAATATTTTATTATAAATTATAAAATGACAGACGGACAGGACACTGCTGTTGATGCTGATCACGAATATACAATTTTTTTTCTGAGGTGTCTCCTAAAAATTAAAAGTACTTTTTAAATGGAATCAAAGCATATTTTTCAACTGACATTGGCAAATCTTATCTAAAGTTAGAAAAACCAGAAATTTTCCATTCAAATTAACCGAAAAAAAAAACCTTATTTTGTTGAGATTCAAAAAAACAGCGAATAGACTCTGCTATTTTATTACTAACTCCAAGGGCCGATTTTTCAATGTCCAAATAAAGTCTTACATACCTATGGTTATCATTAGATTATGTTTCAGATTATATGGCACATAAGCAATTTCAATTTCTCACTCGACTTTTAACATGCGAATGGCAAACACTTGGGAGAGGTGGCAACAAAACTGTCGAAATCAAGTGATTTTTCGTGTCAGGTGGCAACATTTTTGAACTCGTCACTTTCAAACCGATACTTTGAACTGCTTATGTTAAAGATGTAACTGTCATGCGAAAAACATATTGCACAACTAAATTTACATTGCATACTGCCTGGACATTGAACGAAAAGTATCCCTATGATATACTCGGGTAATGTAACTCGAAGTCATGTCTCTATCCGAATCTTCCAGAAAATTGTATATTTATGAAGAGCGGCAATTGAAAACTGTCAAAATTCACTGTGAATGACAAAATTTCATCAGCTGTTTTTACTTATGTGGCACTTATCGTTTTAAGGTCCTAAGTTAATCTGACACATAGCTTTCATAGGGACATTGAAAAATCGGCCATAAAAATAATAGCACCTATAGGAAAACCAAAATTCGATCAAATTTAAATCATAATTTGTTGATATAATTCGATTTGCGCACTTGCTTTTACTATTCAAGTTATCCAATTTAAAAAAATAAAAAAATTAAGTGCTTTGCCAAATCTAATTAGACCACTTGCATTCAACAAGTTAGAGTTAATTGGGATTTTTATTAGAGCGGTTATATAATAATTTACTTAAAAAAAAAAAAAACAGCTAAGCCTGGCATAGAAAGTTTTAGTTTAAAGTTTGTCCGTTGGAAATCTCATCAAGTTTAGTAGTTCACTGGCTGCTGCTGCTTTGTAACACTTGAATACTTGGAATAGTTACGTTTTGCTCCCAAAACAAACGCAGAGATCTCGTCCAGCACTTTGAGCTTCAGCTGCCAAGCACTTGAAACTGCCAGCGAACTGAGCAAGTAAGAATAACAACAACAACAATAACAACGACAGCAACAACACTTCAAGGCTACAATGGAAGTGAAACAGGTAACAATGGTTTAGCCACTACGACGAGCAGGACGAACAGGACTGCGACTCTTCAACCTCAGCAATGGGCGACCAACGAACTTTCAACGCAAAAGGTGCAAAATAAGAATGGCCAAACAACAAATAAAACAGAAAATGCTGCGACAACAACAACAACAACAGCGACAAAAGCAAAAGCAACAAAAGACAACCAAAGCTGTGGCAGTTGCAAACTTTTGAATAATTTATCTGGCGCTGAAAGGACGTTTTCATTAAAATTCGCCAACGTATTTAAAGTGCGAGATAACTCCCAAAGAGACGATTATTCAAGTGAGTTCATTTGCCTGCTACGAATGCAAAATGCGATGCTACAACTCTATACACATACACACACACAAACACAGTTGTGTACATGTGTGTGTTTTACAGCAAATGACAACAGCTATGCAGCAAGTACACAAAAATGTTCGGCCATGCAATTTTCACAACGTTCTTTTTACACCCTATCCCTGAAAGGATATATGCTCTATAAAGGCAACTTCTACTCAACTTGATCAAATTTTGATATGAGGATGAAACTTGGCATAGATACTTATTCTTTCTTCAAGCAGTACATATGCCAGAATCGGCCAGATCGCACCACTATGACATATTGCTGCCATAGAAACGATTGGTTGAACAATAAACTTTTGAATGAAAAACTTTTTTTTTTTTCAAAATATCTCGACCCAACTCTCTATATCTCAGTTTAAGCACTTTTCACACATGTTGGCAAAAATTCATTGAAATCGGACCACTATAACATATAGCTGCCATAGGAACGATCGGTTGAAAAATTAACTTTTTGTGTGAACAACTTTTTTGTTTTTCAAGAACTCAACCAAACTCACTATGGATAAGTTTTCAGAAAGTTTATACATGATGACAAAATTTCATCAAAATCGGACTTCTTTATCTTATAGCTGCCATAGGAACAATCCGTTGAAAACTAAGTTTTCTTATGCAAATCTTTTCTGCAAGGGTATATATTTTCGGCACGCCGAATATAACATTTCTTTTTTGTTTTCTTTTTAATTCCCAAAGAATTTAAGATAGTCGAATCTTTCTTTTTTTAATGATAATGAATTGACTTGAAATTTGATTTAGTTCTTTACGAATTAAGGATAAAAGAAACATTGAGTACAGCTTTATTAAAGAATTGAATTAAATTTGAATTAATTTTTTGAGATTTAAATATTTCGGGAATCATTCTTTTTCTTATGACAAAGAAATGAATTAAAAATTAATTAATTCTTTAAGAAATACGCATTTCGGGAATAATTATTTTTCTAATCATAAAGAATTAAATTGAAATTGAATTAATTCTTTGAGAATAAAGTATTTAAGATTTATGTACATGTTTAAATGCTATCCAAACATATAAAATGTATTAAAATGTCCATTAAATTACGAATTTATGAACTGAATGAAAAAATATTTACATATGATGATAAGTTGAAGTATTTCGTAACAAAATCCAGGATAACAAGCCACATAGCACTTTTACTTTTTGAGGTGCGTTAACATACTTAGGCTTTATTTTGCTCTACTCAACACTGACCATAAAACGCTATGACTTGTTTGGAAAGGCAGAGAGAACACAACAAAATAAATTAATTTCAAAGGTAGTAGGAACAACTGGTACTGGAACACAATGTTTGAAAGTGTTTTACATTTTACACTTGAATTTAATTTTATTTTTTGCTGCTCTCATCATATTACTTTCAGCCGCACTTTTCATGTTTGACAATTTCTGTTGAAGCAGAAATACGAGTAAAATGACGGTGGAATTATTTGTATATTTAACATGTTTGTTTGTTATTCTTACGTCTTTTATCCATGTCCAGCTATAAATTTTCATTGAGCTTTAATGCGCTTTCTTTATTGTGTGTTTTTCTACTTTATCCACATCAAACACTTCATATTCATATCATTTGTTGTTGTTACCTTGAAACAAATTTACATAAGCGATTTAAATGCTGTAAGTCGCATATGAATAAGCAATTACATAAAGTGTTGGATTGCTTAAATGGCTATAAATTGTATATTCTGCCATTGATTTTAACAAATGATTTCAATTTATTTGAAATCTTTTCAACTTTGGCAAACCAAACACTTTTGTAATGTCGAGTTTAATAAACAAAATTTCTAAAACTTTGCAGTTCGAAAACAGACTTTTCTATCTTGTTTGCAAATGTATGTTTGTAACCAGGTCATTCAAAACTGTTGAACTACAGAGAAAATTCTCTCTTTGCTTTTTTGAAATGATTGCGTTTTTGTTTTTTTTTTTGTAACTTAGGCCTGTATTTTTACAGATGTCTTCAGCTATAGCCATCTGATCAACCAAAAAAAAAGATTTCCAAAAAAAGATAATTCAACATGCTATATATGATATACATAAGATTTTGAAATATATTTAATAGTTTTCGTGAAGTTAAAAAAATATTAACCGAAAACTATAAGATATACCCAAAAAATTTCTAGGTATCATATTAAGAATGTTTAGTTTTCAATCAATGAAATTCTTGATATATTTGATTGGGTAGCCTGAACTGAAGACATATTCATAAACATAACCCTATATGGCGATTATTTCAAAGACTACGAGCAGTTTTCGAAAACGGTAAATGTTGTTTTACTTTGGGATATTCCGTCTAACGAAATTAACTATCAAACCTCGGGCACCAAAAACACTGTCGACCTGTATAATTGAAGTAATGCTTTTCTTAAACATGACCCAGGCCATATTTAATTAGATATATGCCACAACTGCAATTTGCCATTTGCATAGTAATTGCATTTGATATCTTGTGTGTGGATTAATGTTTATAGCTTCATTACTTACTTACTTACCGTCAGCAAGCTTAAGTCTCTGGCACAATCTCTTCTTATGCTCTCTTGCCACAAATTGCAATAAACATAACATCAATTTAAATCCACACGCGGATCGAGCGCGGCCACTTAAAGCCCAAGATGCAAATTTAGTTAATTCTTTTTATTTTTCATCGTTTTTTGATGGTTTTCTTTTTCTTTTTTGTTTTTGGTTTTGTTTTGTACCTTTTGTTTGCAGCTTGTTTTAAGCTGAAATATGGCGTATTCGGATTCGCAGCGCTGCCATTTGCTGCGTATCTCTCGTAAATATCGCGTATACGCCGTGTGCAGGG